>BLKM01008356.1:2747855-2903114 GCA_013340265.1 Coptotermes formosanus | reverse complement strand
ACACACACACACACACACACACACACACACACACACACACACACACAGGGGGAGAGAGGGAGGAGTGGAAGAGAGAGGGGTGTTGTATTTTACGATTCGGTAGGAAATCAGAGCAAACATGCATTGCATTTATGCTGGACACACACTACCAGTATGTGTGTGTGTTTTGAAATCGTGCACTACTACGATGAATATGCATAGAATAATTTATGGGTAGTTGCACAAACCAAATAAATGCATACCTGGCATTTTGGAAACGGAAGGGAGGGGAGGGACAGATGACGAAGGGGGGTAGATGAGGTTTGAAGTGAGTTGAGAGGGGGTAGTGGTGGTGGTGTGATATATATTCATATATATAATTTCATCATAGTAAATGGTGAAATTTTGGGCATGTATGTCTGTCGTTTCTGTAGACAGAGCTAGGCATCTGAACAGTTCGTAATAGGAGGATGACTTTTTTTTGTCTGTTTTGTTTCCCACCCACATGCCCTGTCTAATTGGTAGTTAGGAACGTGGATGGTTGGCAGTATATTACCCTAAAGCCTTTATTTTGTGCCGAGGCTAAATATATGGTTCACAGTGTTTGCTGTGAACAATTGGCGAGCTCTCTCCTGCCTCGACAATGAACACCCGTTGTCCACGCAACGGCTATAACTATATAGGAGCTTACGTCACGATTCATTGTTGTGATTAATGCTCCATTCTCTGCGTTCTCTCTCTCTCCCTCTCTCTCTCTCTGTCACTGCTTTTTATGCGAATTTTGTGCGTTAATTTTTAACTCATTAGTAGGTCATGTATTTCTTTCCACTTCACGTTTTGAGATTCCGTCACTTCTAAATAAAGCAGAGTTAAATTAATTCGTATGAGTAACCGTGTAATAAAACCTAAAACAAATGTCATGTGAAATTATAGTAGGAAGATGGATTCTGAAACAGTTCAGCCAGGCTCCCTTTGTGCTAACTAATATGTCTGTGTTTGTAGATTTATTTTAAAAGTGGCGTGTTACAGTGTTATTTTACCATTACAATGCGCAAAATATGAAATATTTTTATTCTTACTTTTGAGTTTCTTAAACTATACTTACATTTTGATGTCGGACGTACGTAATACAAAGTTAATGTTTTTTTGTGTGAAAAACTGCGGCAGATAATCGCCTCGTATTAGATATTTAAAATGGAATTACACGAAATATAACGCCCGCGAAACTGCACGAGAGTGGTAATAGTAATCAGCTAGACGTGACGTACCATTCGCATGGGGCCAAACTTGGAGCCAACTGAGATTTGTAATGGCACCTATAATCACGGGTTTTGTCAAATTTTTGCAGTTCTAACTGCTGTATTGTGCTCATACGCCGAACGTAAAGTTAATAGGAAAGACGACAATAGAAAGCACAACGTTGTAAATTCGTAATTAAAGTGTTCTCGGTAGCATGGCAATAATTTTAGCCGAGAGATATACGCAGGCTACTTGTCTTCAAGCATCTCGGTTTGTAGGAGGTAAACGTAAATAAAATTCATCCCCTAACCTGCCGCGAAGGCACGGGGGGGGGGGGGGGAAGTAGAGGTGTAGCACTACTCTTTCTTTAACTTTGGCGCTAGATGGGTGTGAATGGTTAATGCCACGCCGCTGCCGCCTTACCCCCAGGAATGAACTGGTACCCGTCGTATAGGAGGCTGGTTTGGCCCCAGGGCCGTTCCGGGCGGGTGCGGGAAATTCGCACGTACGGGGATTCCATCTCCGGACCGTCCAGCCCGTAGCTAATCGCCATACCGACTACGCTGTCCTGGCGCACTCGGGCTTCGTAACATGGCTCGTCCTCCCTAACAACAGTCGGCCACCAAGAACCCCTGTCCTCGCTTGAACAGCTGGACCCAAGAGCTGGAAAAGATTTATTAGTAATTTTCATTTTAAAATTAATGTTCTTGCTGTTACATACCATTTTAATCAAGTAGGTCTAACATCACTTCTGTCAAGTTCAAGTGTTGGGCAATAAATAAATGGACAGTAGTTCAGTAGTTTCATGTTGGGGGATTAATGCCAGCTGATTCTAATAGTAACGTTTAACACAACTGTGGTAAAATAGATATAATCCGTTACTAAGTCTGCAGAATGAGGACCAGCAGTGTCCTTGAACCACCAACCGAGTCACTGCAATAGACAGCAAGCCAGTGCAATAGACAGCAAGCCAGTGCAACAGACAGCAAGCCAGTGCAACAGAAAGCAAGCCAATGCAACCCTGTACAGGGTAATTCGTAAGTCCCTCCGGGATTTGGAACCTCTGCGGTACAGTAGCCGGGATGGTCACGACGGGGGGGGGGGGGTGCATGTCAACAGAGGGAGAGACACTCCAAGTTTCTGTCCTACCTTACAGGTGCTCGACATGTCCACCCTTTGTGACGCGGCAGACGTCAATCCTGTAATCAAGTTCGTGCCACACCTGTTACACAGAACGCTTTCTTATCCCCTGTCCACGCCATGTTTCGTCACGACTGCCCCCTAGCGGTGAAACCTGCAAGTACGCCACGGCGCCTATTACACAAAAAAAAAAAAAAAAAACTTGGAGAGATTCTCTACCTATTGATATGCTCCTTTCTGCTGTGTCTGTCTTCGTTGTTGCGCTGCCGAGCTCGGCAGTTCCGGAGGGACTTATGAGTTACCCTGTATAGTGTTCTGATTTCCTCACAGCTTCGTCCCTGTCACGTGGAGACTCAAGGGTTTATTGACTGTAGGAATCGATTCTTTACGCCTCCTTCAGCACGCTCGTTAAAGACCTCCGCAAGTATCCACCACTTTTAGTGGTAGGTTGGCGGCATTTCGAATTTTGGGTATCCAAGGCTTTGTGCCGGTAAACGCTTCTATTTGGGTTCTGTAATACCTTGCCCTGAACTCGATTAAAGTGTTGGCTCTGAATGTAATAAGTAAAGGAAACCTGAAACCTTGTAAGACGCATTTTGAATTTCTTGCTGTGTGTAGGCCTACGGTCGGCAATCGGAATGCTACAGTGCTGATTTTGTATGTGGAATTTGTATCAAACATGTCCGAGATAATGGACACTTTCCAGCAAAATATCGGCATAACAGGTGTTTCGATAATTTTATGCTTAAGTAGTATAATGGGCCTACTGTACTTCCTCGTTTGTCTGGACGTGGTTTCTTTTTTCGACCCAAAAATTTCTGTCGAAGCTTGTTTTTTAAATTTGATGTTTTTTTATATTTGTAATTTCTTAAGCTTTTGAATATTTTAATGGTAATAAAATGCAAAAAAAATCGACTACTGTTTTAAAGAAATGCATAATTTTAATTTTATATTATCATTGTCCGTATCAAAATATGAAGCACAGGAGTTCAGGACTTGATACTCGAATTGTCCTGGAAAATGTCGGTGCGAAAATTTTAACTCAAGGAGAAACATCATCAAGGAACGTGTGACTTAAGAGTTCTATACCCATGAAATTTAAAGAACTACGAGCAGAGAAACGTAGAGGACTGTTGCCAAATGTGTCAACAGATCTGGCAACAGTCACCCTTTACACTGAACTCACTGCATGTCATACGAAGACACGATGCATAAGGGATCGAATGCAGATTAGATGTCTATATACAAAGACAAACTACAACACGGTAACTTACAGCTTTTAACGATATTTAATGAAAACGCCTCAATAAATGGTAGGCTGTGGTTTATGGTTTAATATACTCTACTTCAAAAATACCAACAAATGCGCAAAGAGAGTTTTATCATCAATCGTAACACACTCCTACATGTTTCGACCCTGCTGGGGCATCTTCAGGGAGAACTTTTCGTTACCGTTACCGTGAACTCTCCGCGGTCCGGCACATCTCCAAAAACAACGCAGTATACAGTCAACAGCACATTCTCACTCAACTGTAAAGTGCAACCCTAGTGTAACGGTAACGAAAAGTTCTCCCTGAAGATGACCCAGCAGGGTCGAAACTTGTAGGAGTGTGTTACGATTGATGATAAAACTCTCTTTGTGCATTTGTTGGTGATTAGTGTTTTTGTATAATATAGTGCACGGACATGGAACCCTTTAAATTCAAAAATACCATTTCATTTACAGTTTGTGAAACCGACGTGGTTTACTTTAGCTGCAAGTATACTGTAATACCATGTGAATTACTTTTATAATCTGCTACATTGTAGTTTTAAATCGTGGTATAGAGCTGGTGAGGATGGCGTGACGCCGAAACATGTAGGATCGATATGCGATTGTATTTGTACATAGCAAGTGTGCATTTGTTGGTGTTGAATGAACAGTTTAACATATTTGAAAGCAGGGCTGTGGAGTCGGTACATAAAACCTCCTACTCCGATTCCTGAATTTTTAAATCTCCGACTCCGGCTCCTTTTCCTACTCCTACTCCTACTCCTACTCCTACTCCTTCATAAAAGCTCAATATGTATTTTATAACAATGGTAAACCTACTGAAGTGATAAATGATATCATAAGACATTTCATCACCACCACGTGAATCATCAGGCTACTTTTTAGACTTATAACCTACATTTAAGTATAAGTGTAATGGTTATGGTAGCTAGTATCTATTTAAGATTTTGTATCGAGGTCGGAGTCGGTACATTTTTACCGACTTCGACTCCACCCAAAATTCGTTCCGACTCCGACTCCACGACTCCGACCCCGACTCCACAGCCCTGTTTGAAGTCTAAATTTGTCGTAGTAAATTAGCCGTACGGTATCATCCTATTAGCACACCTCTTTAGTGCATGTGCTGTGCCCAACTTGTGACGTCACGACCTCCTTCAGCCAATACTAGAATGAAGAGGACGAAGGAGTAGCCTAATATTAACTTATATTCTTTAAAGACAAAGTCCTTGACCGGGATGACAAATGACATACCATTAGATCTTTCTGCACGACTGTAGCTCCTCGTTGGAAGCAAGATGGATCTATGTACCGGAGTTTCATTTGATTATCAAGCCTTTGTAGTTCTCGAGTGGTTATTGAAGCACACGAAGACCGTGGAGGCGTTCTGCCAACGGACACGAAGTGGCAGTGTGAGGGTGCCCTGGGTGGGTGCACGAGATTGCTGTTTATATGTTGGGCCCGTTTTGAGCCATCGCATTGTGAAGTTCACAAATACCATTTATACCCAAACACAGGCCTTATATTTCCTTCCACGTGTGTCCTTCTAAACGTTCTGCCTTCATATCTGCACTGCTAAATCACAGCGAGAGATAAGTAGCTCTGTACCCGGATATACGCATCTCGGTGTGTGGGTTTTATTTTGTATGAGGTGTCATTTATAGGAACAGTCTCTGCAGACAACTTTTCTAGTCGAGTTACATATCAACACCACATTCTAACATATAATTTGTAGTAGGCATACACATATGAGTCTACAAGTATCAGCACATTTCTCGCATTCGTTTCGCGTCTGTTATATTTGTTTTACTCTTGTCTGTCTTTCATTAACGTAATTTTTCCCCCCCACATAACATGCAGTTTGTTTAATATCATCTTTACCCCACTCCCTCCGTTTCCACTTCCTGTGTGGTAAGATATGTTTAGATGGCGTGTGAAGGAGTGGTCACTGACTGCATGCAGTTGAAAATAGTGACAACTTGCGAGAGATTTATCACATTGCTGGAAGAAAGGTTCGCCTTGTTTTTGTATTGCGTCACGTCCGGGACCAAGGAGTGCCGAAGGCCTGTCACTCGGGAATGGGGATTCTGTTTTGCGGGCTGTAATTTTTGCGGTGGTTACAATTTGATGTGATATTTATTAACTGCAGTTGAGTTTCCACCCGGTGGCACTGGTCCGTACACTAGTACACAAATAGAAAAGAAACAACTTTGTACATAAGGTGAAACAATGCACAAAAAATTACAAGAACACAGAACATACAAAATAGAGAGCAAAGCATACAAAACAATTTAAACGAACATAAGACGAATAATAAAACATAAAACGAGTAATTAAGACACGTAAAAGAACGAAGAGATCAAAAGCAAATAATTCAGCATAAAAACATGAGTCAGATATACAAAACAATGAGACATAATGTACAGTAACCCACATACGAACTACATAACTACAGATCAGTGATAATACACGCATTTCACCAAAGACCTTCACTCACTTCACTTCACTTCACTTCACTTCACTTCACTTCACTCCGATTTTACGTCACTTCAGTCCACTTCTAGACGTTTCATCACCAAACTTCAGTTACCTTCACTTCACCTCACTTATGATTACTCTCCTAACCCCGTTTTAAAAACACGTGGTTTTCACGGGAAAGTCACTAGCCCCTCTGCGGGTAGTTGGTTCTTGAGTCTGATTGTCCTATTTACGAAGGAATATTTCCAGATGTACGTTCTTTGTTTTCTGGCCCTAATTTTCCGATCGTGATCATCCCTGCTCAGGTAGCATGGACCTTGTATCCTGTCTTCTGTAGCTGTAACCTCTAACCGAAATTTTCCAGCTGTCACCCTTGGTTTTCACCAGTGGTCACAATGTTGCCGTCGCTGCTGTGATGATGATGATGATGATGATGATGATGATGATGATGATGATCATCATCATCATCATCTTATTTTTTTTTTAATTCTTGTTCAGTTTTAACGGATTGCCAGTTTTCGATTCCCAGTTCATTCCGATCGTCGGCCCATTGCAAGCGCTGTACCTGCACGGGGCAATATACATCCATGCCGTCACCTGGATTCAAGCCGACGATCACACAGCTCGAGAAATCCAAAACCGTACATCCTTTAGATCATTCCTTCCTTACCATTATGAGCTTTGCATGCATATAGGTTATAATGTGAGTGTGGCTTAGTGTGCACCGAGAAAGATGAACCGTTTTAGGTACTAGACTGCGGACTGGACGACAGGAAAACCGGGGTTCGATTCGCGACGTAGACAGAGATTTTTCTGTCTTCTAAAGTGTGCGGATCGGCTGTGGCGTCCTTCGAGCCTGCTGTCTATCGGGTACCAGGGTTCTTTCCCCGTTGGTAGAGCGGCAGGAGCGTGCAGTCACTCACCTACATCTGATGCCGAAGTTGTGTCCTGCTTCCACCGTTCGTTCGACAGCTTGCATAACCCTCAGAAGACTAAAATTAGCCTGCGTTATATAAAGACTCATTTCATTCCTCACAAACGACACAGAGTTCTTCCGTTAGAAATACCTGCTTAAAGAAATACTGGTTGTTTGTTGTAAGAATCGTACCAAACGCATAATTACTCTCTGTTGTCAAAGTAAACACTTTCTAGTGTTAAACCTGGCCGTACGTCTATTAGCCTCTAGGATCCAAAGGGTTAAGCAAGGGGACTGTTTCGTGATTTAAGATCTGACAGTTTAGTTTTCTATTCTATAGACTAACCTTCTAACACGGTATTAATTTTGGCAAAGATTTGCTTTGTTTTTTTCCGTTTCTCCTTATTGTATAAGGCATTCATATTACACACATAGATACATAGTGTACCTATACATGTGTATATATACATGGAAATACGCATACTTAGATATTATATAATGCAGAGCGGTGATAAGGGCTGGGGAAGAGTGAATAATTTAGCTCTGCTACAGGGTAACTGGGAGGTGACGGTTTCTAACCTCGGTTATGAAGTAGCGTTTTCGTGATTTTCGTCAGTATTGATATGAATGCCTTAAATGAATTCACATCCGCTTTCTTCCACTTCTTTTCCAGTACGTTATGCGCTAAACGTAGTGTGAGTCTATGTTATACACGTACATATAATCTTCACAAATGAAAACGCCATTGAATGAACGAAGAATGAAATGTAGTTTCAAAGTCCGTTGTTATCATATGCATTGTGTATAAAATCTGTGAGAGATGCAAGTAGAATTCTGATAGTTTATAACAGAGTATAGGCCTTGGAGCTGGGATTAGCGCAATTGGTATAGCGACTAAGCTACGGGCATGACGACCGAGGAATCGTGGTTCGATTCCCGGCAGGGGAAATGGGATTATTCTCTTCTCCAGAGCAAAGCAGACCCACCCAACCTCCTACTGAATGGTATGGCGGGACGCTTTCTACAGCGTTAAAGTGGTCGGGGCGTGAAGCTAACAACTCACCCGCATCTAGTGTCGCGGCTGAGAATGCGTTGAGTCGTACCTTCACTCCCCCATATTTCTTCATATCGTGTATGGAGACAATTTTAATTTTATGGCCATAAGTGTGCAGTAGGTATGTGATATCAAAGGATAAGCAGTTCCATTATTTTAGTGAAGTTTATTTCGAGGAAAGCCCAGTAGAAGAACGAATACTTTAGTATTGTATGTAATAAATGAAGGGAGGATAAGTAAGGTAGTAGACAGATTGTAAAGGAAGGATTATGCCACGATGCTTCGTTGTTTTCGTAGGAGGGTCGTGAATTGAGTTCATGAAATTGTGTTTCGAGTAGACTTACTGCCAGCAGATGTGTTTGCTACTGATTACAGAGTGATGATCTTCATTGTTTTAACTCAAATTTCGCTTGATTATTTATTCTCTCGTTTGTGTATATTTCTTGTATCAATTTAGTTGAGAGAAAATAACAGAATCGGTGATGATGCAGTGGCTGGATTTCATTCTTGTGGCTTGTTTATGTGACAGCAACAGCAATCTTATTAAACCGCTATTTTCCAACAACACGACCGAAAAACCAAGAAGTTCTGTGCTTGAAGAGGGATGAAAATTGTTCGAGGGGTGGGTGACGGCCTCGACAGAAGTATATTGGTGTGAAATGAAGGGGAATTTAGGGGTGGTTTGAATTAATAATAACTTTGTATTAAGGACGCAAGTTCCTTTGTATTAAAGAGTGCGAACAGTGCTGAGAAATTGTAGATACGCTCGTTGAAAGGGAAACTCAGTAGCTATTGCAGTTCCCTGCTGAATTGACAAAGGAGTAAATAATATTTGCTTATGATTGCTTATTGCCTTTTCAAGCAGTCATCAGTGTGACGTTTTTGTGCCTTCTGAGTGGTACAGGCATGTCAGCGAAATAAAAGGAATAATTGTAGCCAGGGTAGAGGACTGAGGGCATTCGTTCCGCCCTGACAGTACTGCAACCGGTTACTCTGAAACGTCTGTACATCTGTGGGAATCTACGCGGTTTTACCGTAGTCGGTGATAACACATCGCCGTGGTAACCTCACATCTCAAATAACTGTGTTGTGTTCCGCTTCGCTTCTTTCGTCTTCTCGTGCACACAGTATTGTCCGTTTACTTCTGTTTTTCTCCTGCATAATCTTCTTCTTACTCTCCTTTCTCTGCATCTTTTTTTGCATCTCCTCATTGCCATTTCCCACGCAATCGTGCAATCAGGCCTGAAAGAGGTAGGCTTTGGAAGTCAGTTGATGAGTTATTTACCTGCCTTGTACGAACAGCAATATTAAAACATTTCATTACTCTATGTATCGCCCGCTCTAATACCAAGCATCTCCGCATTTTGTCCACATTGTGTATATGTGGGTGGGTACTGGTGTGGTGGAAAGAACAGTAGTTGTTTCGCCGTCTAGCAGGTACCGATTACGCTTCGTAATGAAACAAGGTGTATAGTCTATGAAACCGGAATTTCGGGCCTGGAAGTTTTAACTTAATGTCGAATGGGACGACAACATTTTCATGTGCTTCAAGTCGAAAAGACTAAAGGGACAAAAATTGTGATAAAACTTAGTTCAGTCGGTTAAGGAACTGAGACAAACGATGAGAAAACTCGAAGCAGGTACTTCTGGAACACAAACTGGACTCGTCGTTATATTTCCCTGCATTAACCTTTTAAAGCCTAGCGGTAACTTTACATACCACCAGGTTTAACATTCACAAATTCTACGTGGTGCCCACATTGCGTTTATGTGTTTTGTACGGATCTCAGAACAAACAGGAACTTTGCCTTATAACACATTAAGAGACTTGTTTTTACAACCGAAGTGGAGAGTGTTTACAGCGCGGTACGCACTGAGTCCTTATATAAAACAGATACGCTTCGTCTTTAAAGGGTTAATGTCCAAGAGGATAAAGCCCAAACGTAACCTGTTCTAGTAAAGGACTTCGACAGCACGTACTAAGCGAATCACGGCTGAATAATGCTGTTGTAATGATGTACAGGAGTTCAAGGAATGAATAAATATTTATAGCAAGTGTTCTTGTTATGACAGTATCTGGAGTTCATACAGTAGTGTGTGTATTATAGAAGAAATTACAGCGTGCTGAACTATCTCGTTATCGAGTGATGCCAGATATTTCCATGCTCAGAAACTTGTTTCACCGGTGTCACGCGAAATGTCAGGTGGCATCAGCATACCGGTGATTAGGGAATGAGTTATAGAGAATGTGGAACGAAGCGGTCGTTGTCTGATTGAGGTTATGTTCCTCCTTTACGTAAAGATAGTTTTAAAAGAAGAAAAAAGCAACCAACAAATGCACTGTACTTACTTATTCAACTTTTTACTCTGCATTTCCCCGACATGTTTCGGCGTAGCAAGACGCCATCCTCAGGGGGTCGTATATAATTAAGACATTATTTTCCTCAGGCGATGTTTTCCACACACGTGAAATTGTTAAAATATAGTATTTACACACATAACACACTGTTTTCCAATATTAATTTGATGACAGTTCTTGGATTACAACACATAACTATATGGTCCGATGTGAATAGCACATTATTAACTGTGTGTGCAGTGGCACCCCATTAAATAATAAGAATGTCTATAAGATTATTGAAATGTAACACAGCACATTGTCACAAAAAGTGAAAATAGTTTTAAAAATTACGAACGAACTGTTTGAAAGCTGCATAATGTAGAAACTGATAGGTAATGGATTTCAAGGCAACAGTTTTCAATGAAGCACGACAATTTTATTTATAAACACAGTTGATAAAATTACGTGTTCGGCTAACTACACGCCGCATTCGGGCTATATGTAATTAAATAGTAATATGTATAATAAAATTACATTATCAGGCCAAATCAAGATTGAGTTCAACTTGCTACATAAGGAGCGTAATGTTCTAAATAGGATAGTTTAATGTAGCCATGAATCTCTTTGGTAATTTTGTGGTTAGAATACGTAACGGTTAAAACACACGAAATTACCAATGGTACATACGGCTGCACCAAGCCAATCCCACTCAGAATTTTCGCCCCCCCCCCCCCCCAATACAAAACGTTGAAGTCAATCGTGGTTTTACCTTACAATGTAATTTTATTATACATGTCATATATCACTTTTTAATTTTGTATGTCCTGAAGATGGCTTGTAGTTAGCCGAAACATGTAGCTTTATGAATTATGTTAATAAGTAAAACAACTGTGCTTGAATGAACATTGTTGCTGCTATTGATACTACACACAGCGGGATGAACAGTAGAAAGGTAAATGTAACAACACAGGCAATGATCGTACAACAAAACGTTGAGGCGCGTTCGCGTAACCATTGTTGCCGTGGAAAAGCAATAACTATTACATACTGAGTGGATGTGTGTAATCTTAGTTACCCAGCACGCAACGCGCATGTGCCGTATTATATTGTCGTCTGTGGCCTCGTCGGCTCTGCAGCATTTTTCTACATTATCTCATAAACGGCACGATTTTCGGAAAAAAGTTATTGAACGTAAAATGTGTGTTTTGGTTTTCTCTATATCTTGTATCTGAAACATCTCTTATTCTAAGGAGAATTCAGCGAGATGCTATAATAAGTGGAGGCCTGCATAGGGCTTCATGTAAAGTACCAGTTATTCTTGTCAAATAGTAATGAAACTTGAATTTTCTGAACAGAATTTCGAAAAAATACTCAAATATCAAATTTCATGAAAATCCGTGCAGTGGGAGCCAAGTTATTCCATGCGCAAGGTCGGACGGACAGGAAGGGGGGCAAGCAGGGGGGCAAGCAGGGGGCAGGCATGACGAAGCTAATTGCCGCTTTTCGGAATTTTGCGGACGAGCCTAATACAACTGTAAATGTTCAAAAAGCTACGGTTTTTACAATGCGCCTAATAGCAGATTAATCTGATACGCATATTTGCGGTAATTAAGTAGACATATTATATAAGAAATGAACAGTATCGTTTTTAAAATAACCCTGCAGTTATTTTAAGAAGAGACCGGACGAAGAATTGGTTTTTCAGCTGCGCTGAGCGCAGTACGCACATTAAAGTTTCCTTTTCACTCCCGTGCATTTTACTTGTTTTGTAATTCGACTTTTGTGTTTCGAAATAAGTGGATTATGTTCTGTTTTGTGTGCCACATTCTCTCCTCCCACAAAGTTGTTTACTTCTCATCTCCACCAGGCGTCGTCGTCGTCGACTTGATGAAAGACGCCAAGATACCAAGCGAAGGCAAACTAATATAAATGTTGCTACATACATATGCATCGCATCTGACTTCCGCCAGAGAGAAGTAACTACAGTTATTGGAATTTCTAATGCGTCCTTGATTAATTTCTTCGTTTTCGTGACGTCTCTTGCGTTGTTACACTGCCGCAGTGCAAAAGCTTACGTGCTCCGTGACGTGTTACACAAAGCAGAATGGCTTTCATCTTTCCTTGCATCGATTGAGTACAGATTTTCATTGGTTCTTGTGCCTGGATAGTTCTGATTTGCTTCTTAAGCACTGTTTGTCTCGAGTCTTCACATCCCATAGTGCAGTTGCTACGAATTTTCTAGTGCCCCGTTTGCCGTAAAATCTACAGACGCGTCGTATCCTTTCGTTGTACTTATTTTGTATTACTGAAAGGTGCATTGTCTTTCTTAAACAGTTGACAGTAGCCCAGCTGGCCCTGAACTCTATTGCTTTTGTGGAAATCCCTGTGATAAGTGGGTTAAATCCAATGCAAATGCTCATACGTTATTTCAACGTCCACGGTGGTGAACTTGCCTTGAAATTCTGTGACTGACGTTTGATATAAATTTCTTATTTTTGCCACGCGTGCCATATATTCCGCTTATGTCATCCTCTTAATTTAATCACGCCTAACGCAGTAAGTGTGAAATAAGTAATAGGTATCATCGCACGCCCTAATTATGGAGAAAAGTTATGGCTTTGTTTATTCTTTGGAAGAATATGTATTTAAAAATTTCTATTTTCTGAGTTATCTTTGCTGTAACGCTGTTTGGGGAATTATTTCTGCTTCCATGTTCATAGCTTTCCGTAATTGTCATTATACTGGCTGATTTGTCATTACTTATTTTGATATTAGTGGTGGTTGTTAGGATTAAAGCCAGGACCTCTTCAGTACTACGCTATTAAGCTGAACACTATACCAGTGTTTCCCAACCAGGGATCCGCAGAACATCATTAGGGTTTTCCTCGAAAAATCGTGGAATAAATCTGTAAAATTTTGAAATATCGCAGATATTTCAAGTGTACCTCAATATTTCATGGGCCGAGATAGCGTAATCGGTATAGCGACCTGCTACAGCCTGCGGGGTCTGGGGATCGAGTACCCGTGAGGGCGATGTTTTCCGCACGCGTCCGGACCTGCCCTGGTGCCCACCGAGCCTCGTATGCAATGGATAGCGGGTCATTCCCGGGGGTAAAGCGGCTGGGGCATGGCGTTAACCGCCCAACCCCATCTAGCGCCGAGGTCAAGGAAAGAGTAGACCTATACCTATACTCCCCCTCTGTGCCTTCATGGCAGGTTATAGGGTGAAATTTTATTTTCACTTAACCTCGATATATCGCGGGAGTTTTTGTCCGGCAGTTGGCAATACTGGATTAATCTGCATGCGCTACAAACTGTAACTGTGGTTTCTGGCCTGTAAATTTTTCGGGATATGAATAATTATTTTAGGGTTTTGTGCATGGAAGGAACGTTGGGAAACAGTGCACTAACCATCGCTTGGTAATTAGAGTGGTTGTTGTTGTAACTTAAGAAATATGTAAATATGATGACAACCAATGACGTGAAAATGGGAGCAGAGTCAACTATCGAAACAATTAGAAATTGACGGTGTCCTTAAACAAAACACCCCCGTCTCTCTCTCTCTCTCTCTCTCTCTCTCTCTGTCTCTCTGTTACGGGCTTCAGAGGCTGTAACTTATAGTCTTGAGTTACTGGCAGCGTCAAGGAAAAGAACCCTTGCAGCTGAGTAACATGAAATACAGGAAAATGGTTTGTCGTATTAAGCTGTTCTTTTGACCAACAATTTACAAACTTGAAGTATTGTCAGTGACGCTTTGTGTTTTGTACTGGCTTCCTGAAGTCGGAAGTGTCGTTTGTGACTTTTAAGATGTACTTATAACTTAAACGTTCTCCCAGGTTATCTGTTTGTGACAATGTCGGAGTCTGCACTTTTGGACGGGTATTTTTAAATTTAGATAAGTATATGTCTACTGTCATTAAATGTCGCTAGACATTTCCCGTCTTCCCAAAGTCGGCGTACATTAACTGACATTTTTCATGAGTTTGTTTATACCCCTGTTTGCGTATGATGATAACTTCCTGGTAACTCATTAAGTAGCCTCCCTCTCTACGCGATCGAAAGATGTTAGAAGTTGCAGAAAAATCACGAAATTAAGTAGTTTCATAATATGTCCTCTTGTAACATGTGAAGCGTTTAATATTGATAAAATGTTATACTGCAGATTCGTACACCTTTTTGTCGAAAGTCGTTTTCGATATGTCCCTCTGGCCGAACGCCTCTGACATAGGATCAGTGTGTGACATTCTTTGTGGCACATTTTGCCTAAAAGTTGTCAGGCACTACGATTTTCTTCCACATTGACCCATAATAAAGTGAACGGTACTTACTGTTGTCTAGGCCTATGTCGTAAATTCTTTATCTGGTTGTGTAAGCAGGGTGCATGTAAGAGCAGCGAAGTGCAAATAATACTGTTTGGACGTCTGCTGTCACACCTTTCCAGATGACGTGTTGCCTGTGTTTGGGCCTCATATGCATACAGTGTTTACAGTGATGTAGTGCAGGACCAGAATTCTTTTAATACACGTTCCTGCAGGCTACGAGACTATTGTGCTGGATGTTTGAAGGCCCAGGATTGTTTCTTTGTTCATTTAACGATGCTTTAAGTATCTTTACTCTTTTCAATATTACAATCACGATCAACACATATACTTGCAATACGTAATCAGACTGCCGGTTTTTTACAATCACGATCAACACATATACTTGCAATACGTAATCAGACTGCCGGTTTTAGCTTAAAGAGCCGTCATCAGGCCTATGACAGAAAACTATGAAAATCATACTCCATACATTTGGTAAGATGAAAAAAGGGGGAGGGGGTTTTTCCCGTTACCAGATGTATGGAGTTTGGTTTTCATAGTTTTCTGTCATGGCCTGATGATGGCTGGTTGAGCTGAAACTGGTAGCCTGATTACGCATTGCAAGTGAGTGTGTTGGTTGTGACTGTACTGTTGGTAAGAATAAAATGTACTTTTTCATGTACATACCGATGGGGTGTCTAATTTTAAAATTAACGATGCTTTCTTAGCTGCATTGGTTATGTAGCGTAAGTGTAAATAGTCGTTGAAGTATGAATTGAGAAGGGCGCGAAGCTGCAGTCGTTCCTTGTTATAACGCCGTAATTTTTGAAGGCGAAATCTCGGGGCCCTACGCCATTTGTGTCCGTTGACCTGGGGAAGAAGACGCAGGGAATTTATTTATGCATTAAGGAAGTTTAGTGAATTGTTGGTATTGTAAAGTATAAAATTAGTCGCTCCAAGTGTATTTTTTACATGCATATTTCCTTGCCGTCATTGATTTGTCTGTTCGGAATCCAGCCAGTGCAAGGACGTAACGTATAAAGTGCGTACGGCATGCTGAGTCGAGCCAAGTGTTGCAGTTGGTTTCTGCAAATTGTCACTATTATTGTTGTTACTATTCCACTTGTGCGAGGAATACGCTGGAGGTATTGAATTTACACGCTAATTTCGAGCGCCCTGGATCTGCAGGGACTGGTGCGAAGGTGCGTATTGTGTATCTTACCAGTTAAACGAGATGTTAGAATTAGTGAAGGTTAATTGCGCGGAACCTGACGCTCTGTTGTTCGCTGTATAAACACTCACCCACCTTGTTCTGTTTTAGGAAATTTAATTTTTGTTGTTGGAGAGCGTTAGTCAGGTTGGATCTGCCAGGAATCATAGTTTCTTAGAAACACTAATTATGAAACAGGACAGGAGGCTCTGTACTCAGCAAAGAAATAATCTGTATGTCCATGCGTACGCAGTGCTTCGAAATAGCAGGGAGACAGATATTCGGCAAAAATGTTCAGTGTTTGGACGAAGAATTTATTGTGGAAATAATTCCGTGTAGTCTCCATGGGACTCCATTGACTTGTTGCACCTCGGTCTTAACCGTTGAAAACATTCTTGAAATTCCTCCAAATTTTTCTCCTTTTGCTCGTAGGTCACATTCTTGAGATGTTTTAGATGGCATGAAATCACTTTCCTTTCAGCGCAATTTTTAACTTCAGAAGAAAGAAAAATGTCAGCCAGAGGCAAATGTAGTGCATACGGTGGGGTGGGGCGTTGATCTGAGTAACCCCGTCTTGCGCGTGAAGTCTTCGAACTGCAGGTCCATTCTTATATAACAAAAACCAAAAACCAGTTCTTGTTTTCATGAAATTCTGGTGTGACCCTTCGAATTCTTTGCAATAGCCGTGAGTCATGAATGATTAAAACTGACATTTATGCTTCTTCTTCTTCTGAAACAAATACCTTGTAAACAATGCTTCTTGAATCGATGAAGGGGTGATTAACATTGTTTGATTTTCGATTTTTCGAAACAAATGGGGGGGTAGTGTTGAGGGGATGCCGTTGAGCAACGCTTTGACCTGTGACGCTTGGTCTGTATTCATAGTCTAACACCACGGTTCAAATCTAAATACGGGGGTTTACTATCGGTCCTCCTTTCTTCCCCCACCCACCCAAAAGACACGTTTCCGTTCTCCGGCTTTTTTTATTTTCCGTTATTTACTGTGGCAGAAACCGAACGAAAATTTTTCGTGTACCCACAATATCTATTAGCTCTTTTTGTTGTGTTTTTCAACGTCGGTTTCGTTTTACCAACAGTCTGAGAGCCAAACAACAGTCTTCTGAAATCAAACGGCACGCGATCAACCATTTCCGACATTCCCGTGACAAGAAGCTAGCAGCACCTTGGTTCGTGTTTATGGTCCTCTCGAGCTGTAAATCGGCAATACCAACGATAAACTTGTGCTCGGGATAAACATTAAATCACTATGAACAGTTTTCAGCATGTTCAGAGTTCGCTGGCCCTTTTTTCATGCAGACACATTACTTAATATTGTAACACTGCTGCATTGTGAACGAACACGTTGACATTGTGACTTGAAAAAGAGCAGAGATAATGAAAGGTTCTTGTTCACACGCATATAAACTGCAGTCTTATGAATGTAATCAAAATCGTCTCCATACTGTCAGACACATTCTGTGTGTGCGTGTGCGTGTTTTAAAGAGTACCGGTCGATAGGCTGATCGATTATTGTAGTGGGATTTGAGTGGGACTGTACCTGACTGTCGAGTGCAGAACACTACTGCGTTTTCTGGACGTTTCGGTTTTGACTGTCCAACCGGAGGTCAGGTGTTATAATTTCTGTCCTGATTTTCTTGTTGCCTTTACAGTAATGCCGGGATAGTAGGCGTATCTCAAGCTAGGTCAGCATTTCTTTATTCCCCTCCCTTCTTTTCTAATGGTACCATAATTCGACGCTGTATAGTCTTGAGTTATTTAAGATGTCGATAAATAAGTGAAGATATGAATGACGGTGTTACGTTTTTTGCTACATGTTTCGGCCCACCCCTGGCCTCTATCAAGCAGTACCGGTAAATCGACAATTCAAAAGAGGAAGTTACTTAATGTTACACGTTAACTATACAATGCTGTCTACACCTTAAAGTGTACTGTGCAGTTACTCTGTAACACATGTAGATGGAAAAGCCGTGCTATAAAACTGTATAGTAAAAGTTAAAATGAAATAGGATAAAAAACTGCCACTGTGTTGCCTGTTGTATGCTTACTGTGCAGCACTGTGTACCTTCTTGTTCTGAATTGTCGACCGATTGCTACTGCCTGATGAGGGTTCGGAATGGGTCGAAACGTGTAGGTGGTTAATTGCAGGCGGTTGGGTTCTTGTGCCCAAAACAGTGTATTTGTTGGTTCATTGTTATTGATTGTATAATAAAATACAAGGTGATATGTAACACTATGATATTAATAAAATGCATGAACCAAGGAATATGCGATGGGCGAATGGGGGGGCAGGTGACAGTCAAACAATATTTGCTCTGAAAATTCGGCTGGAAGAGACTGGATTTAGCAGAAATGATTTCAGGTGACTCAGGTCCTATTCGGGCTGTCGTAAACAGGACGATGAATGTTCTGATTCCATAAACGGCAGAGAGTTTCATGACCGGCTGACGAGCCATCAGCACAGCCAAGGAGGTCTGCTGGTTTGAACTGCTTACATGTGCAAATCCGAGATTTGAGTAGTTGTGATTCTGCACACTGCGAAGGTGTTGAGAATTTCGCGGTGGGAAAACGATGTTCTTATTAAACGGTCCGACTTTGTCATAGGGTCTGCTCAGTTGTAGTAATGGAAGTAAGCAGTGCGAGTGCCCCAAAAACTTTGCATCTGTCCCTACGTAGTATGTGGAAAGCGAAAATTAATAGGGGGCTGTAAGCTTGCAGTCAAGTTGATGATACCTAAACTTCGCCGCTGTTCAGTTAATTTTTTTCGCGAGCCATATTTTGTTCACCCCTGGAGTAGAGGGCACAGCGACTATACGTCATTATGTAATTAGCTTAATAGAACAATGAATATCCTTGGAGCCCCCATCACTATGTATCACGTCGACAGACAGAGACACCAGTGGTCAGTGTAAGAACGTTCGTGAGGAGTAGGTAGGCGTCTGTCAAACTCTTGTGTTATGGCAAGGCTGGGGCTGCGTTTGTTTACAAGAGTCACGTTAGGAGTACACCGCAGAACTGTAAACTTAATTGCTACAATATGCAGTTACGAAATTAGTCATTTCATTGTTGTTCGAAGTTCCTCCCACAATAAATTGTCCATGCGCAGTAAACCTCACTTGGCGTGTAGGCCTGTTGTACAGCTACCAGGCAGTGTTGAGTCAGTTTCGGCGTCAGGATGTTCGAAGCGTTATAGCCTTAAACTTGCAGAAGAGAGACACTTATTTCTAATCTGCGTCCTATTAACAACTGTCATTGTTGGGTTCTTTTTCAGTCTTATCAAATTCTTACCTGTTCATCATACACGACAATCTTCCGTCTTATAACCACTGAAGGTGAAGGAACGCCCTTGCAAAGTCCAAGATTCGAAGAAACGCGGAAGCACACATATGTTTGTGTCAGTTCTATGTATGGGACTATACCGTAGTTCATTAATCCATCCCAGAACTTCCCCTGCACTTCCTCTCAATCGGCTGGTCAAATCTGTAGGCGCCGCAACATGGTGAGTGCAAAACAAAACGGCCAGCACTGCACTTATGTACTCATTTTGTGAGTGGCTTTGGTGTTCGATAACGATACAACAGTTGCATTCATCACCTGGAGCACACGACTGTTGTATAATTTTTGCTTACTTAGAAATGCATCATGTTTTTCCTTCTTTTTAGGAATCATTTACAGGGATGTTTTATGCAAAAAACTTGTTTCGAAACATACTTAAGGTCAGTTACATAATCATCGGAAAACATTTTCACATTATTGTGGCATATATTTCGTAAACATTATATCATAGGACATATTGCTTGTAGGCATGCCTAGCGATTTGACTATAAAAGTAGTCTAGAATATTCAAACTATCAAATTTTTACAGGTATCCAGACAGACTGAAATACGATACCGTTCACTGAATTATAATATTTATTTGGATCATTATTTAAATTTTGCTGTAAGAGAATTCAAACCCTGTATTAATATATGGTGTGTAATATCATCAGTTGCGTAAAAATTGTAGTATTTTTTGTGTGATGTAATTATGTTTATATTTGGTTAAATTCATCCATGTACCCTCCATACATTACAGAAATTATTAGTTTATATCACGTAAAGATTTAACGGTCCAGTTAATGTCAGAACACTGTCGTGAGGCAGATAACATACGCTTGCTTGTTTATTCTCTAAAATTAATCATTAACAAGTAATCCTATCATTCGACGCTGCATATGCTGGATATTTAATAAGCTGTTGTTTAATAAATCCGAATGAGATTGAAGTGTTGTGGGTTTGTACGGTGAGCAGCAGCGTTAATAATGTCAGACGTTTCGAATGAACGCACTGTATCCGTAATCCTGCCGTTGAGCGTAACAGCCCAGAAGACCCGAGTCTTCAACATCAACGGTGTGGAAACATCGAATCTCGGAAACCAGAATGAATCCACCAAGGACACGTTTCTTTTTGAGCTGTTCTGATGAACATTTGTATGAATGTCACATTGCCCAGTGCTTTCGACATTAAATGCGTGAGTCCGTGTTCTTTTCTCATTGCATATTAGATCAGCATTGATGTGATTGACGTGTAAGTTACCCGTAGTCAGCAGCGTAGGTTAGTATGCTGTTAAGTGCGAGGTCTCAAGTAAATATATTTACTTTATTTTGCCATTAATTTCGTTAGTCTCATGTTGTATTCATGACGTGGATACGTGGATGAATATCCTAAGCCCCCCTTGCTGGGTATTTGTGCACGTAGGCATGGACAGATCTGCCAAACGTTGCAGCTAGCCTGAAATTAACCAATTTAATGGAATCCGTCCAGTTGTGTACAATCATCATTCGCATAGATACATATTATGCCGTCTAACACAACATTTTTATTGTTGTTTTCAAACGCTGTGTGTTTCAATCGAAAACGAGAACGCCAGATGATGATCGTTTTCGATCGAAACATGTATGTAGCGTTTGAAAATAGTAATAAAAATGCTGTGTTATACAGCATAATCTGTAACTATGTGAATGAAATTAACCACTGCCTGAATTCGATCCTATAATCTCCTTATGTGAAACACTGGTTCCTTTGCAGCGTCGCGCCACTTCTTGCTGGTGTCTCTTCCCACAAGGGCTGGTTGTGTTGTATTTGCTCCGCAGGGACTCGTCGGGGTCACGGTATTAATTGGGAGTGGATTATTCCAATTAGCACAGAGTTGAAGGAGACGCTGTACACAGTACTGTAATTGCCGAGGTCATGTGAGGACGCCGATGTCTCGCGTGAGCCTTCCGGGGGTTCTAGGCGCGTTTGTGCCTGTTGCCGTGTGCAAGTCGAATCACCCTTCAGCCTTCGGTCATCATGTCCATCCGAACAGAAAACACTTCAAGAGTTTATATTAAAGAGGATTTTATTCATCTAAGCGATCTAAATGTACAGTTGTTCACTGCGTTGCACAGAACTGCATTAAATGTGAGTTGAAGAACAGAGAAGAGACGATAAAAATTGTAATGAAACGTAGAAATATGAAAAATATCAAATGGCAATAATATACCTATATTCGTTCTACACTCCCAGCCATACAGTAAGGAAAATAAGAAAGATAGGAAACTTGGTGGAGAATGGTAATAACAAGAATTTATGGTAATGATGATAATAAAGTATCAGTGTAAATGTTTAATAATAATTATCGTTGTTATTGTGAATGTTTTATCTCTGTCGTTTGCTGTTAGTTGGTCAGCCTTAGTTCTACTGGAGAGAGCAATCGGCGATAGATTGTTGTAATGAACGAGGTTTCTGAGTAACCTGAATTTTTATAACTTCTTGTGGTGACGTAACACTTTACGTAACAATTTACGAGCCTTCACAGATTTCATCATATTTGTTTTAAGATTTGTTTTATCGGTCTATTGCTTACGTAGTAGCAATGATTTGATGTCTTTGTTTGGCATACAATCCTTTCATTATATTAAGATTTACGATCAGATGAGACGTATTTCGACAGAATATTATAGTACACTGTACCCCTCACCTTTTTACGAACTTCATATCTCGCATACAAACACTGGGCCTTCTGGTATCGTTGTATTTGATGTTTTTGAGGATGTTATTGAAGGAGTGCCTCCTTTTGTCTTATAATTAGTTGACATGGTAGTATAATAACGGTATAGAATTTATAATATGAGGGAGGCTTGTCAGGGTTTGTAAACCGTGGGGTCTGCATGGAAAGCTGCACAAAAATGGCCGATGGTGGTGACGCTAATAATTACTAATAATGCCGCTTGGTGACGCTGGGTTCACGGTAACAACAACTTTAGTGCGAGGGAGATTAAGCTGAAAAAATTAAATTTTTGATGAAGGTAGATTACCCACTGAAGTTAGATTTCACTCCTGCTTCTAAGATGGAGGCATCAGGCGCCCCAAACATTAAAAACGACTTTCCAAACTGTACGGTGTCATGAAAGACAACAGTTCCTTGCCATTGGTTCTGTTGTGTAATCTTCTGGTAATTATCCATATACTACAGTCTTACTGCTAACTACAGGTTTTAATCAACAATTTGACTGATTTTATGTCTCCTTTGTTTCAGGTACGTGTACATTTCCTTATAACACAGACCGTTGTGTCTCGCCTTCGGGGCCAAAGTGTTTGATAGAGTCTAGCTTCCACCTGCCAAGAGATGACGGAGGTGAGATGTGAAAGGGATGCTGGCTGCAGACTCAGGTTCTGTTTTCTGCTGGACCATTTCATCTTCTGCTCTCTCCCCTCTCGTGGTCGCAATAAAAAAATAAAGAAAAGGCGAATGGAAGAGAAGTAAGAAGGCTGGACTTGCCTCTCCTTTCTTCTCCTCGTGCTTGGAATTCCCGATGCCTTTATTATTAGAAGGCTCTTAAAGAAGATGAAACTGGTCAGCACCTTGCCTGTTTCTCGGTTGGTAAAAGCCTAATTTTATGGCGGGATGCGACCTTACATTTCAGTTTCTAAAAATCGATTTATTAAGGATTTACAAAATCTGAATGCGTGCCGGCAACTGGATGATTTCTTAGTTCCCAATTCCGAAATTTTAATTTGCTTGTTTAAGAGCAGTTATGCAGTAAGATGCAGTGACACTGAGACACAAGAACTGACAAGTTGCTCGCTCCGGGTAGATTTTATTTCAAGCCTGCTCCATCTTCCCAGTGTTGTTGCGTATAACACGGATCCTTTTAATTTTCTACAGTCACTACTTCTGAACGCGGATTGTGAGTTGTGTTAATCCTATATATTTGTTGTAATGCTGTATCATTCGCCACTTGCTGAAAGGACGAGGGATGCAGTACTTTCTTTGCCTCTCCAACACCAGTATTCGGACTTCGTGTAGCAAATACCGGCATTCACGCGTGGTAGTGTTCTTATCTGATAGTCAATGTGTGGTAAAGAAGCCACAGTTCACTTGAAATACAGCAGAAAATGTTGGCATTAATTAACAGTTTAAAAGTGTTGAGACCCCATGTGACGCGAACGAGCGAAGTGCGTACACAAAAACGATGAGCGAGGTACATATGCATGTGCACATGTGTGTGTGTGTGTGTGTGTGTGTGTGTGTGTCTGTCTGTCTGTCTGTCTGTCAATGAGACTGGCGAATGATACTTCTGGTAAAGGACATTAGTCACGTTGTGAGTTCACTGCCAGTATCACTTCGTGAATAAAATAAATTTCTCGTGATCGAATTATCCGTGAGTCAACAAATAAAGAGTGAAATTTTGCACTACAGTTTGTAGCAGCACAATTAAAAATGATCTGTTCCTTGTGTCACAGAAACTTTAATCAGATTGATTTAATTTTTATGTATTTCATATCTGAATTAGGTTGAACTTCAGCATATTTTGGTTGCTTTACCCGATTGCTATTTAAAACGTTAGTATTTAAATTGTACAGAAATATAATCATGTGGATCCTTAAGTGTGTAAACATGCGAGTGCCCTTTACGTATTTTCACTATAACTTGAACCATTCGAATAAGTTAGTTTTTGTACGTAAGTAAAGAAGAGAAAGGAGAAGAAATAGGTTGACTCCAGTACACAGTTCAGTTACATTGCGGGTACGGCTAATGCAGTGTTGGGAAGTTATTCACGCTGCATGGAATCAGAAATTATTTATCCTTTTATTTCGTTAAATACTCGCTATATATGTTTTTGATGAAAGTTACAGATTTAGCGTGATCGGCACTTACCTTTGTATTCACAAGTTTCTTTCTGTAAGCTGTTGTTTTTATAAGACGCGTAACTTTGTATTTGAGCTGCATGTGCAGTATGGTTTATGTCACCAGTACGAACCTAGTAGAGTCTCTCCACAGCTTAACGGGAGGGGCGTGAGATTTTATTTATTTATTTATTGTTCACACTGGCCGTGGGACCTTCTGAGCCAGGTACCTGGGGCCTATTGCCCATGGGGGTGAGGCGGCGACCGGGTCTTGGAGCTGACCAGTCATTTCCATCCAGTTAAGAATAATATAGCTAGAATTTTACTTCCCCATGTGGTTTCAAGGCGTGTACAGTGAGGACTTTTACTCTTAGCTCACTTTAACGCGACGCCTCTCCCCGTTCCTAAATGTAACATGCGGTCAGATGTACGGACATACAGAAACGGACCCACCATTTCATGTTCACTTTACAGACATGACGAATAAAAACGGAATAATTTGCTACAGTGTTTTCCACGTGGAGCAAACATTCCCTATTTGTAATGTTAGGTTAGTAGACCTACGCGTGTTTGGGGGCCTCATGATCTTGTCGAACGGTTTACGCCTTTTTCCTTACGTGCGAATTCGCTTGGCTATAGTGCTCTATGTTTAAGGTAATTAGCCCTGTTTATAAACATGTGACGCTCGGGCATCCTGTTAAATTTTCATGCTGAGTTTCGTGGCTACAGACTGGCCCATTGAAAAGGAAACGGACGCAGACAGCATGCGTTTCTCTTTAAGAGGTGTATTAAATGCGTCGAGACAGCGCACTTGTAAAGCAGTGCGGGACAAGAATCACTATGGAGGGACATGCTTCACTTAACACCATGCTCGTTTGCTAAGAATATACAGCGTCGGTGATAGGTGAATTAAAGACGAGTATGGAGCAGTCGTAAAGCCGAAGTATTCGAGGAAAAACCTGTGCCAGTGCCACTTAGGCCGAAGTATTCGGGAAAAAAAACCCGTACCAGTGCCACTTCGTCCATTACAAATCCCAAATGGACTGGCCTGATACTGGATACGGTCCTCCAGGGTGAGAGTCCGGCATCTAACCGCCTGAACCAAGATGAGGCCTTGAGGGGCATGGGAACACGTGAGAAATTACTCGAAAATGCCAACTAAGGGTGCCAAGTGATGAGTGTGGGCAGGCCTGTTAATGTTTGTGTACTACTGGCCTATTCGTGCCCATAAGAGTCCCGTGCACTGTGGACCCAGTAGCCGTTATTCGAGCAAGCTGGTGTAGGGAAAAACTTTAGCTTTGTATTCGTCGTGTACTTGTTTCTGTTCTCGGCTATGTTGTCGGGTACCCTGACTCAGTTCCTTCGTGATTTGAGCGATGAATTTCAATAAATTCGTCTGTCGTACTTCTTTCTGGATGTAACACTTTAGGCTCAACTTATTAAGTTCATTGTAACTAATCGTTTATATTTTGTGCTTTCCTGTTGCTTGTATAAGACGACAGGAATCACAATACCGCTCCATCTTACTGACTGATGCTGTTTGATTCATTTCTGTGTTCTTTCGGTTTACTTCTAAAATCCGTCGGATCTAGTAAAATAAGGATTGCGGTATCACGAAAACTGAGAAATGACGCAATGACCCATCTGTCTTTAACGATCCGTTCAGCCGCGTTTTTCGTTTAAAGAAGTCGATTAGCGAAAGAAAAGTCTGTCATTTTAACGCATATTTTAGACGTGCATGTATGAAGACACTGTGAATTATTTCGAACGTAATTTATTTTCGGAACTTGTACGAATAATTTGCATAATTATGTTTCCTGGTAATGGAAACTGTGAGTGAACAGAGGCATTTGAGTAAACCGTATTTGTGTAAACCTGTGACATTAACTGTTGTGAGTGTATTTAATTTCAGTAGTCACATCGATGCTAGTTGGACTTGAACTGGGAATCACTCCATTTGGCTGAGTGCTTCAATTTAATAATCAGTCTGTAGTTTAAGAGCTATCAATATGAGATCAATATAACTTTATTTTTTGTTGTAAACCCATTTCGATACTCATTCCCATAGTGTGTCACATACTTCTGTTAACGTACCCTGTGACATTATATGTGTGTGTGTGTGTGTGTGTATGTGTGTGTGTGTGTATACACCTGATAAGGTCCTTGCTAAATTGTCTATAATACCTAATATTACGTACTTATTACGCCCAAATATCTGCTGCTTAATTAAGCCACGATGGTGTGAAATCGACCAAAAGTCACAGACTTCAAGTTACACCAAATATTTAGACTGTGTTAGGCATAAAACGGTGATGTTAGTAACCATGGCGTGGCATATTGCAGTTGTCGTGTCAAAACCGTTTAGTGCCTCATCTAGAAAATACGAAGACCCCTCTAGATTCATGATGAGCACCCCCAGTGGTCAACGCTGTGTAACCTGTGCATGTGTTAAGTCATCAGTAAAGGAGTTAGTTCACAATACTGCAACGTTAAGTGTTAAATGATAGATTTTAATCACACTTTATTGAGCTCTTTACGGAATTGTTTGTCATCTTCCACAGAAAACAACAATTGACGTAGGGTTTGATTTCGAAACGTCGCTACGTATCGTACTGTGACAGTTGTATCTTGTCCGTAGCCAATTCACAAATCGCTTTATCCAGGAATTTTGAACGTAGCAAAATTTTTGTAGTGTTTACTTTGGCACTTGTTTGTGCATCAGGAAAATGTTGTGAGCCGTGATGTCATTGCTGCTAATATTACACGCCATATTGTGCCAGTAACGAAGCACGAGGGCTAGGAACGCGTAAAATAAACACTTGATAATTGGAACTGTTTTTCTTGGTAATGTGTTGATATATTTTGCGCAGTGTCATATGCCACTGACACCATTAATGCTGTCAAGGCGACAACTTGAGCGGCATGTGATAAACACTCACATTCCATGAAATTTCTCTGTTTGTTACACTCTTTTGTGTAGTAGGCATACATGCTTAGGTAATGCCAGAGGAGTTGATGGCCTGTTTGTCTTAGTTTGCTAACCCAATTTTCTGCATTTGAAGTTCTATTGAGTGTTTTAATCTGAACAGCATTTGGTGCAAATAAATGTGCTCGATCGAGCTATCGAAATTGTGTGTGGAGAATGGTCGTGATTTAGGGCCCGCGTGACAGTTGGACGAGGGATCAGTTCTGGAAAGAATGCCAGTTCTTGGAAGCATGCACATGTTGCGTTTGAACTAGCCTGGTAGGTCCAGAATTTTTCATTTGGGGGGCGCGCCCCCCACGCTGACCCTGAGGCTATATATAATTTTTTTTTGTCTGACTGTAGAAACTGTGTTATAAAAATCGTATCATAAACATGATTCTGACATATGACAGTGATATACCTAGACAACCACAGGAGACACGGGGTAAAGGTAAAGCAATCCCATTACAGGCCTAGACAGGCCCTTAGGGTTCCAGAAGGTGGTAAGGTTGTCAGCCCTACGCACCGGCAGCGTTTACCCCCCAGGAAATATTCCTGTTAGAGGCTGAGTCGACCCCAGGGCCATAGTGCGACCGAAAGGATTATGTCAGTGACACCATCGGGAATCGAACCCGCGACCTTCCAGTTTGTAGCGCAGTGCCTCAACCAACTGTGCCGCCGCGGTCCCGGGGCCACAGGGACGTGTCCCTAGAAATGAAGACGAACTGCTGCAACAAATGTTTGTTTGCAATTCACATAATAACTTTCTGAACATTTTTTACTCATTTTAATGTTCTGTATTTTAACTGTATTATTGCAGATCTGTGTTGTGGCTAGCCATTAATATACATCTTTTGTTGAATGCCTCCCTGAAGATGGTCGAGAAAGGCCGAAACATGTAGTAGATTTACCTTACGTTGTTTATCGTTGTAGCAAAGTATAGTGCAGTTGTTTATATATATCGTGGCTTACCCGACTGCACGGAACATGGATAATTTTAAAGAACGTAACATGGTTTCCATCTGCGTTTATATACGTGTAAATACATTTACATGTTCCGTGACTCACTCACCCAATTTAAATCACAATGTCTAAGCTGCTTCATTTGGGGGGGGGGGGGGGCGCCGGGCGGCGCCCCCTCCCCGTATGTGCCCCTGGTTAGGTCACGTCATATGCGAAAAACAAGGACACATATTCCACCATCCCACATCTTTTGAACGAACAAGCCTTCTCTAAATGTAACCATTTCGTTGTCACATTGTTATTAATCCAGCTGTACCGCCTTATAAATATGTGATTTTCTCCATCCTCCAGTTCCTCCCTCCTCCTTAAGCACAAATGTGTTCCTGAGTTGCTCTGTTCTCAAACATTCTAAGCCTGTTTGATGAGAGAATGCTTATAAAACAAAGTCATAATTACGTGAGTGAAAGTAATACAAATTTAATGATGATGATGATGATGATGATGATAATAATAATAATCATCATCATCATAATGAAACCCGCAGGAAGAGTGCAACGTATATGAACTATTAACCTGCCGTCAAAGGGGAAAACAAGGAGATGTTTATAAGTTGTCCATCCGCACGTATAGCTCCGTCAGAATACAGACTAGGCTACAAGCGTAACGATTACGGAATGCGGCTTATCTTCTCGGCAGGGGCTGTGATTTTCTTTATCCCCCAGTGTCTAGGCCATCCCGTCCAGTGGATAAGTTCTCTGTCCCCACGAATCAAACGGTCGGAGCATGACGTTGATCACTGACCTCCAACCGTTGTCGAGGTTAAGAATGGTAGGGGCCATACCTCCACTTCTCAATGTATGTTCATCGCGTGCCGTTTGTTTACGCACACGAACAGTTTTGACTTTACATGTAAGTAAACACTAACGATCCAGTGTGAAAGCTGAAATCGCGTTATGTCTTAGAAGAGTTCTTTTACCTTATTACTTCTACCTATTGTTTACGCCATTTTTATTCTCTTGTATGCGGATCGTGTCGACATTATGTGTCTATGTGTATGTGTGTGTTTTTTTTTTTCGCCAGGCATACGATGGAACTTCACTACCACGTCTACATACATCTTCCTGATATGATGCTTAGGCACAGGGAAACTTTATCTTGTTGGCTTACTAGCTTGCTTATATGCAGATTGGCGTGGACTTGCATTACATTTTCGTGTAATATCTGCTCTAAAGAAAGAGTATATATGTATATATATATGTATATGTTTCCCGTAATGTTTGAGTGCGACCGAGGAATTAATACTAAGTGCTGACGTCACAGCATCATTTTAAGTACGTTTTTTACCGCCGCGGGATGCCATTCAGTTTTGCTTATGATATTTGAAGCCCCGACGTTAATATTGAGATAAAGGTGTTCTGGGAGTGCCCACATAACAAACTGAAAGGAGTGATGTGATTCTGCATAATTTGCGACCAACGCCGCTGCGAAAGGCCGCGGTTGTCACGGACTGAAAACACATCAGCACCGTTACAGTACGTCTCTCGCCTGCTGTGACACAGTGTGCTCACGTTGATGGAAGTAACATAGTTCTGCGCGATGTGCCCTTCGACGTCTGCGGGAATTTCGTCTATTCGTTTGGCCGATGTTAGTTGCATTTGTAGCTGTGACAAGCCACAGATGGACGACGAAGTGGTGCATTTGATGGAAAACGTTCGTGGGATGATAATACAGAAATTGCGATTGATTTTCTGCACGGATTTTGAAATATTCGAAATTAGTTTGAAATAAGCTCTTAATTACACTACCGTAAAAAGCAACATATATTTACAGGAAGCAGCTGAATTCAGTGTTTAGAAACTACAGCTGCTGTCGCGTTAACGCCGTTGCAGTGTGCGGCGTGACAATGCAGACCACCGAGTTACATAACAAACGGCGGGCAATCGGGCCTGCGTAATCTTATCGTCAGTCTGCAGTAGTAGGTTTGCTTTAAGATCAAAATGAAGAAACCGAAAATACGTAACTTAATCTGTGTTAAAAAGAACACATGCGAAGCCTTTGCAGTATGCGACGCTTTACACTTGGCCAGAAGAGTAGTTTTGTATGCCCCAGAGAACTGAACATTTCACGGCGACTAAATGTGATAAAATCTTCTGGCATGGAGACAGAAACGCGTTTCGAAACGCTGGAGTTTTGTTCAAAACTGAGGCTGCTGATCGTCGGGGAAGATACTTTGCAAAAGATTCCGTTCCATTTTGCCTATGATGCATTGTAGATTTTTATGTGGGTATCTGCGTTGCCTTCATCTTCAGCCTAGCGTTGCGGCTAGGCGTTCCCACTTATGTACCAATCAACACGGCATCAAAACCCAGAAGACTGTATCTTTATCAGCTCCTCTGTGAAAATCACAAGTCACACAAAAATAGTATTATTAAAGTAAAATTAAATCGGTCGTCGAGACAAGATTGTTAGCGTTTCTGTTACCAGTTTACAAAGGAGACGTATTTCCACCAACAGCGTGAAACCAGAAACGGAAACATTTATTCATACATGAAGCGCCATTACAACTTAAATCCATGAGACTTGATATTAAACGTATTTCTGATCATCAGGGAAGTAAGTAGGGACTCTACGTATGTTTATGCCTCGTCAACAGAACCACAACGAGTAAATGCCTTGAAAATATTGCAAGCGTTAGATATTTGCCATCAGCACTAATGAACCTAAATTTCATGAAAACAAAAATTAAGGCCAGATTAAATTCGAGGAACAACTGCTACTGTTCGGTCCAAAATGTTTTGTTTTCCCCTTTTGCTATTCCAGAACATGAAAGTTCATGTATATCGGACTCTAATTTTGATTGTTGTTTAATATGCATGTGAAATTTTGCCTCCCACACTCAGGGAAGAAAATAGGTTGAGACTGTTCGAGGATTGGATACTGAGAATGGTACTGGGTCCTAAGACGGAGGAAGTAACAGAAGTTGCGAGAAAATTGCGTAATGGGGAGCTTTATGGTTTGCATTGACTACATATTATTCGGAAGATCGAATCAGGGAAGATGAAGTGGCCGGGCATTACGGCACGCATGTGAGGTAAAAGAAATACTGCGAGGGTTTAGGTTTTGTACGTGAAGGAAGGAGGTGACTTGGGAGACCTAGACGTAGATGAGAAGTCTGGTAGAAATAGAATGAGGGGGCATGGGCGTTGCTGAGCACAGAATCAAGTTGCAGTCTGTTGTGAACACGATATTGAAAATCCGGGAATAGTTAAATGTAGGGAATTTCTTGTCTACGTTAGGACCTGCTGGCTTCTGAGGAAAGACAGTGCTCCTGAAGTTAGCTTTCAATGGACGGGTAACCTGCATTGTGGATTTGCTTTCTTATTGTTCTGAGCCTTGCTGGAGAAAATTGCGAGTTGGCTGATGCTGCGGACCACCAAGTTGTCGGTCTCCGACCGAGACAGATGGAGCGTGCTGACATCCAGTGTCTCCTCTGAGCTGTTTGAATCCCTTATTGCCTGTTCCTCCTTGCAAAAAACCATGAGTGTGATGTGAAAGTAAGCTAGCAATGACTTTATGAATGAGAGAGAGACATGTGAAGGAGATAGATATGTCTAATTGTAACTTACAGGAGCATTCTCGAATGTGTCTTCTGACAAATCTGTAGATTTTCCGTTTCATTCGGAACATTTTTTAAACCTAGCTGCAAAGGGAACGAGGACGAACGGCATCTCGTTAGGACAACGTCGCACATGGCCACTGAGGAGGAAGCAGGCCGAAGACGTAAGCACTCATCAGCTAATCATTCAGAGTTCTCTGGGATCATGTTTGGTGCTAATGTGCAGGCAGTGATAAATTCTGAGTTCAGTTTTATGCATGACTGAGGAAGACGAGGCGATGAATGTGTTAAAAGAGGCATGTTTACTCAACCCAGTTTGCAGATACAGCTGTGTACCGTGGAAACACGTAATTAAGTCGACAGTGCTCTTGTCCGTATGCCGAATGCTGTTTTTAATCTGTGAGGATGTATTTAGTACTAATCTTGCTGACTAAAACCAAATTCGCCACGGTGCAGTAGTTTGATAATATGTAGAGTCATGAATAATTCCAGAATTTAACCAAGTCTGTCAGTGACTGACACTGACAGGTTGAAGTGATATTTGTGGTGAAATTTAGAGGAATAGCATTAGAAACATTATTCATTCCGAAATCAAGTGTCATCGCCATCATGACCTGTAATTTTCAGAATACTAAAGATGAAGATGAAAACTCTGTAAAATCGTTATTTCGTCACTTGTTTTGTTTGGCTGTAAGACGTGCAAGTCTCTTACTATGATGGATACAATATACGTTATACGAGTATGAAAAATTAAGTCGTTAGAAAAATATTTGTACCTTACCTGATACAAAGGGGGCAAGTGAACGAGCGTTTCAGGAAATTACGCAGTAAGGAACTTGCAGTTCTGTGCAGGTAGCTTATAGTGGGTAGGTCTAATGTCCCCCCACCCCTCCCCCGCCAGTGGCACAACAGCCCTTAGTGGGCCGGGGCCTCCTCATTATCGAGGCTTCACAGTCACGCTCAGACACACCACACTCGGTACGACTCCTCTGGACAAGTGATCAGCCCGACGCAGAGCACTCTACGTAACAACACACAATACTCACAAGAGACAGGCATCCGTGCCCCCGGCGGGATTCGAACCCACAATCCCAGCAAACGAGCGGTCGCAGACCCAAACCTTAGATCACGAGGGCACTGGGTTCAGCAGGTCTAATGTGACTGCAGTGAAATATTGGAGGTTGCGATCGGCTGAGAACGTGGCTGGGGTGGCAAGACGAGTATTCGCGCTGAATACCGGCCCGAGAAGGAGGTGCAAAGTGTTTGGCAGTCTGTCAAAATCCCGCCTTGTGGCAGGCTTTGGTGTTGACCTTAATGAACCTTCAGTTATTCTAGAACATAATAAGTGATATGAATTTTTCTTTTGGTTATTTGAGGCTAAAGATGTCAGACCTCTGAAATGAGTTAGAATGAGAGGCGGTATGCAGAGTGAACGAGAGTCATGGCATGTACATAGAGGACAACTTGACGGTGAAAGTCGTGCATAATTTATGCGAAGATGGGCAAACTGTTGATGCATATGTCGTGTATTAGATTTGCTTCTAATCTGTAATCAACACGGAGCAAATTTAGTCTACATGCCCTACTTCTTGACATTTTCGGTGCATAGAAATTGAGGCCCAAGTGAATGCCCAGTAAAATGGTAGAATTAATAGAGAGTAGTGTGCTATCACGCATACTGTATGTGTATGTAGCTGTGAAATGAACCAAACGCAGCCGTCGAGTGGTGTCGGAAGACTGATGACGTACACGAAATCAGTCTGTAAAATGTTAGTTTTTGATAATTAAGTTACGCGGCTATCAGCTCGAGAGGATTTCATTGGATAAACATGCCTACTTCGTACTCCGAACGTGTCAGGTTGACCTGGATCTCGGTTAGACCTATTCTGACTCAGAATTGGACCATGATTTCTTGGGAGTCTGGCCCAGAGCATAGTAACTCTACCGACTGAGCTATTACGGGTCTCCTTTCTCTCCCAGGCGTGAGTAAAATTATCGGTAACTTTATCTTACTGTTGGTCATTTAATTTACATTTATAAGCGGTGGGAATCTGTTTTATCGCAACGAATATGGGAAAAATTAAGGTGTTGAGAATCTCAAGGCAGCTATCCCCAATACAGATTATTGTCGATCAAAAGCAGCCGGAGAATGTGGAATATTTCAACTATGTAGGTAGCATGATAAATGATGCAACATGTACACGTGAAATTAAATCTAGAGTTGCCATTGCAACAGCAGCATTCACCAAGAAGAAGATGCTTTTCACCAGCCAATTTGACTTACATATGAGGAAGAAACTAGTGAAGTGCTGCATTTGGAGTATAGCTTTGAATGGTGCTGAAACTTGGACACTTTGGAAAGTATATCAGAAATGCCCGGAAAGTTTTCGCATGTGGTGCCGGAGAAAGACGGAGAAGATCAATTGGACCTATCGTGTGAGAAATGAAGAAACATTACATAGAGTCAAGGAGGAGAGGAATATCCTACAAACACTAAGAAGAAGGAAGGCTAGCTGGGTTGGTCGCATATTGCGTAGTAACTGCCTTCTAAAACGCGTTATTGAAGCGGGAAGGATATAAGTGACGGAAAGACAAGGAAGATGACGTGAGCAGCTACTGGATGACCGTAAGGAAAGGAGAAGATGCAGGAACTTGAAAGGGGTTCCACTAGGTAGCAGCTGTCTGGGGTAACTCGCTACGGAAGAGGCTATGAACCTGCCGCAAGACAACTTACGAAACGAATGAAGTTCAGCTACACGTTTCAGCTTTTATTGAGCCATCTTCAGTTTATAATTAATGTGTTTAGTACTGCCGTCTTATGTCTGCTTGCAGTAAGATATCATCGGACCCCACTGTTTGTTGCATTATACGTAGTATCCTTAAAACACAAATATTGCTTCCAGAAAATATACAGTAAGCTGTTACTGGGCAGAATGGCTATATTTTGAAGTTGTCTTTTTCCTTCCTCCGCCTTGCTTCCTGCCTTCTATCCTACATCCGTAAAATGAATCTCGTCTTTAAACAAGCGGAACTGGGCTCCCTGGTGGCACAGCAAATGAAGCCGGAGGAAATAAAGGAAGTGAAATCCTTGGATACTTTCCCCACTGAGTTTCGATGAGTTAAGGTGACCAACGGACGCTTCAGAAGTTTTTCAATCTTCAGTGCAAAACTTCATAATTTATACTGCGGCAGAGACGAAGCGCGTGTCAGTTTTTATGTTTCTGTGACGTTTTGTTGATTCAGTATAGAATCCACGGCTCAACTTTATCGGTCCCCTGTGAGGCTGTGGATGTCGGCCGTTTAATTGCGACTAGCGTATGTCTGTCTCCTGCCTGATCACAGAGTATTTCGTAAGCACTCGTTATCAGTGACGTCATCAGAAGCGGAATGAACGACATAGTATCTGGCATATGCAATGGAAACTTCTCCTTGTTGACTGCTAATTGCCCTTCATTTTGTCTAGTGTTTTGTTGGAGAGATTATGGCGAACTCGCGTGTGCCGCCGAATTTATGATCGGCAGAGTGCTGCGCTCATGTGCGCGCTGTTTTATGTAACGGAGATACTATTGGTGATTAGCTGATTATGATACTTACATTTGTGGAACTTGTTGAGCTTAAACATGGGTCATCATCTGGACAATAGTCGAGTCATACTGTGTCCCAGGTTTGCATTTTTAAAGTGCAGCTGGTCAACTTGGTATATCCTGCCTGTAATAAATGTATCAAAGTGGAAGAAATAAAAAGGAACTTTTCCGGTTACACTTTGTCATGTTTCCAGTGACGACTGAATTAGACTTGCACTACTGGAACTGCATCTGGAAGACAGGACGGTTATATAGTTCACGTACACTTTTGTTGATTGGAGGTTTTATTTTTGAAATAAATTATATGTATGCCCTACCGTCGCTAGTTTAACGCCCAAAATGCAGTCAAATTACGATCCGCTCGTGGATTAATATGATTCTTTACATTTAGGTAGAATCGTTTTTGCGATACATTGAGACATTGTTAGGCGGGCCATAACTATCGCTTTTGTTTTAATATTCTGGAACTGTTTTCGCAAATGTAAAGATTGCATGAAGTGAGGCAAGGAACTGTTACAAACGTCGAACTTATTAACGACAGTCAAATACTTCAGTCGCTGTGATAAGCGAGAAGTTTTCGGGTTCGACACGATATGTGATTATTCATTTATAAAACCAAATGTGCGGGAAAAATAATGTGAAAATGCGATGTGCGGTATTTAAAATGGAAGTACAGCGGTACGTATTTTTTTTATGTGACTCAGCAGTTCCGAGAGGCTGCCATTCGCTTCCGTTTCGTGCAGGTCTGCACACTGTACTGAGGATTTACACCTCGTTCCCTCAAGTATGAGTTATTCCACAGATTTTCTTTGTTAGTCTTCGCGTGCTTTCCGACATTAAATTTGGTGACGCAATGGCTGCATTGAAAATATGTGCCTAGTAACAAGGTTCTTTTAAAATCATATATGAATATTTCATTTATAAGCTTTTGAAATTTTAGATTTTCAGAATAAATGTTAAGTTCTCCTTAGATCATATGCAACCTTGTGTAGTTATCCCGAATGTGGAGGGTATGGGGGATGGCTTACAAGACAAACCCCTTGCAGGGGTATTTATGATATACAAGTATACAGAGTTTGCATTTCTATCAGCAAAACTAGCCAACCCAACAAGGAGAGCTTGCATGAATTATGGTCTTTGAAACGAGGTTGAGGGAGTGGAGTCGGCTGGGGGTTTAGCATATACCATTATTATACTTTACATAGTGCGGTCGTGCTAGCCAAACAAACGTCTCTAGTAGGAAAAGTAGCCACAGTGTGGCCTCTTTCAGAATTTCGGACGAGTGCGTTTGCCGTATTATCCTCAACGTCCTGCGCAAAGTTTGCATGTAACGTTTTGTGTGTTGCATATACGTACGAAAAGAGTTTTCTAGCAAGAGGACACGAGCAGGCCGGCATCAGACACAGCAAGTGGCGTTCTCGTATACATATAGCTAACATTTTGCTGAGTCGCATAGCAAAGACAGACTCACATACTGCTAGTTCTCGGTTGGAGTTAATTTAATGCATTGCTTTCTCTGTCTTTCTCTTCCATGTGAGATGAAGAGATTAAACTCACCCCTTCTCCTTTCCTCTTTAGATAAAATGTAAACCCTCACATATTCTCTCTCACCCCTATGCAACTGTACCTACTACACACCCCTCCCATCCTTCACGAACCCCAGGCTGCTCTTGCTTATACCCTTTGCTGCTACTTTGTTAAAACTGAGTCAGTGTTTTGCATGAGACATATCTCATCCCTTGTCTCCCCAAATGCCTGAATATATCCACTGCGTTGTTTTTAGCAAAAGTGTTCTAAACAAGAGCTTTGTAAAAAATACATATGACAATTCAGACTTGATTTATGATAAGTATATTTTGTATCTATTGCACTCACACTTTAGGGTTTCTTATTGACGGACGTTGCAAAAATGAGACCTAACAGACAACATGATCCATCTGAACTCGAAGTAGGCTGTGCTCTGCACTCTAGACAGGCACAGATGCGTTAGATGACACTAGAAAAGCAGAGTGGACTGTACAGTGCAAATAATTTTACAGGTTAATTAATTGCTGTCGTTCCGTAGTAGTGCCTGCCATACGTTGTATTAGTTACAAACATTAAATGTAATCGTGTCCGCGAGAACTTCAACAGAATAGCAGCTCTTTTCGATACTGCAGTGAAATTATTAGGGTGTGTGAGAAAACAAACGAAACATTTTGTAGTGCAAGTTGTAATCATACAGGACGGCGAAGTCGTGTGTCTGAAATGTCGTCTTTTCTGTATTGGTTATTCAGTCGTTTCTCGAATTTCTGTTGCCTTTTAAAAACCACGGAAAACGACCAAATGTTAATGGCGCTCTATTTTGATGTTCTTGATGCACTCATCTTAGGTACCAAACGCAATATTGCCCAAGTTGTTGTTTATCACAATTATAGGTTATCCCAAAAATGTAGTTGTTTCATGTCATGCTTCCTCGTGATGCATAGTGGAAACTGGATGTATGGACCTGTGTACCACCTGCCCTAATGTTAACAGATTCTCACATTTGCCCACACAGTGCATTTGCTCGTTTCATACGATTCTGACAGTAGCAGCGACACTTCCCTACGCAGCACTGATTGGCTTGACTTCATAACGGGTCATAATGGAGATAGTTTTCTGTGACTTGGTTTATAAATATTTGTTACTCGAAATTCGCGCATCAAAGGGTCAAGGTCATATGCCTTACCATTCCCAGCATTAAAACTATTTCTAAGGCATTCTCAGTTCGCCAGTGGAGCCGTTACGTTGGCGTATGTTTTAACAGGTTTTTGTGAAGAGGCCAAGGGGCCCGTAGAATGAAGTTATTTAATTTAAAATAATTAAGCCTACCAAAAATCTGTCTTCTGGGATATGACGTTGTGTAGTCGGGTAGTTTTGAGTCGATGCCATAGACAAACGTGCTTCTTCCCTTCTGAGGCAAGGGAAGTTTTAACAACGCCGTCCAAAGGAGTGAGAGTACCCGGTCAGGACGTCTCACCAATAAGTTCTGTTGTAACATGATTTTCATGGAAGAGCCGGGGTCGCACAGTCGGTATAGTGACTAGGCTGTACATTGGATGACCGAGGCCTTTTTCTTCTACTGAATTTCCCTACGGGCTCTGGGGCCCATCCAGCGTTCTCTTCAGTGGGCACCGTGGCCTCTTTTCCTCGGGACAAAGCGGCTGAGACGTGAAGCTGTCCTCACCTGTCTCCAGTGAGGCGTTTGAGAGTGGTATAGTTAGGGTAACAAAGTGACACTTGTTTACCGTGAACACAACTTTATTTATATTAATGGTAATTAAAAAAGCAACCCCATTACAGGCCTGAACAGGCCCACAGGGTTCCAGGAGGTCGAGGCTCCCAGATTTCTAGACATTTAATGTTAATTAGTTATATTAACCTTTTAAAGCCTAGCGGTAACTTTACGTACCACCAGGTTTAACATTAAAAAATTCTACGTGGTGCCCACATTGCGTTTATGTGTTTTGTACGGATCTCAGAACAAACACCAACTTTTGCCTTATAAAACATTAAGAGATTGGTTTTTATAACCGAAGTGGAGAGTGTTTACAGCGCGGTACGCACTGAGTCCTTATATAAAACAGATACGCTTCGTCTTTAAAGGGTTAATAAGGCAACGTGTTTCAACCACTCGTTGTCATTTTCAGGCTATTCCGTATCATAAAAAGTGGAGATATTACAATAGCATTAGAATGTGTGTCAACAGACTGAGATTTTAGCCTTACAGTTTATATAGTACACGTTGCTTGTCATTCTGTTACTAATAACAGAGATTGTTAATGAAAATATAACATATCTCTTATAAAACATAATGCTAAAATTGTTATATTAATATTAATGAGTTTTGAAACTATATTGTAATCTTCTATACAGGATTCCTTTAGTTCATGGTGGCGTATGGTGCACAGTAAGTATTGTTGGTAATTATTATATTCTGGTATGGGTGTGTTGTAGGTGAAATTGTATGTTCAAGATATTCCAAATTCATATACATTTGGCAAGTACCAGTGTGTTATTCGCAGTAACCTATATCGGAATCCACGTATTTTTCATGTTTTATTTATATTTCGGTAAAACAGGTTTTGACACAATTTGCCTTTGCGGTTTTTTAATCTCTGTGGTCTGTCGTGTAGAATTGTGATACGATTTTAATCCCCAGTGCGGAACGGTCTTTAAATTGAGTCACCAGCATTCTGGTAATGAAAATATGTCGCAGATAGGTTGCCTGTCGCAGCATAACGCTCTCAGTCACAGAGAATCAAATGATACGTATGGAACTACAATGTTGTCTTTCGACGTTTCCAACATAGTGAGGCGCAGTTCACCAGCTAATAACAGAATTAAGCTTATTACGCCAGAAACACTTTCTGTATAGTTGTGATGATGATGATGATGATTATTATTATTATCTCTTCTCTTTCTGGTGTCGCCTTTAGTCTCATAGTTTAATTACTGCCACTCGGATCTTCCCCGCTTCTTAGCAGCATCTCTCGTAGTTCCCCACCATTCCTTCTGTACTGCTTTCTTATTCTTATCCTTCCTCTTCCTTTGGCTTCCTCCTGCATTTTCATACTCGTACAAGAATGTCGGGGAATGATGTCAGTTTCTTGTTACTACAGAATGCCGAACTGCAGAAAGTTTGATGTACGTGAGAAGTAATTTCACTCTCACCACGTTTTGGTCATTTCGTTTTATAACTACCAAAGTTAGCACTGCTGATCAGTACACTACATGTGTGTACGTATGTATGTATGTATGTATGTATGTATGTATGTATGTATGTATGTATGTATGTATGTACGCACGCACGCACGCACGCACGCACGCACGCACGCACGCACGCACGCACGCACGCACGCACGCACGCACGCACGCACGCACGCACGTACGTACGTATGTATGTATGTATGTATGTATGTATGTATGTATGTATGTATGTATGTATGTATGTATATATGTATGCATGTATGTACGTACGTACGTATGTATGTATGTATGTACGTACGTACGTATGTATGTATGTATGTATGTATGTATGTATGTATGTATGTATGTATGTACGTACGTACGTACGTAAGTACGTATGTATGTATATATGTATGTATGTATGTATGTATGTATATATATATGTACGTATGTATGTACGTACGTATGTATGTATGTATGTGTGTGTGTGCGTGCGTGCGTGCGTGTCTTGATCCACCCAGCTCATTAGATCATTTTAACTGCAGTGCGGGGCGGGGTGAGAAGAAAGTGCGACCGAATTTCTCAGTTTCTCTCATACCGTGATGAGACATTTCTTGCTGTTACCATAGATTTTGTGTTAACATCCACGGCTTAAGGTTCCTAACTTAGTGTACATCGTTAAATCAAATTTAAGTGTTCCACTTTCTTACAAGCAGGAAGCATAATGCGATTGGTTATGCTTTGAAACTGTTCTAACTGAAACCACTGAATAATTGTTATTGTTTCTGTACTTCCGCAGACAGTGGGTATCTGCGAATGTATTGTATAAGCATTTTGTGACATCCGAGGAGGGATGAACGCTGAGGTAGCATGTTATGTTGGGGAGCTAAAACCTATCAACTTCAGGAAGTAGAAAGTTACGAATTGCTACACAGATTTTCAGGTCTTAAGGAACTGCAGCGTGACAAGTGGACTGAAATCTTGTGCCGCAACACAGGTTACAATGTCGAGGTGTCGTGATCACAGTGTTAAATCTCAGGAAAAATTCTGCTCCATTCCATTTGTTAGGCATTTTAATAAATGCTAACTAACCTCACGGTTTTTCGGGAGTTTATCAGGGAATTGCTCAGCCGATGAACGAATTGTATGCGTATTTGAAAAGCGAATGTTCATTGCGATATTCATAAACGCCAGTTCTGGACCCTCGTCTGTGCAATCCACTCCACAAATTTACCTTCTACCGTACTGCAAGGCTGGCGATGGGTACTGGGATGACAAGCCGAGAGGAGAGGATTTTGAAGGGCAAGTTTGGACCATGACGAATTAGGATTTAACCTTTAAGTAGAGTCAGTGACACAGAATGTACATGTAAATGAATAAATGATCAAATAAATAAAGAGTGGAAAGTAAATACGTTACGCCAAAGAGCTGAGCGGAATGCAGTGTTGCTACAGTTCTTAAACCATATTAAAGAACGTCCTGTATCGGTTGTGGTGAGGTTTCAATATAGGACCCAAAATTTTGCATGCATTTTCTGCAAACTGGAAAACGCAACCTCAATACTTTTTCCTAAGAAGTCAAGATGAATAACAGCAAAAGTATATCGAGTAATTTTGCTCCATTTCTTCTGTTTTCTTTTCCTCTTTGGCATAGTCTCACAAAAGAAAATCTCAAAGAGGCCATTCTGTTGACGCTTGACGTCCAATCCGTCGACCAGTAAAATGGTTGTTAAGCTACGCCCGAACAGGTAGCGCAAAATATGGTGGTTCCCCGTCGTGCATGAAGTGCATTTCTTCATAATCGCCTTATTGAGGAACAATGAGTAACCCAAGTTGTCAAGCATATTCAAGCAGCGCTTGCCATTCACAGTGTCTCGTGTTTACTTTGACACCACTGTATGCGTACTGAGGAAAGAGAGAACACATCGTCCTGCACTAATGTAGTTTTCTTCTGTAGTTAATATGTCGAAATAAGTCTGCAGAACGGTCTGTAATTGTGCAGTGCAAGAGACTATAGGACAGTAGGACGCTCCACACGGCAGACTGTGTGAAGTGTGTGCGGTGTTTTGAATGTCAGCCACTCTATTGGAAATTTTATTTTATTTACTGGATTAATTTGTGCGGTGTGCCATGTCTGTGACAGGAGTTGCCTCCTTCAGTTATGCCGTGTTCCAGTCGTCACGTGTCTTGAAGCTGGTCGAACTACGTACACAAGATGAGACGTGTTTCAGTAGTTACATTTTTTTTTAATGCAGCAGTCCCTCTCCAAATGCGGCTGGGTTAATCGCTGTTCTCAAGAGTCTGCCGTGTTACGTATGATGTAAAGTTGTTCCTTTGCACTCTGTGAGGGTATGTGGGATAGAGGAGGTATATTTCCACGCATTCCTAATCTCGGAAATAAATGGTGGCGTGGACAACTTCACGGGCCGGCCGCTTTGCGTCCAGAGAACAAGTTGCGTCGGCTCCGGATTCGGTCTGGACGGTTTGGCGAGGAGAAGAGAAGAGAAGAGAAGAGAAGAGAAGAGAAGAGAAGAGAAGAGAAGAGAAGAGAAGAGAAGAGAAGAGAGAAGAAGAGAAGAAGAGAAGAGAGAAGAAGAGAAGAAGAGAAGAAGAGAAGAGAAGAGAAGAGAAGAGAGAAGAGAAGAGAAGAGAAGGTAGCTTCGAATTGTCCTTAGGAGAGGTATTTTTACTGTGGGAAAATTTTACTTTTCGTGCTTAATTTTCATACAGACACTGTGTACCGATAGTCATTGGTTTTAAAGCTGATAGTGGCTGATTGCACAAAAGATTTCGCTGTAGGCTTCTTCAAGTTGGGTGGTTCTGCAGTGCAAGGCAAAATTGCTCTACCAAAGGAAAAGGATGATGACGACGACGACGACGACAGCGACGCCTTTTGCTTGCTTGTATTCACGAAACAAACAAGCTAATTTCAAACGTTCCCCCTAACTTGCTTGTGGTAGTGTGTTATTATGATGTAGATATTTTATGAACTTCGTTGGAGCCGTAAGACAGTGCACACTTGCTGAGAAAGTGTATGGAGGTGGCTGCTTGTTGGTCTTGGAGAGGGTGGGAAAGGGGTGAGTGCACTAGTTCTGTTAAGTAAGCAACTTGTCAAGACGGGGGATGCTCAGTTACGAATTAAATAGTATCTTGTGGTTTGAATCACTTGTACTGTACTTGGTGTGATGCTGGTTGTAAGGTGGCTGACTCTACATACTTTCAAAATCTTTGAACGATTAGCAGCAGTGTATGGGCACTGTTAGCTCGTAGAGTGACGTAGACTCATGGTAAGGTGCACCAATGCGTTTGTCCTGTTAATGCTGTTTCGAGTAACTGACGGATTTTTAAAATAATTTTACAATTCCATGAGAAGCCACCCACCTGGTGCTTTTTAATTTCATACCATTAAAAATACGAATATGGCGACAATGCGAAAATGTGACGTGGTTGTCGCACCAGCACTACTGTAGGGCGGTGTTTCCCACCCTTCCTTACATGGAGGAAACCCTAAAATAATTAGTCATATTCCGAAGAACCCGAACCTAGTAAAACATTTACAGGCCAGAAACGATAGAGGCAGTTCGTAGCATATGGCGTTTACTCCAGTATTGCCAATTGCCGGACAAAAATTTCGGCGATATTTCGAGGAATATTTGCAATTTTTCGTTTTTTTTTTTAATTTTATGTAATTATTGCACGATTTCTCGCGGAATCCTGCTTGGGAAACACTGCTGTAGGTTGTGGAAATCGAGAGATGTACAATAACAATTACGTGAACGCATGTCCAGTTCTGTGTACATCGTCCAGCCACGCATCATCCCGTGTACGATGCCCATTTCCAGTGCCGCCTGTCTGGTGATGTTTCCTCCTTGCCAGTTTGGTCAATTCCTGTTTTTCTTAGTGTGAGGTAACCAGTAAAATATCGTATTTGTCGTTTTTCTCAGCCTGTGGTCTGGGGACCGTTTGTTTTTCCCGGTTCGCATCTCCACAGCTCTTGTGTAACAAGGTATTACCTGTAGATAATGTTTATCACAACTGGAGCAATCTCCAGTTCTGGGGTGGTGACTGGTTTTCGTTTTATGTTAGCGGATCATGTCTGGTACTGGATGTTACAAATCAAACAACGTGTCCGATCTCAGTGGCCACGCGGTTTAAGGCGTGGGTCTGCGGCCGCTTCTTTGCTGGGAGTATGGGTTCGAATCCCTCCGGGGCATGGATGTCTGTCTCTTGTGTGTGTTGTGTGTTATCAGGTAGATCGGGCCGATTACTCGTCCAGAGGAGTCCTACCGAGTGTGGTGTGTCTGAGTGTGATTGTGAAGCGTCGACAGTGAGGAAATTCTGGCCCACTAGGGGCTGTCGGGCCATAAAAAAAATACAACAACAGTACGGGTGATCTCAGACAACTGATTATTTCCTGTAAGCTTAAAATTTAATTTTACGTGCTTAGTTGAAAACGTTTCAGTGCTTTCGTTTATGACATATCGTTTGCAGAGTATCACGTAAAGTATTTGTTTATTATACCGTAAAGAAACAGGCCTGTGGGCCTCGGTATTGTGGGAAGTTTCGCCGTGTCGATTGGTAAATGGTTACCTAACTAAACTCTCCATGAGACGCAAGTGCGTGTGTTTATCAGTCGTCACGACTAACATCCCGGACGACATGGGTCTTCGACGCCGGCTTTAGAGGGTCGTGCCACGGGTTCGGATCAAACCATGAGGGGTTTGTGGTCGACAGTGTCAGTGGGACAGGTTTTTATCCGAGTAGTTTGATTTTCCGTGCCAGTATTATGACACCAATGCTGTATACTCATTCACTATAACCGACGCTATGTAATCTTAGAAATTGACATCGTCGTTAAATAACACAAATAGAGACACCGGTTTCAAGACCTCGGATCTCGCACATAGTCCTGTTTTTGTTTATATTTGTCAATAAAATTACATAGGTAGATGGTGAGGCTGCGAATTACATGCATTCTACCGTATCAGGCGAAACAGATATTCGAAACCCTATGTTTATTTTACTGGGACGTGAACCAGAAAACGTTTGGAAACGCTGATTGTGGTCATTACTCCGCGAATATGCCTTTTACTGTAGCAGACTTTCCTTCGATGGCATAGAACAAATCAGTTCATTTAGTTCGCTTTCTTAGCTGTCACTTCCTCATAAGCTACTAGCTTTTCCAGTATTAAAACAAGAATGTGTGTTCTGCACTGCCCTTATAGCAGGCAACGTAAAATCAACGTGTCAGCTTGTAGGAACATTTAATAATGATGATGATGATGATGATGATGATCATAATAATAACAATAATAATGCAAACCGACAGAACCATCCCCAACAATAAACCGGACATTATTATCCGGCAAAATGAACAATGAACAGGTATGCTAATTGATGTAGCAATCCCGGGAGACAGAAATGTGATAAAGAAAGAAGCTAAGAAGATTCTAAAATATGAAGACCTTATAGTAGAAAAACAGCGCATGTGGAATGTAAAAACAAACGTAATATCAGTAATAAAAGGGGCCGCCGGAACCATTTCAAAATCCTTCAGAAAATACTTGAGCAGCATACCGGGAAAGCACGATATCAAGGAACTACAGAAAACAGCTATATTGGGCACAGCACACATACTTCGGAAAGTGCTAATGTAGAAGCACAAAAGAGTTTAATAGTGAAGACAACGCTATATGCACCATTAACAGTAAGCGCAGAATAGCTGCGACACTGTATACTCTAGAAACATGGTTTGTTTCAGGTATATAAGTGTGAATACCCTGCACAAAGGAGATGATGATGATGACGACGACGACGACGATGATGATGACGACGACGACGACGATGATGATGACGACGACGACGACGACTATACTCTGCTTCCATCAGTCTCTATGCAGATCATAACTCCTGTGACGTTGAAGTCTTTCTGATGATTTCGGTGTGTCGGTGGTGTAATTCATCAACAAACTAAAATAAATCCCTTTACAAGATGCTTTATGTGAAAACCCAAGTACATTCTTAGATCTGCTTTTTCCGAGTGCTTACGACATATAAATAGTCCTGCCTTTCTGACAAAATTTGTTATTATTAGGCCTAATAATGTCGAAGGATGTACTGCGTGTTACTTTCAGATGATTAAATCAAGTACTGAACCAGTTACTGGACTGGCCTGCTTAGGGTATGAGATGCCATATTTGGGTACGGGATTGGAAGTAAATTATAGGCGAAAATGAATGATTCAGGGAAGAACATCGTGAAAAATAAAACTGTTGGTAAGTTGATGATTTGAAGTTCTCGCGACTGTGAATGGTAAGTTTCCTAGCCTCTGGAATGTGACGCCGTTCAGTTTGGTTAGGTAGGTACAAAAGTTTTGGAAAATCCTGATGCTTACTACTCCTCAGGGTCTGTCTCCTATACTGAGGAAAGAGGCGTGAGGTTGCTCCGAAACTTTGGTACCTACGTACCAAACTACAGTACATCGCATCCTAAAAGACCTGAATTTTAAGAGTCTTACAATTCTGTAACGTTTTGACGGTGGTGTACCACATTTCGAATCGTTTGCTTTCTGGACTTTTGCCGTCTTCCGATGGGCGAGTCTGAGTTGTTGTGGACCGTACATTTAGCCTGAAAACGGGGGCCGATCCTGTCCCCGAAAGTAGTGTCTTATTACTTTATCATCATCATCATCATCGTCGTCTCCTTTATGCAGGGTATTCACACTTATATACCTGAAACAAACCATGTTTCTAGGGTGTGCAGTGTCGCAGCTATTCTGCGCGTACTGTTAATGGTGCATATAACGCAGTCTTCACTATTAAACTCTTTTGTGCTTCTACATTAGCACTTTCCGAAGTATGTGTGCTGTGCCCAATATAGCTGTTTTCTGCAGTTCCTTGATATCGTGCTTTCCCGGTATGCTGCTAAAGTATTTTCTGAAGGATTTTGAAATGGTTCCAGTTGCTCCTATTATAACTGGCGTCACGTTTGTTTTTACACTCCACATGTGCTGTATTTCTATTATAAGGTCTTTATATTTTAGAATCCTCTCGGCTTCTTTCTTTATCACATTTCTGTCTCCCGGGATTGCTACGTCAATTAGCATACATGTTCCTTTTTCACTATCCCGGATTATGATATCTGGTTTATTGTTGGGGATGGTTCTGTCGGTTTGCACTTGTTGCTTCCATAATATGGTTACCTTGCCCACTTTACTTGTTTCTATTGGTTTTGGTACATGTTCATACCAGAGTTCACTGTCTAATTTTATCCCTGGTTCGTTACATATATTGAAGTGTAATTGAGCACAAACTCTATAATGTAGCTTGATGTATTGTTCTTTTGGCAATATTGGGCACACTGACATAATGTGGTCTTATTACTTTATTATTATTATTACTATTATTATTATGTAACGCCACATTATGGACAAAGTGCGTGGTGTAAATAATTCTTGAGGGTGCTGCTGCTGCTGACAGAATGGCAAAGGCCTACGGGATGATGATTGATATGGATAAGATGCCTGGAGGGTAACAGAAAATAAGCGAAACAGCTATTGGGCTGCTGGTGTGTTTGTTTACTGAAATTAGTAATCGTGGAAGAAAGGAAGGGAAGAAAAGAGAAATGTCGGTAGTAGAAAGGGATTAGATAATTAACTGAACAGCGTATTGCGTGTAGTACTTCTTGAGAAGTTCAGCTAGTTACGGAGTAATTGCCTGCGCTTGTGTGGAATGCGATCCTGAACCGGACGAAGCTGCTCCTCGTCGGATGATACCGCTCCACTTCGTCAAACTGTACTTCTTCAAGGTTGGTTGTCTTTATTACTTTTCCATCTATGCTGAGGTCTCTGAGTGGTCTCGTCCTTTTACGTTTTGTGACAGAAGTTGTGTATGCACTTTTATCTTCCACATGTGATACCTATGTGCTCTGTCCAATTCATTCTTTTTCATTTCCCTATTAATAACATCTGATAAAGTATAAATCTGGCGCTCCATGCCATGCGAAAGGATTGAAGGAATAATAATATTACAACTGTAATTTCCCACGGCATTAATAAATAAATAGCCGATCCCAGTGGCCGCGCGGTCTAAGGCGTAGGTCTGCGGCCGAGCGCTTCCTGGGATCGTGGGTTCGAATCCCACCTGGGACATGGATGTTTGTCTGTTGTGATTGTTTGTGTTGTCAGGTAGAGATCTCTGCGACGGGCCGATCCCTCGTCCAGAGGAGCCCTACGGAATGTGGTGTGTGTCTGAGTGTGATCAAGTGAAAATAAACAACCTCGACACCTGCTGTGAGTAGGTAGAAGGGGGAATGACTACGATAAATAAGTAAGTAAATTTTGGCAGCGTATTTGAAGAATGTAAGAAAATCATACTCGAGACAGTTGTGGTTTACGAGGAAGACGGAAGGTTGGAAGACCTGTAAGAAGATGACAGATAGGCTTAGTATCTGAGCCTGCTATACCAGAGGGTTCTATTTCTCTTGGACTTCGTCCGATCATTTTTTTTTATTTATGTACCACTACGTCTCGGACGTGTTGCACTTGCGTCTTCAGGGGCGACAATATGTAAAGAAACTCCTACTCTGAGTATTCTCATAACTTGGACTGGGTGCTGGAATTAAATGAATCGTTAATAAAGTTATTTAATCAATATTTGTCTTTAATAATGCCTTTTATCGATAATTGAGCTTCTCTTCATGCAATACAGACTACAGTCTGCGTCGTCGAACTGCGATTGTGACATTAGGCACATTGTTTCGGTAACGTCGTGTACCTGATTCCACCTCCCTTGTTCATCACATTTTTATACCACTGGTAGAACAATAGCTTTTATCCGCCCCAAATTCTTCGGAAAATGAAACATACTGAAATAATGACATTCATTTTGTGTTATGAGAGATTTAATATTAAAAGTCACACATGAAGGCTTATGCACTGCATAAAACAAGCCATAAAGTATTCTTACTATAAAAGTCAGATTCCAACAATTAAAATATGTGATATCACACATATTGTCTTATGTTTACGGTGCTGGTGCCCGTAGATGTATATTAAACGATCACGTACTAACGAAAGAACGGTATGTATAAATAGCTTTATGCATTACAAAATATCGTGTATGGTAGCTTCGGTGCGTCTGGCCATTTACGTGGGGAGAAACAAAATAATTTTACAATATAAATGGATATTTGTTTCGGCACTTTGTAGCGTGTAGGGTAATTTTGAACACTATTTAACCTTTTAAAGCCTAGCGGTAACTTTACGTACGACCAGGTTTAACATTAAAAAATTCTACATGGTGCCCACATTGCGTTTATGTGTTTTGTACGGATCTCAGAACAAACAGCAACTTTGCCTTATAAAACATTAAGAGACTGGTTTTTATAACCGAAGTGGAGAGTGTTTACAGCGCGGTACGCACTGAGTCCTTATATAAAACAGATACGCTTCATCTTTAAAGGGTTAATATGTGTTCTTACCAGAAGTCTGTGTTGGACAGACGGGTGCTTACTTCATACAAGTGGAAAGCAGAATGAAGAGATCGGTTAGAAACTTTGCAACATCAGGTTTACTACATTTAAGACGACAGAAACGTGGAGTGCTTTCTTAGCCAAAACATACTATCACAGGTATTTTTGCTCCTTTCTTGCGCATCTTGAAGGACAGATGTTTAGAAGAAGTCTGGCATGTCTACCAGAAAAGAGTGTGGTGTGTGTGATGTGCCAAGTTTATTTCGGCACCGAGTGTACAGTTTCGCTGGTTACATTATAATATAAGGTAGCTGCCTGGCTCCTGTATAGAAGGTTTCCGGTCCTTTGCGGTTAATTTAATTATAATTAGAGGAACTCCTGCTTTGAAATTGAGCTTGATGAGAGTAAATAAATCAAGAGAAAATCCACCTGGTGAGAAAGAGAGGAATAGAGGAGCTGCTTGTGCGGGATTCTGCCTCGCGTATAATCGCTGTATGGCGGTACTAGAGCCTTGTGTGTGGCGTTTGTGCGTATAATAGAGTTGGCAGAGCGGTCGGTACGGTGGCGTTTGTGCGCGTAATAGCTGCTGGCAGAACTTCGGCACGATGGCGTTTCTTCACGACTTTGCGCTTATACCGATGTTTTGTTCGACACTGTACATTTGCCTGAGGTGCCTGGAGCAGGCTGTGCTTCTGTAACTTGAAGATTCAGTGACCTGGTGTTAGTGTGCCTTCTAGAATGCAGAAAGTCCTGGGCAGATCGCAACCATTTCCTCTAGTCTTAAAGTTAAAGAAAAATAAAACATCTTGTGTGGTGATGGGTTTATGGACTTTATCCATTGTCCAAACAGTAAAATATTAAAAATTAAAATCACAACGTTTCGGAAGCTGGCTGTGCTTCCGTCCTCAGGTGAATGCAGGGGAGANGGCTTTGACGATGGTGTATATTGTGTGGTGACGGGTTTATGGACTTTATCCGTCGTCCGAAGAGTAAAATATTAAAAATATTAAAAATTAAAATCACAACGTTTCGGAAGCTGGCTGTGCTTCCGTCCTCAGGTGAATGCAGGGGAGAAGAGAAGAACACCTACTCTCCTGGGCCTCCATCACTGGAGGCTAGCTCTCCCCTGCATTCACCTGAGGACGGAAGCACAGCCAGCTTCCGAAACGTTGTGATTTTAATTTTTAATATTTTTAATATTTTACTCTTCGGACGACGGATAAAGTCCATAAACCCGTCACCACACAATATACACCATCGTCAAAGCCTTTTAGAATAAAACATCTGCCAGTATGACAACCATGCAAGTGAAGATGGCAGTATAGCCAACTCCCGAAACGTCGTGTGTTTCAAATATGAGTAACATTGTGGACAGTGTCCAGAATGATATTGGTAGCTGTAATGAATCAGTCATTGGCATTGCCTTCTGACTCTGCAATTCCGAGCAATTGTGAAAAGATGTGCACCAGCGTGTACATACTTCCAGTTGCTGTCTGAGACAGCGCATTGGGCATGACGTTCATGTATTGCAGACGCATATCCATTGTCATACCGCATGCGCGAAAATTATTTTTCCTTGTATTTCGTCAAATGTTCACCGCAGGAATTATGTTTGAAGCAAAAATTGTCGGTATTAATATCTATATTTTACGAATATATCAAGTCTACCTCATTCGGTGCAGAATCTATTGTCCTCCAGGTTGCTATCCAAAAACACAAAGATTAGGGTATACAGAACTATAATTTTACCTGTTGTTTTGTATGGGTGTGAAACTTGGTCTCTCACACTGAGGGAGGAACAAAGACTGAGGGTGTTCGAGAATAGGGTGCTGAGGAGGATATTTGGGCCGAAGAGGGAAGAGGCGACAGGGGAGTGGAGAAGACTACATAACGAGGAACTTAATGACCTGTACTCATCAAATATTATTCGGGTAATCAAATCAAGAAGAATGAGATGGGCGGGGCATGTAGCACGTATGGGGCAAAAGAGAGGTGCATGCCGTATTTTGGTGGGGAGAGCCGAGGGAAGGCGACCACTAGGGAGACCCAGGCGTAGATGGGAGGATAATATTAAAACGGATCTTCAAGAAGTGGGATGGGGACATGAACTGGATTGAGCTGGCTCAGTATAGGGACAGGTGGCGGGCTCTTGTGAATGCGGTAATGAACCTTCAGGTTCCATAAAATGCGGGGAATTTCTTGACTAGCTGAGAAACTGTTAGCTTCTCAAGAAGGCCTTTGCTCCATGGAGTTAGTTAGTTAGTTAGTTAGTTACTTAGTTAGTTAGTTAGTTAGTTAGTTAGTTAGTTAGTTATCAAGTCTATTAGATTTCGTACGATGATCATGTCTGAGAAATGTAAATCAGGGCCGTTCCGGATCAAATTTAAACCGAACTGTCTTCATGTTCACTGTCGAAGAGTAAGCACGCGCCCTACAAGACAGGCCTCATTGTGGTTCACCGCCATGGTTGCCAAGTCTCACATATTTAAGTTCTTTAGTGATGCAAGGCCGTGGGTGTGTTCTGAGCCGAAGCTAAGCCAAGGGTGTTGACACAGTGTCGTGTTGTCTCTTTCTAGTGATTTTGTAAAAAATTACTGTAATGTATAAATTATCCGTCACACAAAGTCTGTGGATTCTGGTTACTCCCGCGCTCTTCTTGTCTCAGATTTATTTTATCTTCCTCCGCAGAAACAGCTTTAATAAATTTTAAATGCTAACTTGAAAGGAGACTCCCGTTGCACATAATTAACGTGTTCGTGTAACAAACCTTCTTCGCCTTTGAAGCAGGAAATTAAAGCTAACTTCTGTAGAGCTGCATAAAAACATGGAGCAATTGTACTTCATCATCTTGACCGTCAGTGGCGTTCCTGTAAAGATGTTTGACGGCCCCATACAGCGTTTACGCCCCCGATCTGACAGCAAAGTAGACTACTATTTATGTACTCGTAAAGTGGGAATCACAAGCATTTATTTAAACGCGACAGCATAATCTCCTTACTTTACTTAACCCTTCAAAACACCAGAGAAATGAAAGGGCTTTTCTATTCAATGCTTCCCAGTTTCCTAAACAGCGTTGCTTTTGGAAGATTTCCAGGTTTCGCCCGTTTGTCCTTCTAGTACGAACAACGTGTAGATTAAAATGAGTATGGAGCTTTTATGGAATGATACCGACAGAGGAAGACCGAAGTGCTCCGAGAAAACCCTATCTCAGTACCACTTCTTCCACCACAAATCTCCCTGTTCCAGGAGGGACTTCAAGGAACTGCGATATAGCTTTGAAGGAAGAATTTCATGTGCCAGATATTTTACAAGTTAATTCCTACCTCACTGTAAACACTCACAGGCTGCATTGCAAAGACCGGTCTCTAGGTAATTAATCGCTGCTTATTCTGAGAATCGTACAAAACACGTACGTTCTTTATGTGGGAAAAACGCAGAATTACGTCACAGCAGGTGCGATATAACTGGTAGGATGCCTTCAACACGCAGACTGTCGAATATGGGTATCCTACTTCATATTCGGGAGGACTCGATTTGAATATTCTTTTTATATATGTTTATTTATTTATTTCTTTATTTATTTATTCCGTTGTGACTCTTTACGCTGCACGAATTTGTGTCCTGTAACACCAGATACTTGCAGAGCGCCCTATCCTCATGCATACCTTATGTGCACTCGTCACTGTGTCATTCTACTATTCCTGCTTAACTACCTGCTGCTGCTACTCTAGCAGTACAGTACTTTCTCTGTACTGATGTTATCAGCTCCTAATTTTTTGTCAGTAGCCTCCAATAATCGCTGCGCCTATTAATTTTATGTTCTAATTTACGTCTACGTCTAAATTTAAGTGGACATTTTTTGATATGTTATTTTTGTTACATTTTTACAGTTTAATACTCTCTACATGTTCGTGTGTAGTCAGCAATTACCACTTACAAATTCTTCCTTCCAATTTTTCGTTTCTGAATATTTTAATACCCGTAGTACTTAAAGTGTCGTAATATAACCAAGGAATTTGCAATGTCAGGGTGTAGCTTTATAATTAAAACATCACATCTCCCAGGTGCACACTCAGAATTTTTGTTTGGGGGGGGGGCGGCACTAAACTTGCGGCTATATATAATTTATGTTTGATTTTACAATTTATGTTATAAAAATCATGTTGCAAGTATAATATAACAATGTCTGCAGCTGCATTTACATACATGCGAATATAATTGCTTGTTCCGTGACTCAGTCACAGTGTCATATCTTCTTGTTTTTTCGTTTTATTAATTTATTTTGCAAAATTCTAATGTACTAATCATCAGCCGATTGCTGTGGCTGATTTCGGTTGAAGGGGAAACACGTATAACTTTTGGTATCATAAAATCTACAAAAATCTGTTTTTTAAATTTCAGTTCTTGGGGCTTTGGGAGGGCTGCAGCCTTCCCCCCCCCCCCCCCCTTGGGAGTGCCCTTGACATTAACATGTTTGGATCTTTCATAGATCATCATCATGGAGGCCATACGTCAATAAGTGTAAAGCATGAAGTAAAATAAAATTTTTAAATTTATATCGGTACACTGTAGTAAGCTCTGTTACCTTGAACAGCGTACGTAGGTATAAATAGTTTACCAAATAATGCTCGGAATGAATAATAATAATAATATTAATATTAAGCGTAGTGTGTGTTTGACGTCTTCTGCGGCCCCGCCCCCCCCCCCCCGACGTGTGGGACGTACTCGTACTCTTTTCTTGAATCCTCTCCTAATCTCTCGTAGCTTCAAAATCCTTCCTTTAAGCCATATTATTCCACGTAGCCCTACCTGATGGCGAGTGAAGAATGCGTGGACATGATGTGTACGTCCACTCTTCCATACGTGTTTATAAAGTGGTGCCTAATTAAGGGCAGGGGCAGCTTTACGTGGATTCAAACGTAGGGCTAGAGACCGGCTGTCTAGTTTAGGTTATTCGGGATTTCTGTTAGCTACTTCAGGCAAATGTCCCATCATAATTCATCCCTACAGTCCGACCCTGTGGGCTTAATGACTGGTAGCTTTCTTAGATAAACCGTAAGTAAATCAATTTGCAAATGGAAACTACCTAATTGGTGATCGGAGATTGAGTAGTGTGTTTATTCTATCACAAAACTCAAAACCAAAAAGATGCACCAATTTAGGGAGAAACCCCTAATTGTCTATACTTAGTCTCATATATGTTTCGGCCCATCTGTGTCATTAGCAAGGAGCTTCCAGAAGTACAATGTGAAGCGTACGAAGATTTAACATTGCATAATCAACAAATAAGGTAAGCGTATAAAAACGTAAAAGCGTAAAAATGCCCAGATTTTTCATTAAAATAGCTGTTATCTGTGTCTTTTAAATTTAATTTTAAATTAACATTCCTGTGGCGGAATGCAATGTGGTGTATGCAATATTAACTCTTCGTACAGTTGTCATTGTACTGCTGGAAGTTGCGTGATAATGACCCAGATGGACCGAAACATTTAGGGGATTGAGTATAGATAATTAGGGGTCTGTCCCGCCAAATATAAACAGTGTAGTGTATTTGTTGGTTTTGATTATTTCGATTGAATAAAGAAATATACGGTAATATGCAAGGGTGTAACATAGTGTGTTTATTGTTTATGCCATCTACTTGTTTTTTAAACATTTTTCATCACAGTTTGTTTCTTGTGGCTTAATTCAGTTTTATAAGCGCGTTCGCAAAATTGCGAAAAGTGACTGTTAGTTGCGTCTTGTCTGCCTGTCCGTCCGTATGGAACAACAGGGCTTCCAAAGGATGGAGTTTCATGGAATTTAATATTGAGGGTTTTCCGAAAATCTGTCAAGAAAATTCAGGTTTCATTAAAATCTGACAGGAATAACGAGTACTTTACACGACGTCATATGTACATTTATGACAATATCTCGCTGTAATGAGAACTTTTTCAAACAAAAGTTGTAGAGAAAATCATTACAAATATTTTAGTACTGACAACTGACAACTCATTGTAACTTGAAATGTAGCATTATCTCACCCTGAAATTAGTTATGTCAAGGACTATGGTTTTCAAATGATTATTTTTCTGTTTTGTTTGCATTCTTCATGCCGGTTTAACAGTACCAGCATTGCTATTAAAGTCTTGTTCCAGTTGAAATGTCTTGCATGTCTCTCGGTGAGTGGATAGGGTGCCTGCTGCGACACACACTGCCGCTACTACTCCAACACAGAGGGTGGGTTTTCACCGTCTCTAAAGTGCGCGCGGCGGCCATTACAGGAGAGAGAATGTTACGTTCGGGGAAGAACGTAAATTTGAAAAGAGAGTGTGCACTAAAATGTTTGATTCCAAGCAGGATTGAATGGGTGACCTAGAGCTTTTTTTGTGTACAGGTCGTAAGTGCTGGAGACCACGTAAAGAAGTCCCATGGATTCTCACCCTCCACATCTATGTTCTCAAGTCACTGTTCCTTCGCCGGCGTTCCCCTACTCCAAGATGTGCTGCCTGCTGTTCAGGTCAATGTTGGCAGTGATAGCCATGTGGTAAATTTTGGTACCTACAAGCGCTTCAGGCCGGTTAGTTTAGGCTAGAGGGGGTCAGCGGCGGAGTGTAAGATTAGGCAGAGAAGGGGAAACATCGAGCTTTGTCACCCCCGCCATCCATGGAACTTCTTTTTGTGGCTTCAATATGGTGTTGTCACTCGTAGTGTAGTGCAGTCTGTGATTTCGATATTGGCTTAGAATGTAAACTAACCGGGCGCGGAGAGAAAGAATGCACAAAGCTCTGGTGAAATAAAATTTTTGGTAGCGACCTCTTGGAAGAATGAGTAGGAGGTGGGAAGATTACATTACATTACGATTACATGGCTGGCGCTTAGAAGTGGCTTAAGATCGTGTCAAATGGATCATGGTATGGACAGGTATTAAAGCGTAGCATTCCGCTATTAACAGGTAATTTATTTCCTTCTTCGTTTCTGTGGTTAGTGAAGCGTGAGCAATTCTGACAGCTGTGTTCTGAATGTTATGAAGCGGTTTCTGTACACTAGAGAGTGCACAATTAATTGCTGAAAGACTGTAAGTTTAGTTTGAGAATCGACGTTAAACAGGTGGTTGTCAGTACGAGGAGCAAAACACAACAATGAATCTTATGGGAATTTCCTGGAAACGGGAAGCAGTTCGAAACAGAAAGATGTCCAAGTCATCGAAGCAATTCATGTGTGTACGAAACTGTTGCCTCCTGGTTTAATATAGGTAACGTTCTGGAATGTTTAAAGGGGTGACTTAGATGCAGGGGTACAAGAAATCTGATCCATGTGAATGGTGACAAGAGGCGCCACTCAGCGGGAAGCTGCGGAACTACATGCTCCGTCCCGTGTGGTGAGAGTTCCAGCATGGTCGTGAAATGGCAAGGGGCACTCCCACGAGCAATCTTTATCCGCCCCAACTTGTCTGTTGTTTTATTTTTATTTTGTTTTGTAGCACTGAATTCAGCATCTCTTTTCCCGCGTCTCTACTCTACTATCTCTCTCTCTCTCTCTGTTGTCCCGCGCGACTTCAGTTTTGTTGCGAGGATCGATAAATAATTCGTTGCCCGCGGGTAGCGAGCGGCAGATGTCGCCACGTGTAGTTCCAGATTCGCCGCCATGTGGCTCTCTGAGCGCCATTTTCACATCTTCACAATCGTCTCCCCTTCTTCGTCATTCTTTCTGAAGACGTCACAAAATCATTTGTGTAACGTAATGCAGTGACTTGCAGCGACTGTACAGGTGTAACAATATTTTTTATGTCATCCTCGCAGGGTGCCGTTTTCGTCATTGAAAGTAAGATGAAAGTTTGTCTTATTGCGAAATGTAGGACCAACCAGAATTCAAGGAACTTCCTGGCGTCTATTGTGCTTCAGTTTAGTGACGCAGGCTCTTCATTATTCCTACAATCACTGAATCCTAGTACCTTAATTTTGTCACAAGCAGCTTTACCTCAGAGTTTCGCAGCGTCGCCGTGTGTGCAATTATTAACGTACAAAAAACGTGTCGTATGAAATCTGTATATAGGCCCTATGTTAGTGATCTGTCTCAACAGAAATTCCCACGTTTTTAGCGGCTAACACTTTGCGATTATGTGTGTGTGTGTGTGTGTGTGTGTGTGTGTGTGTGTGTGTGTGTGTGTGTAATAGCACTAATTTTTTTTGACAATGTATTAAGACGTCGTGTGGCTCAGTACACAGTCTACACCAGTGGTTTTTAACCTGTGGTCCACGGACCACCAAGGGGTCCGTGAAATTGGAAGGGGGAAAAAATTGCAGCTTTATTTTCACTAACCTCTAACTGAAATTTAGCTTTCAATTCAATAACGAATTTAGGCAAGAGTAATTTATGGACTTTAGATCCCAAAAATGTTTGTGGTTGTGTGAAGTACCTTTCTCTCCGAAAACGTGTAGTTGATAATAGTGAACACGGTTTGCATTTCGAATGTTGTTTTGTGCATTTAAATACATTTTTCTGAGAAGAGGTCCGTAAGTTTTACCAGGCTCTCAAAGGCGTCCATGACATAATATCGGTTAAGAACCACTGGTGTGCACAGATCCTAATATTAAATGGGGAATTTAGTACTACGCCAGTCGACTGCCGATATGCTGAACTAACCAAGAGGTAAATATTTATACTTTTTCACGTAATTATTTAAATAAATTAGACAGTAGTTTGTGTGTATGAAGAAGCAATACGTTGTCCCTCTCTGTGTCAGCAACGAATAAACAAGTCCAGCGAGGTGTTTAAAATCGGAAGGAACGTTTGAATGCAACTGAAATCTTAAGCGTGAAATAAGGAAGCGCCAAAAGTTTTCCGTTAGCATATTCTTCCTGTCTACGGGGCAGTTTCGGTTGCATCGCCTTCTGCAGAAAGAAATTGTTGTACTGAAGTCTATTTACTTCTGTATAGAATAAACGTAACCTCTAATAAATGTCGGAGCACCAACTATAATTAATTATTCTGAGCTGTGCACTTTTTTTATTGTAGCAGTTTCCCTTAACAAGCCGAGTTTCCCCCTTTTTTCTTTACAAAATTTTATCGACATTCATTCAGTAGTTTTAGCGCTATGGCGTGCGGATAAGCCGATAGGACGCAGGGGCTGACGGGACTTGACCTTCGTTGTATGCTACCTGTTTTTGGACTGCCGGTAATGAACCAGTAATAATGACGGTTATTAATGCTATATTTTTGTACTCGTTTGTGCGTTCATTTTAAAATGTCTGTTAGCTCGACGTGCGATTATTTGAGGATCTCGCGACGCTGAGTACTAAGATTGTGTACGCTGTCTTCTACTTTGTGACTCCGTGTAAATGATATTTGGTACCAACGTCTCGGAGGAACCTGCTGCTTTCATGTATATTGTTCTGCACCGGAGATGGTACACAGCATCACATAACGGAATATCCTATTGGTAATCTGATTTTCCCCAAGATATTCGTCTTGTCTTTACGGAATATATGTGTAATTTTATGCTTGTACCGCCCTCAACATCTTCCGGCCAAGCGTCCTTGCTGTACGTAGTACGTTGCCCATTATAAATTTATAATACGTTCAGGCTTGTCTTAGGCCAGCTGTCTTCACCCAGTGTGTTTACGTAGGTCCTTCGTATTTCTGTGTAAATATTCTCAGTTATGTTATCGACCGTAAATTTCTCGCGTCGTTCAGTGTTTATTTTTCTTCCAATCGCACCAAAGGCCTAAGGGCTTTAAGTCTGGCTTTCTGTAACAGTTATTGAGGAATGTCGTTACCGCGGCATGACACATTTTAAAGAGCAGCCCCACCAACTGACAGAATACCTACAGATTTGTAGAAAGGATTTCACTAGGACTTCGTGTATAGAGCCCACTGTCACAGTAAAACTAACAGCGTAAAGGAAAACTACCTGCAGATGTTATGCAGATTTTTATGGCAGCATTAAGTTGTACATTTGCCCATTTTCTGATGTGTGTTTGATGTTGGGCGCACGCGACATTTTGGCATTTGGCTCCGCTTCCCCATTCGTTGTCATTGTACTGATATTTTTTTATAATTTGTTAATTTGAATTGGTATAATACATTAATTATTGCAGAACTTGAGATCAGCAGATTCGCTCCATAATGAGGGGTCTGTCTTCATGCGTATGGTATATAGGCCTGCGTGACCTCTTATTACGGAAGACTTGAATCCTCATCAGCACCGCTTTGAGAACCTCGTGTTTTGCATGCTGCTGTGACGCTACATTTATCAGCAAATTTTCTGCTTTCATATCAGCGTAAGGTGCGTAATTGTAGCCAGAAGACCGAAAGGAACCGAATCCATTTCACACTTTGACCTCCTGTTTGTATAGGGAATAGTATTACTATGATCCTGTCAACAGACCTCGGGTCTCTTCGCTTTAGGTTTGTTACTACTGTAATTTGTACAGACTTTATGTCTGTCCCATGAACGTATTATACGTGTAGTAAGGGAGACGCAAGTGGACTGGTTACTTTGCTGCCCAGTGGTAGCAATTTTATACTGCACCGACTGTACTTTCACCTCCGCTTTATTCCCTTTTAAGTGAAGGGCGAGTTCTCTCAGGTCAGATCAATTGAGGATGGGAATTTGTTGAAGTCACTCGTTTACGAAGTCGTGTTGCAGGCTGGAGGCCTTTCATGCCATAAACGTTGTTAATTGGGAACCCGCATCGTCGCTGCTGTTGCTTGTGATGAATTGAAAAGATAAAAAAGTGCTCAAATGACCTCTTCATTCTTGCTGCATGTGGTCAATTTACAAGTGTTCGAATCCGGGTGGGCTGCTGTAATTGTGGCCTGCCAAACGAAATTCGGGGAATCGCCGTCAGATGCCAGAATAGAGGTACTTTGCCGACTGCCGATTCTGGAGTGAGGCGTTTTCTGGTGGGAGAAGGTACATTTGTAGTGGGTCTCATGATAACTGAAGTATGCCGTGTGTTCTGTGCTTACGGATAGGAGAAACGTTTCCTGTGAAGAATAGCTACGATTGTATTCAATTAGCAGTCGTGTTAGCCCAACAGTGGTTGGGAATCCATTTTTAGCAGTTCGGCGTGCAGCTGACAACGCCCTTACCTTAAAAAACTGGGGGCATGTTACAAGGGGCTTCGGGATTGGACGGGTCCTTTGGTGGGCTGTTGGATTGCAATAATGTGTCTTCGGGTTCTTTGAAAACGAGTTTTTTCACCAGCTGAGCAGCTGTCAGTTTTCAGGAAAAAGACTGAACCATGAACGTATATACTTTGTTTTCTTCTCGGCGTCTATCCTCAGCTTGTTTCTCATTAATGCAGTAGTTCCCATTAGCCTTAAGCTAACAAAGGAGTCTTTTCAGAGTCACAAGTCAGACAGAGAAAGGAAGCTAGAACAAACAAGTAAAGTCGCCAGTAGCTCATTGAAGAGGTCAGGTAATGGGTCACACCTGCGGCAGTGACGTAACGTCATGTCATGCTAGTTGAAGCTCATTCACTTAAAGCGTACTCTGTTTTCCTTTCCCAGAAACGTCCGCTTGAACGTGTTAGCATTTCGTTAGGACAAGCAATTGTAAAAAGTACGTAAAAAAACGGGGTACGCGGGATGGTCGCGGGTTCGATTCCCGGCGGGGTCGTTGGGATTTTTCATTGATTATGGCCCTGGTTTTGACTCAGCCTTTAACAGAAATGAATACCAGGAGTATGTCCTGGGGGTAGTGGCAGCCGGTGCGCAGGGCTGACAACCTTGCCACCTTCATGTGTCTAGAAGTTCTGGGAGCCCCAGTCTGCTAGAGGCCTCAGGGCCTGGCCAAGCCTGTATGCGGATTGCTTTTGCTTGCTTTATATAAAAGTAACGCAGGATGCGAAGATCTTATGTGACCATCCTCACACAGACTTTATTTCCAAAATCAGTCAAAAGTTTGATGATGTTTGATATTGAAGTGGGCAAATGTGCTTTTGTTTTATGTCGGCCCAGTGTAAACCGCGCACTGCGGAAAGGTCAGGTCTACCGGCCATCACACCAAAACTTTGTACGTGACATATGCAGAAGTGCGAGGGAGAGATGTTTTTCAAAACACTTTTCGCGAAGACTGGTATTTTAGAAAATGAAAGGGAGCTAATTTAAGGGTGTGAAGTGTGGTGTTGAATGTAGCAGTAATGAGCACAACTCAACACACTGACCCACAAGCTAAATGAAGTTTACTTTTTGGATTATAAACATACGGCACTAACAGCACAAGTTTAGTACTTGAAGTCTGCAATAATAAAATCAGTCTTAAGGAGCTCTGCCCGGCACTTATGATAAGTGAGCAAAGAGTGTATTAAAAATAACGTAAATTAATAAATAATTCAATTTTCCACTGAAAGATTGGGTACAAAGTAATTATTTTAACAAAAGGTTCCCTTGCTATGGCTGCTCTTTCTAGTTTAACATCGCGTTTTCCTGCCGCTGTCATGTTTTCCTGGAACTTGGGTAGTGTTTCTGTAGCACTACTGGCTAGTAGCGATTCAGTTGTCTTACTTCGCCCTTCCTGGTCTCGTATAGGTCTCTTAAGGGCTTAATGTAGTTGGTTTTGCACGTTTTCAAAGTATTATGCAAACGCGTATCTCCATCCTTTACAAAGTTAGTTATAGGCTGGCAAACCTGTTAAATTTATTTAGGTGTGCATGTGTATTGAAGTCGAATATTTTTATTTTGAGTGAAGACGTATCACGTAGAGTCAAGTAGGAAAGGAATATCCTACGTACAATAAAAAGGAGAAGGTTAACTGGATTGGTCACAGCCGCGTAGGAACTGCCTTCAAAAACACTTTATTGAAGGAAAGGTAGAAAAAAGGACAGCAGTGACGGTAAGACCAGTAAGAAGACGTAGGCAGCTACTGGATGGCCTTAAGGAATAGAGAGGATAATGGACATTGAAAGAGGCAGCACTAGATCGCACTCTGTGAAGAACTCGATTTGAAAGCTATGGATCTGGATTTGAAGTCTATGGATCTGTCGTAAGACAGACTACGGAATGATGGAATGAATGAACGAGTGAATGATAAAATGTTATTCTCTTTGCGCCAAGGTCATTGCTTTCGAAATATTCTTTTGACTTTTCTGTAAATTCTGTTAGTTGCACGTCTTGTCACTTATTAATATTTCCTAAAATATTGTGAATATTTTATTACAAAATTATGTAGCCGAAAATCTTAATCATTCATGAAGAATAACTGCCACTAGTCTGCCACTCTCTGGCTCTATCTGCAGCTCTCGCACGCACACAGTTACATGCATAAATGCGCGCAGTCTCACAGCAGTGCGTGATTTGGTGCGTTGCCGTATGGGATGTGTTATCGTCGTTGTAACTATTATTCATGAGAACGGAGTGTACTGCACATGTTCCACGGCTGCTGGATGTGGTCGAGAAAGAATTTCTGACGTTAAAGGTGAAGTCTGTTCGGGCAACCGCCATGATGGTCGATGACGTGGCCTCTAGTGAGAACAGTAGGGCCCCTTAATTAAAGGTTAAAAAGTGGGGAGGAAATTCTTCCTCGTTTAGCGTTAGATGGATAGACAGACGGGCGGTCGTACTGTAGTGTAACAGGAGTCACTATCTGTCTGCAGACAAACCGACCGACCGCCATCTAACCGGATGGCTCTTGATGGATCCAATTTAGTGGAATTAACCTGGAGACATAATAAAACACCACGATCTTGTACACTCAACCAAACCATCGTTTCTGGATTTTAAATAAATTTGGTATCACAAATATATGTTTATTTAACTGTCAGTCACACAAAACAAGCTATCATGTACACGTTATCCCGGCGACTAGTTTCGGCTCCATACACAAACCATCATCAGGCCACTAACAAGAACAGTAAAAAGTAGTCCAAAACACGTTGGAATAAAAAGAAGTGTCGTGCAGTGATTGGTAATAAAACCCTTATGTGTAAAGCAACTGCGCGGAGTGCGTATAACATTAAGTATATTAACCCTTTGAAGACTCAGTGCGTACCGCGCTGTAAACACTCTCCACTTCGGTTATAAAAACCAGTCTCTTAATGTTTTATAAGGCAAAAGTTGCTGTTTGTTCTGAGACCCGTACAAAACACATAAACGCAATGTGGGCACCACGTAGAATTGTTTAATGTTAAACCTGGTGGTATGTAAAGTTTCCGCTAGGCTTTAAAAGGTTAAGAGAGCGAATATGTTGCGTTGTGTTGTGTCGTGTCGTGTCATGTCATGTCGTATCGTATCGTATCGTATCGTGTAAATGCAGCTTTGCTGTCGTTTTCGAAGTCAGTCTTATATAATAAGATTGCTGTTATGCTCCAAGGTTATTCTGCAACCGCTCAGCCAGAGTTAAGAGAAGGTAACAACGAAGCACGTTATGAAGTCAGTGTCCGAAATTTCTTGTTCTTGTTGCGTCGGACTTAATAACGCGTATTCATGAAACAAGTGTTGGTAACACTTCCTTGCTGTCTGTGACGTGCAGTCCATGCTTGGGTTGTACAGAACATAAGCAAGAAAGTACATTGGAGGGGGACAATCCAGAGGTCTCTTACGAAGCTCGGCAAACCTTGCGACAATAATTCATCTTCCGGAAAGAGTTGCTAGGGGCAACAGAGGAAGTGTGACGTCAGGTTTGTTCTGCAGCATCCCGCCCTATGTCTCTGATCTTCCTCCCTTCTTGTTGTATTCTACCACCCAGCAACTTCCGGACTAACTACAGAATGACCCGTAACTTGAGCCTCTCGGGGTCATTTCCACTTCTGACTGGTTTTGGTGAAATGTTGTGCGATGCAGCGTTATGAAAATAAACTTGGATCCTTAAAAAAGCAGAAGCGAATGAAATAAAGTTGATTGAAATCAAGCATTGTGACGGTTTGCGGATTATGATCGAAAGGTGTGGTTCTTGGACTTTTTTCATTTACTGACCTGTGAAAAAGGATATGTTTTCCACGTACCGGTAGACAGTACCACCTTTCTCACATCGTCGAGTTCAGGTAACAGTCCTCAGGTCAACGTCTTTAAACACATCCAAATAACGGTTATTACCACCAACTCGTACACAATATTGAAGTTCAATGTAACAAACTCTGTAAAACTGCCGACATGTTTCTGTGTAACATCACACCATCCTCGGTGGAGACACACGGAACACTTAAAAATGCACAAGCCTAGTTGGTTAGGAGTTCGTTAAGAAATATGTTGTTAAAATACTACATGACGCCGTGTGTTAAAATATACAAATGCTGCTGGTGCGTTGCAAATTGTTGATCGATGAATGTGCCAAGAAATGTAGTGTGGCTGACTACAAGCATCAGGCCGTATTATATAGCCTGGTATTGGCCTCTTCCGGAATATTTGAATCTGTTGTTTGTGTGGTGGTGATTATGGGTCAATGTTTATACGTAATACGTATGACGTAGCGTATAACGCTGGAGTATGGTGTGGGCTAGACCAAGGGAACTCGGTCTTCATAAAGGTCGTCAGATGTTACTGTACGCCATATTAGTAACTGGTAAAGTAATCAAGGTCGTCAGACTGCTAATGTAAACGTAGCTGTTGAAGGTATAAGATTTCGGACCTCAGTATGTTTGGGTAATTCCTGCTTCTGGGCTTGCCTGTGGTTTCCATGGCTTCTGCGTTCTCTGTTCGTACTTATGACTCTGTCCAACGGGATCCGCTGGATAGGACAAAGGATTCACGGGTTCTGTGTGCTTGCCTGTATGGTTCAGTACTCCTGCTTGGCCCAATCACGCATTTCTCCTTTCTTCTTAATGTTGGTCATAACCGACGACAGTAGTATTATGATGAGAAATTAGATGATGGCCTATGCAGTACTGGGGAGGGTTTCTTTTATTGTCCATTAGTAACGGACAGTGAAATCACTGAAGACCTTAGATTGTCAGATGGAGCCATATGGTAAAATAGTGACGTAACAATGCCTTAACTTCAAGTGAAATGTAAGAATCGGTCATTTGTGTCCATCAAAATGTGCTTTGTATTCACTGAAAAGGGGAGCTCTACTAGACAGCGAATTGATGGTCGATGTGGAGCGAAACACTTGCCTCAGTAAGTTCTGGCAGTGTGACAAATGGCCGAGATGTAATTTTGAGCCACAGGCGCCTCATTGCTCTTGTCCTTAAGTCCCGTGATTACCAGACCTATATAATTCTGCATTTTTTCCATTGAGTGGATTTGTGTGTTTCGTATGATGTGTGTAATAAACAGTGATTATTTCCCTGTGCGACATTAACAGATTGGTCTATAATGGACTGTAGTTTGTATTTAACTGCGCTGTCAGTATCTGGACTATACAGCGTCGTCAGTGGTAGATGAATGAGTCTGGATATGGATCATTGGTGGAATGACGACAGAAGGAATCCGCATCGCTGGGAAACAAACCCGTCCCAGTTCCACTTTTCCACCTAACATGCAGAGTAGGAGACACTGTGTTCTGTGTCAGGTAGGGGCCGAATTTTTGAATGTGATTTACATTAGCTGTCATCTTCGGAGGAGTAAGATGTGGCGTAATAAGAACAGAATACGTGCAGTGTGGTTGCAGTGGTAAGTCACTGCGTAGCTTATCTGCTTGCTGGCTCAATAAGCGGAACGAACGCCAACATTAACAAAGAAAGTCCAGTCCCTGCGCTTGATTAAGCACACCGTGTCGTGCATTTGTGTTGGGGTGCAGAGGTACAAAACAACGTATTTTTATTTTTGCTGTATTTGCAGGTGAGTGGTTAGCTTCATACCACTGCCGCTTTATCCCTAGGAAGAAGCTCCCGGTGACCATTGGAGAAGAAGCTGTGTGGTCCGTAGAAAGAAAAGCGAAGTGTTTCTTATATGTACAGGAAGCCGAAGACTGGTGGTCCTTCCGGTGGCGTGCGCTGTACTGACTGAGCCATTCCGGCTCTTGGTGATGTTAACAATAATGACGGAAGTACATAAAGAAGCTACAGTAAAATGTGGATTATTGTACTGAATCAAGTAACGGTACACTGCAGATATCAGCCACATAACGTTACACGTAAAAAGAGGAAAAAGTGAAGTGTAATCTGTCACCACGTAAAGAATCCATATGTATCGGCAGTGGATGTGTGCAAGGGGTGCACATTTCCCGGTTACCAGGTCGCCTTGGATGCTAAATTTATTGCGGTGGTGCCTAATACGTGTGGTTACTCAGTACGGGTCTTGCTTCATGTCACCCTTATGGCGCCTAGAATTTTGAGGTGGCTCCCAGATTTTTGGAAACTTCGTGCTTCCCTGGTATTTGGCTCTGAGATTCATAAACTCTGCTCTAGATGGACATAATGGTCATATTCACAATCTTGCTTCTTTACCCCCGGGTAAAGGCCTCTTTCCTGCCCCAGAGCCCATTTCATAGGGGGCTTGGTTGTCCTCGGAGCCGGTGTGGACGCTGTGAGGAAGAGAAAACTCTTAAGCTCTGCCGGACATAGAACACTAATTCGTCAGTCGTCCAGTTGGTAGCCTAGTCAGTATACCGGCTGAGCCGGCGTGTCTCACCGCATGATGTAGGAAACTAAATTATAAGCTTCATTGAGATGGAGCAACGATGAGAGATCGGGCAGTAAATTTGTCACCAGCAGACTGATACGTCTTCATCAGCATAAGACTGCACAGAATTATTTATATGAGTTATTTCACAGTTCTATCAAATAATCAGCGGCTATTCAAGGGTTTTCATTTGCCTGTAGTATTAATTACAATGTGGAATATTAGGATGCCATCTAACAGTATTTGGAACTATGACTAGCTGTGCACAGCCTTGAATGCTTGACGTCTTTAGTTAATTAGAATGTAATTAGAATGAAAATAGTTATTACGTGTGATACCACGGATGGTTGGTTACTTAAAAAGGAAATCATGTGTGGATAATTTTTGTTAACTGTGTTATTGCTTTAATTGTAATCAGTCACGGGATTTGATTGTTGTGTTGAAAGTTAATTGTTTTCATTTATGAAGCCTTCAGTCAATTAACAAGTTTTCGCAAGAGCCGCCACCGCAGTAAGTCCCATTGAGTGTGACGCTGCGTGAGTTGCGACGCCCATTTCCTTTCTGTAGCTGTAGCGTTACTCACTCTAGGATGAATTAAGAGCCCGATGTTAGTTCAAAACACAAATCTTCACCAGGGACAGGCTGTTGTAGTGCCACTCGACCCCTGATTCAGCTTCGCGTGCTCTACACTTACCTGCCTCCAGCCAGGGATATCAGGATACGGTCTGACGTTACATTTTTCTGTCGTGGCTGCCTGTAGAATGTGATGTATATTGATGACGGTCTTCAGTACAGTTTGTTAGATAAGCACTAGCCAAGATTTCACTTTTCTACCGTGAAGGTGGAGAAAGTTCGAATCTTACGTCACGAAACGTCATGTTCTCACATCTTGTATCAGCTGTGGGCTGGACGGCCGTTTTTCGGTTTCCAGAAAACGTAAAATTTTTTCGTAAGTGTTCACAATGAGTAATTTTTTCGTAAGTGTTCACAATGAGTAATTTTTTCGTAAGTGTTCACAATGAGTAATTTTTTATTTCTTCACCACGCCCAGACAACCCTGGACCCAGTCAGCTCTCTAGGCCAATCCATAGAGTACCGTAAGTAGAGTACCGGAAGTAGGATGGTCGTAAGTTTATTTGGTTATCCTCCTCCAAGACTGCATAATTTATTGGTTATATGTTTTGCCCTAGGTTTGATTTACTATGAAATTTATCGAATGGAGTTACAGAAGAAACGACGGTCCGGTGAACGTAGTGGAATCTGGGTGTTGCCATGCAGAACTCCATCGCACAAAGGCATTGAGGCATGTCTGTCCAATTTTTTGGCCACTAGTCATGTTCGACGCACTGAATCTGCCTGCGATGGACGACTGTTATAATGTACTTGCCCGCTGGAGGTAATGAGGAAAGCACTAATGTTTCTTCGGCGTTTCCTTCCAGAGCTTTGAATACAGTAATTTCACGAGGAGAAGCCGTATAGATACACATATCATCATTGTGACGACTGACAACCATTGGCCAGTGTGTAGGCGTGTAATTGATTTAGGTAACGGCACTGTTTGACCGAGTAGATCGTATGGTACGATATGGGAGAAAATGGTCGTTGCCGCTTCTAAAACACTACTGCAGCATTTGCGTTAACAGAAGTGCGAAAACCCTTAATCTTTAGAGAAAAACGAGATCAAGTTTGCGGGGAGCAGACATTTTGTAAGTATTTTTAATTATGGGAGCGAGATATTGTCAGCACTGAAACATTCGCGGGGAGATTTCTGTTTAGAGAATGATTGTCGAAGTGTGGTGACAGTATTAAATGTTCGTAGTTTTACAGTATTACACTAGCGGAATTTTTCGCTATACAGTGTGGACCTTTCCCTGCTGATTTGGTAAAGATTTTGTTTTCAAAATTAATAACTGACGTGGATTTGTGACACGAGCTCAGTTGCTGATATGTGTCGTAAAATAATGGTAAGCATGTCGACCTGCCTGAGACAGTGGACAGTGGCCAACTTAATATATATATATTTATAATTAATCAAACAATGTCACATCTTTACAAAGCTATATTTATAGTACTTCCATGACGCGTGACCCAAGCAACTTTAATTATTGCTTTGCAGTTTATGGGCAATTTGGTAACCTTTTTTGTTTTCTTGTGAATTTGAGGGATATTCATAAATTTGTCATAATTAATATGATGTGTAGTTGCTCGTAATGTTGTAGTAATGTTTGTTCCAAAGACTTGTTTGTTTAAAACGGGCCCTTTTGATAGTAGTGAGTTATTTAAAATATTTTGTATTATTCATACCGTGCGTAGTTATCAAATAGAATATTCTTCTAACTAATGCATTATTATTCTAAATGTTTTTACCTTACAGTATTTATATGTCGATCAGCATACGGGTATTGTACTGTAAAGACGCAATAATAGTAGTGCATTGGTTGGACGAATATTGTATTCATTTAAAGCACTTGGAATTCTTGTGACATCCCTGGAAATAACCTCTGATAATTGAGAAGCCGGATTGAGAATTACTGCAATGAATGGGTAAATTCTGAACGGATTTTAAAAGAGTAGCAGTCAATTTAGCAAGGTGAAAGTGCAGAGTTTTGGCATGGTGCCCATCATTCGATTTGTTGGGCAGATCTGATCAGCAGGGTGCCTCTATTGTCACAGTGGGAGAGCGTCACTTGCGGCCCCACAGACAGGCGTCATGCCCGTATACATCGCTGGACGCATGGTTTAAAGTTGTACGCCACAGATGTTGCACTCACTGATGTAAATGAGCGATCGGCAATAGCTACAGCAGCAGGAAACAATTGAACAGACACGAAAATGTGTGATAACTCATTGATCCTGAGTCTTTGCGGCTCGCTGTGCATACACCACACTTGATACACATCTCTTCTCGGGCTAGTGGAAATATATTTATTTTTATGTCATGAGAAAGAGAGAGATTTATGTTTAACGACGTCAGTTATTAAGATTGTATAGCTTCGGCGGTGAGTGATGAAATATGAGTTTGGAACGTGGTGGAGTGATACTGAAAGGGGAAACCCAAATTATTGTGAGAAAATCCTGTCCGAGGGCCACTTTGTCCACCATAAATCCTACTGGCCTAAAGCCCAGCGTGAAATAATTTCGTTTACCACAATTTATCTTTGTAATGGACACAGGTTGTGTTCTCTGTGAGGTATAAACTTAATTGTTATATGTAAGTAGATGAACGTCAGCCTCAGAGGGTTAAACGTGTAACTCATGTGGATCGTGTATAAAACTGACTATGAAGTAGGCTGAATTACTTTAATACGTGTCTTTGCCTTCATTTACCTCACGGTTGGTTTGTCTTGCCGGCAGTGACTTGCTTTTTTGGTAGTTCAAATTTTATACAGCGACACCTGCTTATAACGGAACCGCAAGGTACCGAAATTTTGTCCTTTCCAAGTAGGTTCCGTTTAATACAGATACTTTGAAGTTCAGATCCTCGGGACTGCAGGTCCTCGGGGCTGTAAAATTTTTCCGCTAAAGACAGCTTTCCATCATGCCCTGATTTCACGTAAGACAGGTTTTACTGTATATGTATTGAATCACATTAGTTTTCATTATACTTTGAATAAAACTTAGATTATCAAAATCAATTATTGTTTAAATACATACTACAGTAGACCTCTGTTTTCTTCCTTCAGCACCAGATAGGAAAAACAAACGAATGTCTCTAAAGATTTTCAGTGTGTTGCAGATAACAGATGTATTGCTGCAGGGTTGCTCCCACTAACTACACTAGGAAATTACTTTCCCTTCGTTTTCCTTAAATATTTACTATATCAGAAATGTTAGGAACTATGACTTAAGTTTTACGTCTTAGAGATATACGAGTATGTGCTAATTTTATGTTTCGTTTTGCAGTCCTTACCTCTTCTACCTGCTCACAGCAGGTGTCAAGGTTTTTATGTTCACTTGATCACACTCAGACACACACCAGTCAGTAGGACTCCTTTGGACGAGGAATGGGCCCGTCGCAGAGATCTCTGCCTGACAACACAAACACTCACAAGAGACAAACATCCATGCCGCCGGTGGGATTCGAACCCACGATTCCAGCAAGCGCTTGACCGCAGACCTACCCCTTAGATCGCGCGCACTGGGCTAATTTAATGTTATTTACAAATTTTAGTACGAGTACTCGTTGCTGAAAAATCTGTGGTATGTACTGTCCGCTAGTTCGGGCCAAAATTGAATCGTTAGGATGAAAATATGAGCCACTGTAACTTGGCATATGGAATGCCTGTAGCATCATGTTCTAGTAGCAACAGCGGTATTAAGTCGTACAGATCATATCCTAGGTAGCTCTAAATTTTACCGGGCGGTTGTTTCCCTTGCAATGACTGGAGATGGCAACACTGCCTGTGTCTCAAGAACTCCTGGGCTTTATGGCTTGCACATGTCTTGTTATTCATACTGGACGTAATTTTTGAACAGGCCGACGAATTCCGTGGTGGGTGATGGCATTTCGTCGGACTGTGCTGTTTTTACATTGTTTATGAATTGGGCTGTCGTTAAAAAGTCGGTAGGCAGTCATGCAGAGTGTAGTTTATGGTCGACGAGTATTCTTACGCCATTCTGTGACAACGGATTAGTTTTGGAAATTAGGTCGCCACATGATGGGGTAAATCTGAAATCTGCACCTTTATTAGTGATTAGGCCGACGCGAAAATTGACGACTTTGAGAAGTTCGGGCCTAAAATAAATGTTTGTGCATAATGAATAATATTTACGTATTTATGTAATGATTTTTTTTTGCCAGGTCTTAGATGTCAGTACTAGGCTGTGCGAAGATGGCATGTTTAGAGGTAATAGTGGCGGTGCCCTATTTTGTGACACCATCGTTATGTGCACATTTGAGAGGCTGGTGAAAGGGTCACCTGCTGCGGTATGTCGAAAATACACAGGCGTAGTTATATGTTATGAATAGGGTGTTGAGAATATTCGGATCTGAGGGAGAGAAGTGATGTTTATAAAAGTGCAGAAGTTTTTGTGCTCTGCGCAAAATATTGTTGAGGTTATAAATTAAAGACGATGTAATGGGCAGGACTAGTAACATTCTGGGGAAAATAAAATGTACAAAATTTAGTCCGCTAGCTGGAAGACAAGAGACCAGATGGGAGACACAGGCGTAGATGGAGGAGTATAAAGAATGAGGGTGTAATGACTTGAAGTACATTCACTTGCTTGGAGAGGGGTTCCAGTGACTGCTCGTGTGAACACAGTATTAGACCGTTCCGTAGCTTCAGGTTTTCTGTAGTCATGAGGGAATTCGGGCTGCAGTTAATCTGCCTGTGCTCGCTTTTCTGTCGACTTTGCGTTGTAATCGGTCTTATGCACCTGACATGAAAGTAAAATTGAAAACGAAAGAATTAACGAAACGCCATAGCACACTTACCCTTGAAGGGGGACCTCTCGTGATAGAAATGCGGTTGTGGTTGCCAGTTCACTGCTTATCGCCACACAGGGAATAAACTGCAGATGAACTTGTATTACTTTTGATAATGTGAAAGTTTCAGTTCTCACTGAATTCAAAATATGTAGGAGAAAGTTAGAAATCGTGATGCGAATTAATGTTTTAATGATCCAATTTATATAAAATCTCACGTTTCCGTTGTGGGTTGTCGTGAATGGATGCGCGTTTGTATTTAAACCGTATACGGAGGCAGTTTGTACATGGAATCATTAACTTTGTGGTCGGCTGCTGGGAAATTTACATACAATTCCTGAGCTCAGTTTACTTGTAGCAACGATACAATAAAATAAAACTTACAATAGGAGCTAAAGGGACGGTCCTGTGGTCGTTGTTTCTCTTAAAATAAACGGTACTGAAATAATGAAATTACTTATTTATTGTGATCGTTGTATATAGTCTAGGCTTATTCGCGTTGGCAAAGAAAGTTACCCCTTCGGGATTGGAAATATGATAATTACGCATTTCTTGTAACAGTATTACATTTCATATGTCTGCACACGGTATTTATTTTCGTAGCTAACAATATAGAAATTATCTTTTCGCATAGACACTACACGAAAAAACTTCCGCGCATCTGTTATAAGCTCTTTACTTCATGCATATAACTACATGTATTGTATTAATACCAGATAGGTACCTATTTTTTTATAATTCCCTAAAAGCAGCAGGACGGTTTAGCCTCCTTATTTACACGTGAGTGTTATTGTACTGCAAGGAAATGACTGAATTATTTGTACTTGTTAGTAACTCTATGTTCCGGAAACGAATTTATGTGCCTTATAAGAATATTTACCTCCACGTTTTCGAACGATAATAAGCCTTGTAAGTGGCTGTTTACTGCATACGTGAAACTGCGTGCAGTTGTCTGTAGTGCATTGTACTTTATATGGTCTCGTAGCATGCAACAGAAAGGACTAAAGCGAACGGTGGCAACGGGGCGGATTTACGTTACGGAAAAGAAATGCAGGGTTAATCAAAACGAACGTCACACAAGCTACAGTCCTGTGCTTACCTGTTTAACTACAGTTTTTGGTGACTCTACAGGCCTGTTTTACTGTGCATGTCTCACATAACCGAAATCGAGTCAAGATGCTCCACACTTGTTAAGATGAACAAGGCCTGCTTTGGCACTGGCGGTACTGAACCTGGGAATTTTGCAGCCGGATAGCTGGTTACATCCTGACCACGGCCATTAGCGTTGAAAATAAAAGGATTTATAACTAGGTGTAACATCCGTTTCAGTGCTGGCATAGGAGTGGTTTGTCAAAACGGTGTGTGCATTAAATGTGCATTACACGGTGGGCAGTGTCTTACATTATTACAGTGCTGTGAATTGAACACTGGTAAGGAATAGACGCTTTGGAAGATAACCGCCTTGCCACGGTTTCGTTTAGAAAAATGCTTGCAGACGGCAGTCGTTTCAAAGATGGTATATTAGTGTTCGTTGTTCGTTGAAAATAATTTGTGCTTGTGTACAAACCCACGTCACCCAAATCTGCGGACCGTGTCGTGTTCTATATGACTACATTTTCTCCTTAATTCGGTCGATTTATTCTAACAAGAGCGCTGTGTTTATCTAAGACTAGGGTTGTGAAACCTCATTTAATTAGCCCGTCTCTCACGCCAGTCTGGCTCAGTAATTCACTTGTTTAGTGGATGACTGCGACGACACATCCGCCCTAGCGAGGCAGCGCCACTATCTGTCAAATTTTTGTTTTAATAAGGAAACGCACAAACAAATGACATGTTTATGGTCACCTTGTTATAGTACATGTACTTTTTTTTTGTCGTGGACGTTTGGCTTCACCCCTAGTTTGGTATAGGACACGCCTTATTGCTTAAAAAGCTAATTTCCTTCGAGCTGTATGTTGACTCTAGAGAGAAAAGAGGCACGGTATTCGTTGTAAGATTGGAATGTCCGGTCTGAACAGAGAAAATTGGAAGGAAATGCTAAAGAGTAGGTGCTGTAAAAGGGAGGAGGTGCGGAGTGCCAAGATAATGAAATCATTGTGCAGCTACAGTGTGATTCGTGTCAGATGCACAGCCGTAGGTTTTGGATGTCGCTTGCGAACTCAGTGAGGCGTTGGCGGCCATGTTGCTTTATTTTTCTCACTACAAAATAGATCAGTTGTCGATTTACCTGCACCCTTCAGAGGGGACACCAGGGTTATTTTCCCTGCATCTGACCTCACCTCCATCCAACATTGGGAACAATCGCAAAGAATCGTCCCGATAAATTTTAATTTGTGAAGGTAAATTTGTCGCTGTGCGTGTCGTAATATTAATAGGGAATGGAGGTATAGCTCCACTCATTCTTAACTTTGGCTTAGATGTAGGTGAGTGGTCAGCTTCACGACTTGGCCGCTTTATTCCTGGGGAAACATCTCCTGGTACAGATGAAATAGGAGGGTGGCGGAACACTTTTGTGGAGGGAAAAATCTCTTGTGCCTGCCCGGGAATCGAACCACGATATGAAGGTTGTACATGCCGTACGCTGTCCCGTTCAAGTTCTGATTTGTTTTGCTTCATATTGCCATACGCGACATAACTAGATATCATGAACATGTAGGACTATGACAGAGGTCGGCAAACTACGGCCCGAACGCCGCATCTGACCGGCGACTTAATTTTTTCCGGCCCGCCAGCAATGTATCGACCTTTGGAATGTATAGTCTGCTGCTTATAACTTCACAACAGACTGTAGAATAGAGTTATGTTTACATTGGTTTGGACATTCTTAACTCTGTATGCTTTTGCAACGGTTATGAAATTTTTGCCCTTACAATGTCTGAGAGTCTAACAGTGTTATAACCCTGGCACTTTCGTTTTTCGCGTTATTTGCTATCACTCAAAATCATTCAGCTGTGGAAATGTGGCATGTAGAGGGATTTTTCAATAGGGTGAAACGAAATGAAGGACTCGGTCATTATTTGTGATTTTATTGTTTGTGCAGATGTTGCATGCTGATCTTGTAGGTAGGCCTATCTTTGATTTTACCGCGTCCTCTTGGCCCGCGAAACCCGTCTGTAAAAAAGTATGCCAACATCTGGTTTATAGCGTTATTTACTTCTATAGGCGTATTTGCTATATAGGTCACTTGTATTTTAATTAAGTGGACTTGTAAATAAACTGCAGTTCAGATTTTATTTAGCGTGCTTCTATGTTGACCTACAGCATGAACTTTAACGCAGATTTCTATCACAACAATTCAGTAAAAAGTCGGTAAAAAAAAAAAGAAAGGAAGTAACTGATTCGTGTCTGTTATAAACATCAAGATCACAGAAGAACGCGAGTGCGTTTATGCTATGTATGTTTCCTGCTTTTCTATATCAGTAGATACCCATATGGAGACGTTTTCGTTTTCAAAGACGTTTGTCGCTGAAACAGTCTGTACTCGCGGGTGTACTCTGAACTACTGTGCATTGTTTTCTGTCGCTGACACCAACTAATTTTCCCTCCACGCCATGTCACATACATCACGATTTAGTCCGGTTCAGGACTGCGATGATTCCCTTGCTACTGTGCACAATTGGAACAGAACACCATAGATGCGTGCGTATATAAAAGAACTCTTCATGTCTGCTGCCCTCTGCGCCTCCTCCATACCATTCGACTGTCTCTGCAATCCGAATCTGTATACATACATATTCACGCAGTGCTACAGTGGCATAAAGCTAAATCCCGTAATAAATCCGCGGTGCATAATTTTAACGATTCAGGTCTTATGGAATGTTACGCTGTCTCGTTGGGCAAGTGGTTCCCGACTTTTCGAAGACTCGTAATGCCTTCATCTTCAAGACAAAGTACTCCCATAACTTCCCAGAAGACTTGAATCGTTAGCGACACCACTGTGAGAACCTCAGAACTGAGGTGTTGCGTTATCTTCTGTGTTACAGTTTTGGTTATTCAGCTTATCAGAAAATTCTCACCTTTTTTGGAAGCGGAAGCTGTGTTAACGTGTTCAAAGAACGCGTGATTGGTCCAGGTTCTAAGCCGGTTGAATTCATTTTCCCATTATTTGAGCAAATTTTAATATTATCCCTCTCGTCCCCATTTGTGTCTGCCATGTGATCTCGTCGCTAAATGTTGTGTACCAAACTCCTGCGCCCCTGCGTGTCTTGTCTTCCCATTGAGGCTACTAAATCTCCCGCCATCCTCATCTTATAGAACATCACGTTCGAGTGGTTGTGCTTCTCCATAGGCGAGAGGCTTCGTGTACAAACCTTGTCCTAGAGATCGGATATCCAGCTTCTGGTTTTCACCGACTTTCTTCATTTCCTCTGCAAATACGGATTCGGTACGTTCAGATAGGCTATGCTCTGTATAACCGTCATAGGATCAATTAAAATTAACATGCAATAAATTACGAACAGTGTACCGGGGGTACGAAAAATAATCGTGGGGCTTCGGGTGCAGATATCTAGATAATGCCAAAGACATTCAAGTAATTAAAATCACAAAATTAAGGAGTAAGTGAAATAGCGTGTAACATATCTTACTAAGTTTCTATATGTCCTGTGTTAGTGGCTGTGCATATTTCCAGTCGATATTCCACTGCTTGGCATACACGCTGTAGCGTAGGCCTATATCGTGATACCTGCTCAGCGCAAGCAGCACTTTCTTTGTTGTGCACTTGGGAATGATTGTACAAATGTAAATAATATTGCAAACTTTTCAACATTTTATTGTAATTTATAAAGATTAAACTGCGAATATGGCCTCTTCGTACCGACACATGTCGATTAGACATACGGTGTGTCATATCGAGTTCTTTTGGTGTTCCGTCATACTAATTAGGTACTCGGTAATATAAATTACAGTGGGGTCTGTCGTTTATTGTCATGCTGTGTTATATACTCACAGTATATTACCTAGTGCGGAGAACGCACTAAGTAGGATGTGTAGATCGGTGGTGTCGCTGTGTGTTTGTATCTCGTGGTAAATGTGTAACTGGCGACCGAATCTTGGAAGTAGGCCTGTGACCCCCTCACTGGTAATTGACGGAGTGCCTGAAGTCTGGTGCTGTAGCTTCGGTTACTTACGGTTGGTAATACATCCGTTGATCAGTGTAGTTAGAGTTGTTTTATTGATGTGATGTAAACGGTAATAAACAACATGGTTGAGTGGACATTAAACGGATTAAGCAATCCATCAGTCATTTATGAATCGGTCAATTTCGGAGCGAATTCAGACCGTAATGCGGGGTGTGAAGTTGTTTGTTAAATAACAGTGTTAGTTACATGTGATAACGAAACCAAGAAAGGCACATGAGTGTGTGAAAGTATATTATAGGGTCTACACCGTATACGTCCTAATGTTTCGGCTACTCGGGTTGCCATCTTCAGGGAGGTGCATTACAATTGATAGATACATAGAAATAGTACAGAGATATTAGAACCAATGCACAGATAGGCCTGTGAAATATTACATTTTAAAAACAATGCATGGATTCAAATACACATTGAAGAGTAAAATACAGATAAAAATATTTGTGATTGATGCTGATGGATGTTACGTGTGCTGTAAATCACCATCTACCAAAACATTATCAGTTAGTTCCTACACGCACTTATTTTTCCTTACAGGATAGTGATTTGCTACACGCGTTATACTCGTTACCCATCAGAATCAATCACAAATATTTTTATCTGTATTTTTATTTTTAATGTGTATTTTAAAACACGTTTTGTTTTTAAAATTTAATATTGTGTATCTGTTCGTTGGTTCTAGTACTTCTGTAATCATTCGATGTATCTGTCCTCTTTAGTGCACCTCCCTGAAGATGGCCACATGGGTGGCGATACGTGTGGGACGTGTGCGGTGTGTATAGTGTACTTTCATACATTATATGCATTTATTGGTTTTGTTGGCGTATGTGATTGCTTAATGCACGCTTATGGATCATTTAAAATAGTGTTGCTTGCTCAGATTCCCTGTCACTGATTTCTAGAACGAGGGATTAGTGGAAGGAGCATGAGGGTACACGTCGACCTGCCGCGGTAACGGTGAGTCTCCCATTTAGCTGAATGTCTAATTAATTAGTTAGTAACCGTTCGGCCTTCAAGAAATTGTGTATAAAACAGCAGACTGGAGTGAGCTGATCCATGTCAAGGTCTAATGGCTGGCTTTTGTGAACACGGTATTGAACCTGTGCTTTCTTAAAAATAATAAATTTTTCGACCGTCTTAGTGACAGCTTTTGAGGAAGGCACTGCGGTGAGACATTAATTGTCCTAGGTATTTAGTTGGTTAGTTATTTCCTCAGTAATGGGCCTTTCCGTCCAACGAACGCACTTTATGCATTAGAAACTGAGGTTTCAGCACTGTTAACATAAAAGCCAACCCCTGGAGCGACACTAAGACCAGTTCAGTTCAATCCAAGTTCTCAGAATCAATTTTCTTTAAGGGATATTTCGATGTATGTAGCAATTTCTCCTGTAACGTCTGTACATTTCTAGCAGACTACATGGCGTCACTTGTAGTGCATCAAGGCCCTTCGCAACACTTCGGCCCAACCGTAGGAAGCCGATAAATACAATGTTTTACAGCCACATGTTGTAAGAACTAACAAGAAAAGTATTCGCGGACCGGAGGACAGAGAGGAACATAAAGTCCCAAGGAGGACCTCGCACAGAGCGTACTGCCACAAACATCTTACATGTACCTACGAACGCAATCTGAAAAGCAAGAATCTGCGAATGGTAGAAGACAACATCCCACAATGTGGATTTCAGCCCTATTTTATTGACGTTCCTCTTAATATGTGACCTAAGGTTATACAATATAGTTTTACAATAATATATACATTCTGCTTTATGTATTTGAACGCAGATGATTCTAAAACTCGGGGTACCAACTGAAGAGTTGTTTGTGGAAGTCTCCTTGAAAGTGGTTTGGAGAAGCCGATAAGCATTGAGTATGATGCAGTAATACGTTTGTTGTTTACGACCGAGTGCCTCGGAGGTCAAGCTAAACACTTAGAGCATTTTGTATAAACTTCAGGGGCCGTAACTCGGGCACCATGCTTCAGACGACCGTTCGTACCCAAGTTATCTTCTTGTATTGCGATGTCGACTCATTCCCTGTAGGTTTGGCCATATACTTTTCGTTCGCCCTGTAATACGTCAGTGCCGGAACAAGGAACGTGTGAGGCATATGAACCCTAAATGTTGCCATGGACGCCGACTTTTCGGAATTTCAGTGGGTGCTACGCCTTACGTTACTGATTCTTCAGCACAAGGTTTATTTACGAGTATGTGCCAAATTTTATTTCTAATAATTGAAACCCTTTTATTATAATACTTTCTATTGCAAATAAATGCCCTAATTGAGGATTATTTATGAAGTACATCACCTTAGCTCTAATGAATCAGAGAAACTGTATCCTGAAATGGAATGATGTTTGGAGTATTTTCAGTGTATAAAAACACAACATTGTCTGAAAGTTTAAACTGAAGGTGTCGGTCGGCGTGAATCCGACCCCTGCGCATCCATGTGTGTTGCAGTTTTATAATTGTAAGCTTTTCGACGTTAGGATAAGTGAAAATCCACACAGTGGCATTTATAATCTTGTCAGTCGATATAAAACACTTTTGCATCAGGAACATTCGCACATACTAGGTTGGTTGCTGCAGAACGTTAACAAGACGGCCCCGTGAAATGGAACATTGTGCTCTTCAACACCCCCCACCCCACCCCACCGGCCCAAACAGTCGATGTGTAAATTCCTGCAGTAGCAGGCGGGAATGGTGAAACCTATTCACACGATCGAAATTTAATCAAACCGCCTGGTAAGGTATACGGGGATATTGCAACTCGCGAGAAGATATACGCTAATAAAATAAGACAAGAAAAGCAAGGCGAACATAGCAAGCAGTGTAGTGGTGGGGAAATCGCTAGTGATCCTCGTGTTCCTATGCTACACTTGGGACTTGGAGGTTTTGCTTGTGCTGGAATCATTGTTGTTTGTGGTTTTTAATTTAACAGCACGTTTTTTGGACTCATGATTCAGACAGCATTCCCTGGGTGCTTAAATGACAATGCAGGATATTTCGTAAAACGAATTAGTGATATCGTAAGTGGGCCTAGTTATAATATGGGGCAGCCAGACGAATGAGAGACAGAGCCTGTACATGTTTTGCTGAAATTCCCAAAAATTTAAGTTTTCTCGTGCGAGAAGGAAGTCTGCTGGGATGAACTACTTCTGAAAGAGAAGAAAAAGAGGAAGAACGAGTGGAAAAAAACTAATTAAACAAGCAATTTCGAGAACAGCTCAAAGCTTACAGTCTCACTGAACAAAATTATAATTCTGCAGCTTGACGACTGTTAGCTATTAGCTATTAATTTTATTACTTAACTTTGTTGCCATATTTGTCGTTGTTAACGTGCACAGTGTTTAGCTATTTTCATGATATGTCGCCTATAAAATTTCACATGTTAAGTAACTGATTATTAGTTACCACTTCAGACTGGAAAGGTAAGGAAAACTTCCGCGCGGTGTTTGCGTCATTTTACATTTGACCCCTTTTCGCCCTTCCCACAAAAAATAACTTTTAATTTTTCAAATGTTTCGAATGTGCAAAGTGAAAAAACACTTTGAGGGTGATGCTGTTAGCCTCCCGTTTTTCTTAAAGGGAAGCAGGCTCGGAGACGGGCAGTCATAATGAGCCCGATGAACTGATTTAAAATCTAAGCCTGCACCCTCATTCCTTTTTTCCTAAGACGCATCTTAATACTGCTGTTCCTTCACCACATGAGACAAGCAAATGATTTGATCAAGCCCCCTCCTGTTACTTCCTCGAAACAGAAGAAAAAGAAGAAGGAGGAGGAGGAAGAAGAAGAGGAGGAGGAAGCTTTGAAAATATCCGTGTTTTCGATGGTGTAGCCCTGTCTGTGCGTAGGAATGCCGATCACAGTGGTGGCCTGTGGCGTGTTCTGCTTCTGCCCCTCGATCATTGGGATCGTGAGTTCGAACTGAATCGCGACACGTGCCTGCGTTTCTGATGTGTTTTGCGCTGTCCTGTGAAGGTAGAGGTCTTGCAACAGATCGGTCCCCTCTCCACAGAATCCTACTAAATTTGTATAAACAAGATTCATAAACTCGGAAAAGGAGAGGCCCTGGGTCGCACTGGTTATGATGTGCAAGACGTATGTAGAAACAGACCTGTAAAGAGTGAGTGCAGTGTGCAATGCAGTGCCTGTGCCAATTAACAGTTCGTGTCACGTGACATGGTAGTTCTCTCTACGACTCGCCCCTGTGAAACAGTCGTATGGAACAATACATGATATAAAGAAGTGTAAGAGCAGATGATAAGCTTTGTTGGCGTCAGAAGAGGGCTCTGCAGTGCTTTGATCTGTCTTGTGTGATTTGAATCCTGTGGCGCTAGATCAAAGGGCGAAGTAGCACACTGACGCGAGATTCTCTGATACTTTCTTCTGATTCTTTTTGCACGATTTAAAAAAAAAAGGAACTGTAGGTCTAATTACATCAATTTGCGACACACACGTCAAACTGTATATCAAATAAAGTTGTCCATGGTTGTAGATTTTCTGTATAAGTTGTCTGTTACCTGAACAAATACAAGGGTCAGTCATGAAAGGAATTTATAGTGCATATATTTCGGGTTCTCGGTTCTCAGTGCTAATCATACCCGTTCATATTTGAGTATACTGTCATCCCACTGCATTCCCACATAATTCCCGCCATAACAGAAGCATTTATCACATCCTAGGGCAAGATTTTCCCTCCCTTGTTGATAGGTCCGTGTCCTTTGTTATCAGTGATTGTGTCCAGACCGTTTCCACCTCGCAGTCACCTATAAATCTGTGGCCGCCACGACCGAGCTGCAGAACTGTAAACAGATGGCCGCTCGGCGACGAATTGCCCTAATATAATAACAGTCGGTGTAGGTTACTTAGTTACGGAGTCATACGCCATGTAAACTTATATTCTGGCCGGTTTTCTTGTATAAGCTCACAACGTTGTGAATTCTGATAAGGAATAGCTTTAAGAGCTGGGTGGCTTAGTACTGTTGGTGTGACTGTCTACGGGCTGGACCGTCGGGGTTAGATTCGTGACAGGGGGGGGGCGCGCCCTGTCTCCGTTATCGCATTTAGAAACCTCTGGATGCACTCAGTCTTTTATCAAGTGGTTACCGGCGCTTTTGCGTGGGGGTTAATCAGGCGCGGCATGAAGCTGGTCACTCGTCTCTGTCTAATGCAGACATTAAGAGTGCATGGAGTTATACCACTTCTTCCGCACACGTCTTCATGGTGTGATAATTAAGCACAGGGAAAATTTTCCGTAATGATGCCCACTCAATGGTCACCCCTTTCCATCTATCAGAAACCGTCGGAACGTCGTTAGTTTATTTGTTACACAGGCAGCGTCCAAAGAAAGGTGACCCATTTTTGTACTAGTTCGCACTGAATGTCCTGTAGGCTCCACGCGTTATAAAGCGTGACTCTAACGGAAGGGAAATGTTTTCTTTTGGTTTACGTTTTCTTTTTATTTCTCTTTTGTTCTCGTGCGAGTCGTCGAACCAGGTGGGACCATTTTCTTCAGCCGCTGACGGGGAAGCTCATACCCTGCGTTTCCCCTGAATTGTCTCGGTACTTCCTTTAAAATTGCAGGCTGTGCCGTTAAAACAGGCCAGTAATTTGTCATTCATGTTGCTGTCTTTGCATTATTACAACCATGCGACGATACCACACAACAGGAACTTCGGTAGTTGATAATACGTCGTGAAATAAGAGCACATCCGCCTTGGACTTATCGTTTCATATCTTACCTTTCATGTGACTGCTGTTACTTTATAACAAAAGGTATCCAGTGAGTGGGGCAGTAAACAGGACGAACTTTGTTTTTGTAGCTGACGTCAGCATCGGTTCCTTCACTCAATATTCTTCTGGTACCGCAGATTGACCTGTGGGCTATGTCCGATACAATAACACAGGATCGGGGGGCTGGTGTGGGGGTCGCTCGCGTTCCATGCAGCTGCAGCTGTGCGTAGAGCAACAAGGGGCTATGTCCTGGAGTGGCGTAGCCTTACTGTCCAGGACGTAACAAGAAAGGGGGCCATGAAGTATGCCGAAGTTCATTTTTGGCTTAGACTAACATTGTCACGAAAGGGAACTCTCTTAAAATAACATAAAACACAATGCTGATTTCGTAAGTTCAGTGAAGCTTTGTCAAAACTTTTTTTCGTTGAAATTAATATTAAAAGGGTTCGCTCACAGGAGTTGTGAGGGAACTGCTGATAGGTCTGTTGAATTAGCAGTTAAAATTATGTACATAGTAATTTAGTTCCTTTTGCAAATTTTTCATTGGGACGTTGTTCTTGGTCTTAATATTTTTTGACGACAATACCACATCAGAATACGCGAATCTTCATCAACACCGCTGTGAGAACCTCTTAATTTCTAACAAAACTCTATCCAGGAAGATAATCAAGACAGATTAAAAGCAAAGAACGAATGTTTGCTATTGTTCAGTTCAGAATTTTTGTCTCCCGTATGTTATCTGCAGCATAAAATTTTAAATGTACAAAATTATAATTCTATCCATTGTTTTGTGAGGCGATTAAACATACTTCTTGAGGGCCGGGCGTGGAGCAGAATTATAGCTCCATGCATTTCTGACCTCGCCAGTGAATGGAAGTGAGTGATCAACTTCACGCACGGCCCCCCTTACCCCCAAGGAAAGAGTCACTGATTCATTGGATGGAAGGTTGGGCTGGCCTCCGAGCCGGTCCGGACGCAGCTAAGAAGAAAATGTAGTTCCTGCCCCTGGCGGTAATCGAACTCTGGTCGTGCAGTCCGTAGCCTAATTAATGTACTGACTGAAATATTCTTCTGTATTTTGTTTGTTTTGCTCTGACTCTCCGTTTAGGGTACTATTCTTGGAAATATCCGGACAAAAATGCTAAAAGTTAACACGGTGCTGGTGAAACTACGTGCTTGGGATTTGGGGGTCTCCGTGATTAACAATGTTGTCATTTGTCACTGGTGTGAGAAAGGAAAGGAGGCTGAGATGGACAGGGCATGTAACACGCATGGAAGAGATGAGAAATGTATACAGAATTTTAGTGAGAAGACCAGAATGGAAGTGACCACCTTGAGAGGCCTAGATGAAGATGAAAGACTATACTTAAATGTCATTTAATATAGTTGGAGTCTGCGACTGTATATTCAGACAGGATCCAGTGGCAGGCTGAGTCTGCGACTGTATATTCAGACAGGATCCAGTGGCAGGCTGTTGTGAACCCTGTGAAGAACCTTGGTTTGTATGACAGGCGCTAAATAACTTGGTCACCTAAGCACTGTCTGCGTGTGGAGAATGATGCTGACCTGTGGAGTTAATTGCTTATTTCATAATGAGCACGTAATATTGTGAAACTGAGTGACCTATGAAAGTCGCGTCTAGTTGCCTCGACGTGAAGCAGTAACCTAAAGAAAGGTCACAGCTTACACTGAAATTCCCTGACCTTCATGACTATCAGCTTGTGTGTCTCTGTAATGTAGCTACACATCGAATGCGTTATCACTATTGAAATTCTTCCTCTGCGTTTATTGATTGGGCTGTCTGACCTTTCCCAATGGAAAATTAACTCTTGACACTATGAATCGTTTGTAGAACATTTTATAGGACTTACAGTGCGGAGCATCGACCGTCTCAAGGTCTCTGCCTGCAACGGAATAAATCTAAAGTTCAATTTCCACAGCTGTTATATCAATAAGTACAGTATCAACTTATTTTGATCGACTGACATCAAGTGTGACAACATGTTTCGGCTAAAATTAGCCATCACAGAGGAACACGAAGAATGCAGAAATACATCCAAGGGCGCAGGCAGCGAGCCAAAGGGGTGCACTTGCAACTCCTTTGGATTTTGGCAACCAATAATTTGTTAAACAATAACAAATCTAAAAAAACAAAATAAATTTCCTACAGTTCCTAAAAATTTTACTCTAAGGACTAACTAGAGATTTTAATTAAATTACTGCTGTGTTACTGTCTTGTCCAGTTTTGCTCAGTAAGAAATCGGGTCACTATACAGACGTAACGTACGCGAACTTGCAAAAGATCCTGCCGGTGCGCTAGTATACATCCGTGTTCAGTGTTCGAGAGTGGGCGAAGGCAGTAAATAGACTACGTGTCCTAGACCATGCAGCCACGTTAGCCACCTGCCATCTTGTAATTACTGAGTGGCTGCACTCTTGTCTCATCTGCGGGGGCTAACAGGGTGTAATCTCGGCGTGGAGATGGCTACCTGATTAACCTTTATTCTGCTAATGTGGAATATATGGTGAGCTGCTAATAATGCCAGCACCACTAATGTGTAATATTTGGTGACCTACATTTGGCAACGCTGAAAGGAGCCTCTTTGGCTCTCTCTCTTTCTCTCTCTCTCTCTGCTCAATGTCTCAACACTGAATCAATCGTGAAAGACGTCATATGTCTTATCTGTGTGCACACACCTACTGGGCTACCAACTAGGCCCTTGGTAGCCGTTGGTCTTTCACGATTGATTCAGTGTTGAGACATTGTGCAGAGAGAGAGAGACAAAGAGGCTCCTTTCAGTGTTGCCAAATGTAGGTCACCAAATATTACACATTAGTGGTGCTGGCATTATTAGCAGCTCACCATATATTCCACATTAGCAGAATAAAGGTTAAGAGCATCTGTCATTGTGCTCAGTCTGTACAGCCAAGTAGGCTACGACCACTTGTTTCCACATAACTTTTCACATCTGCCCTACCGTTGGAGACTGTACAAACTGTGCAGTGAAAGAGCCTTGTTAGTGTATGACTCATTTATCGTCTGTGCATCACGGGATACTAGGACATAAATTACACTTAACTTCTTTTATTCTTGATGCTTGTTTGTCGTGTATTGAACACACACACAGTCTTCTGAGCACCGTTATTAATTTACTTGTAGCTGCTTGTTTGGAAGGAATGTGCACTTATATAGACCTAACTGAAACATTAATTACCTTCAAACACAACTAGTGTGTATTATATACTTCATTTTGGCAACATGTTTCGACCCAATATGGTCAACTTCAGGCCAATAATATAAAATTTATAAATACAGTTGTGTACATTACTTTTTATGAATTTTATATTATTGGCCTGAATATGACCATATTGGGTCGAAACCTGTTGCCAGAAAAAAGTGTATAGTATGTACTAGTTGTGTTTAACCTAATTAATTCCTGCTGTATTGCAATCAACACAACGGGGTGACAAACATTTGTTCAAATGGACGGTATGCTGACAGCGTCAGTGAAACAAAAATATAGACCTGACATTGCAGGTTACTCTTTGAACGCCAATATTAACCTGGATTATATTTAGAGATTCATTTCGCACTTGGCAGAGAGGACACACTGTCTGTGTTACAAAAGCTGTCGGTTATTGCTGTGTGGCGATAATCGCTGTTAATTCTGAGGTCCTCAAAAATAAGTGCACTCTGGTGGTAGAATGTGTAATTTCTCAATTTCAAGCCTTGTGATACACAAAGTAACCCCTGGACTTTTAACGGTTAGTATGGCGTCTCAGCCTCCTAGACAGACATCAGTATTTTAAATTCTTGTTTATTGTTGAAAGTACAGTGGTCCAGTCGGAAGTGAATGAAAGAGTTTTTATTTTTCCTTTGTCTAAGGACAGCGTGTAAGTTACCAAGTGTATGTAGCATCGAATTCTAGGGTGGTCGGTGACTATCGAACTGGTAATGATTTGGAAGTAAGCGATCATGTCGTATTTCATTATTTACTAGGCGCAACCAATGAAAACCACGAGTAACGTCGAAGATACAGGCCAATTAAATTTTGGTGCCTTACGCTCAGCATTGTCTTTATTCGTTGGACAAATATTTAAAAGCAATGGAAAGCTGCGAAGATTGCGGAGTCCTAATTCTGCTGTAGTGCAAAAAATTTTGAACTTAGTAGTTACTAATGATTGGGCTTCGTGAAGTTTTTTACATGGCTACATTTTAAGTAGGTTATTTTACTTGTCATTGACCTGATATTTGTTTCGCTTATCAAGTTACGAATACAGGTATTGAAGTATAATTTTTGGCACGATAACCATGTTTGTAATGCTTTTCGTTTGAACAATATTTTTGCAGAATTTTTAAGAATTTGTGTAACGTATCTCCAGTTCAAATTTATCACCTCTAGCCCCAGTGACTGGTTGCCGCCATCAGTAGTGCAGCCAAATGTACATGAATTTTGTTGTTGTTAGTTTCATGTCCACCAAATCTAAGTGTTTTGACAAATGTATTGTTCTTTCGAACATCTTACTGCAGTCAGTGTTGTGACAAGGTGACGGACTGAAAGACCGAATAGTTTTCCACTTCACTACAGGTTCCATACTGGATCGAGGGCCATTGGATACCGGGAGAAAGGCGACCGGAGGGTGCATCTGACCGTTCACCTCCAGTAGAGCTAAAGGTTAAGAAAGAATGCAGCTTTAGGCCTACCGCGTCTTTCCTATACATCTTCACTGAGCGATGTTTAATTAATTGGACTCAAAGGCAACTTTAGTTCCTTATTAGGCCCAGGGGCGCACCCAAGGGGGCGGGGCGCCGGGCTGCTCCCCCAAAGCTGAAATTAAAAAAAACAGATTTTGTGGATATTATCATATCAAAACTTTTACGTGATTTACCCCTTAGGCGAAATCAGGCGCTGAAATCGGCTGATGACTAGTACATCATAATTTTGAAAAATAAATTAATAAAGTTAAAAAAAGCAAGAATATAGAGCACTGTGGTTGAGTTATGAAACATGTAGTTATGTTCGTATGTATGTCAGTGCAGTTGCGTTCAGTGTTATGTTGTACTTACAACATGATTTTATAACATACATTTTAAGATCATACGTAAATTATGTATAGCCTCAGGGTCAGGCCCGGCCCCCCCCCGCAAGGAAAATTTCTGGGTGCTCACCTGATTAGGCCTACATTGCATAAACGTTTATGTCCTTATAGCAAGTGTTGGTCCTGTCACTTCGGTCTTATAACTCACCACGGCCATCTTGGTAATATGACATACCGTCGAAAGTAGAGGGTGGTTTGGTCCCTAATGACAACGGATATACCAGGTTCCATGATATTATTTCTGTTGGTGCCAAAGTTATTGGACTCAGGTACTGGCACGGCTCTGCCATGAACCCGTCTTTCGTTACTGCAAGTGAAGAAACTGAGCTACAAAGTAAAGTGGAGTAGAATGATTTTGTCCACTCTTGCACTGAGAGCCACTCGCTTCCAGCGTAAACGACGTTGCGGTTTCCCGACTGAGACGCATCATGGGACCGTTCCTAGGAAGAGTTTTTTCAAACAAAATTGAAAACACTTTGCTTAATAAAACATCGCTATAAAGATGGACAGAAGTGGACACAGCATGGCTTGGCTTGGGAGAGGGATGAGGAGTAGAAGGGACAGAAACGAGGTCTATTTCTAGTTTTGCGCTCTGTAATAAAATTTGTTGACAGGGCTTTGGAGACTCATGCGTGGTGTGTACTGACAAAGGTAGAAGTGGAACGTCTGTCATAGGCAAGACAGACCAACAGCTGTTGATCAGACTTAGCATTAACTTTGTAACTTGCTGAAGGCAATTCTGAAAGTCACCGTTGCGGCAGAGAACGTATACAGTTCAAAGCCCAGTGCTTAAACCGGCTGTTGAATGGCAGATGGGATAAAAATTCAAACATTCTGGGTTCTTGCTCCGTATAGGCTGGTAAATAGTTAAGTTTCGGAGGGGCATAGTGCGTCCATCTTCAGGTCGAGCCAAAGAGAGAGAGAGAGCTGCTTGACCCTGAATACAGAAACAATACACTTTGTCGCAATAGCGACACGGCGTAACTTTAGAACCCCGCTGTGAGCACCTTAAATCTTACACGACTTTGTAATGGTTGGCGCAAGGGTGACTCTTAATCTGTATTCGAGAATTACTTGTTTCGAATGTCGGCCGGTGCCCTGGCTACTCTCATTGAGACTTATCGTGATTTCCGCTCCCCCCCCCCCCCTCCCGCCAAGACAGATACCGGGATTATGACTCGATTACGTTACGACCACTCCCCAAATCCTGTCCAATTCATATATCGATATCCCCATCATTCGACGTTACGTAGTCTCCTACACTGACGTCGTCGTTAAATGATAGGGGAGAGGAACGTGGACAATCAGCGGGCCTTCTTGATAACATATAAATATTCGTTGGGCCGGACTGATTTTGTTGCTGGCCGTGTTATGTAGGTCGCTGGTTTGGTATTTCCCGGACATGCTTACGAACTACCATGTTAGTTACGGCTTCCGTGTTTTGTTCTTGTTACACCGCGCTTCGTTGCTGCGTTCACTGTGTGGTTGTGATGGAGATACAGCATGTGTCGAGTTTGCGTAGACTGCTACCTGCATGGATATTGATAGGAAATTGAAAACTGATACTGGAGGACGGACATCGTCTGATGTGCTGAAAGTAGGGGACAGCAGTCAGTAGAGGTTATCCGTGTTTCTGAGGGCACACAGTCCTTCAACTATAGTGAAATAATTTGTAACGAAGTAGCCTGTATCCGATTGCCTTGTTCATCGCGTTATAAGGACGCGTGTGGTGGTGGAGGATTAGTCCCATGTATTCCCAATTTCGGTTCTAGAGCGAGGTGACAGGTCAGTTTCACGCTTGGGGCACTTTAACCGCAGGGAAAAAAACGCCTCGTCTGAATGCGATGGCGAAGATGGCTATCCTGGCCCTGCCGGGTATGGAACTCCGTTCATGCAGTCCGCAACCAGACATCTACACTGGATGATTTCACTCAGCTGTTGCGATAAAAGTGAGTCGGTACACATTCTAACGTGTGCATAAACTAACGACAGAGTGGCCACGGACATTGGAAGTAAATAACAGAAGAATTTGTCAGAGTGTTTAAGTGATTGGCGAGAAAGTGCACCCGTCAGTGTGACATTACGTTCTTAACTTCAGTGTGTAGAGGTTATACAGTAGAACCCGGTTATAACGACAACGGATTGTGCGATACCTCGCTTATAGAGTCATATTTTGTGGTACCAATTAATTTCTCACTGTTGACCATAACATTATACTCCCCGGTTATAACAACACAGAATATTCAGTCCCTTTCATGACGCTGTAACCGAGTGCGACCCTTTTTTAAACGTTAAGAATGTTATGTACAGAACCTGAGAGGACGCCCTATGTGAATAGAACAGGCTACATCGCGGGTGCATGTTTTGGCTGTTTAAATTCCATGAACGAATTAGGCCTGCTGTGGTTAATGTTTATCTCATTAATACATTTTTATGGAAATTTAAATTTTAAAATTAAATGTGGATATGTATTTGAAAATTTGTGTTGTCACGTGAGGCCACTTGGGGTGCGACGCTGAACTGTTTGGGTATATCTGCAGTAAGGTACAAAAGACACGTGGGGCTGAAACAAATTCAGTGTTATTTTTCGGACATGGATAGTAATAAAAAGAAAAATAAGAGACCGAAAAGATGGAAAGAAAAATAATCGTGAAGTGAGATGCCTCGCCACTGGCTGCAGCTTCTCAGGGAATATTGCTTGTGTCGTCCGATGTAGTGGTGTGCCCGTACCCCCCACCCCCCACCTCCACCTCCCTCCACGCGTTCAAAGAAAAACCAGTGACACACACATGGATGGGGTGGATTGTGTAGCCTTCCCTAAACTCAATACAGTAAAGTGGTTTCTTGGTATATGTATTATACCATACCATAGTCAGGGTACCAACGAGGCCTTGTTCTGTCGTATGAAAGGAGGGGGTATATCACACCCACAACACCCACATATCATTCATCCTTTACCCCTCTCCCACAACCTTTTTGCCTTTTATCCCATACAGTAACGTGCCCGGACCCCCCCTCTAAATGTCGTATACAGTTATGAGCTCCGGCTGGGAGAGTCAGGGGGTATGGCGTATGAGAACAGCAGCGGATACAGTTGTACTGAGGTCTTAGGTAACGAGATTCGCTGCAGTTATTGTTGTCTGCAGTCTTCCTCATGTGCTTTGTCCAGTTTGGCTGAATACTGGTATCGCAAGAATTGCGTCGAACGTACGCTGGAACTGCATCGCTACAGAACGTCGTACCACTGTTGCTCATGATTTCATTCCAGTCACCATTTTGGGTGACGGACGATGAGATTAATGAATTAGGAATTTTCGGCTTGTGGGATTTATGGTGCGCAAAGTGGCGCTGGGACAGGTTTGTATCCAAGAACATTAGTTATCCCCTGTCACTATCATCCCCGCAGTGCTCCATGCTGATGTTTCATTCATCTGCCATCGACGCTACCTGATCTTGTAATCTTAGCAGTTGACGCGGTTGTTGTTTTAAAGACATTTTCCTCTCTGTCTTCAGCTGTTGCTGTGTTGCTTTGTATTCAAAACAGATCTGTTTGCATGTTGTTTATTATTGAAAAACAGCAAACTTTTATGTGAGGTTTGGGGTTGTTATGGCGGTTGAAATGTAGAGTGTGGGATTGTAGGTTATACAAAACGGCTGTAGTTAGCTTTACCCATTTAGAGATGGCAGGAGAAGTATGTTTTGATGACACGCTCTAACACCAAATAAATTCAGTCCAAAATGCCGATCTAATCTGAAATTTTTATTGTTTCGACAGTTCGGCCACACACATGTTGAAGAGTGCATGATACGCAGAAATGCTTACAAACTTTAAGAAAGGATCTGTGGATATCTGATGGTAGACCTGCAGTAACAGTATCTCAGTAGGAGGTTTAAGGAGTTATACATATAAGATTATGGTATTCTGGGTATTTACACCATTTACAATCGTAAGTTTGTTCCGACGTTTTGGAGGAATGGGTTGTCTCCATCGCCAGGGTGACTGACTTAGAGCATCCATCCAGAACACGCAGAACTTGAGCAACGCTCGCCTTGAAAGCCTTAAAACTTACAAGTGTAATGCGAGGTGTGTACACATGTCGGGCGACTAAATTTTGTACCGTGGCACCCATTACTTATGGGTCTTCAGTGTGGAACTAGATTCATGTCACCCATCTGACGCTAGAATTTTGGGGCGCTTTCTAGATTTCTGAAAAATTTCTTTCACGTAATTTTAACACCTGCGCTCTATCGTGGTGTTATCAGTGTCAGGTGACAGGTATGTGCAACCCTTTTTTACAATTTCATTTCGAGTGTTGTGGTACCTTTATTATCAATGTTGAATAATATATTAAAATTAGTTATTGCCGTCAGTCGTTTATAACTTGTGTAATGAATTAAACTCAAAATTTCATCCATTTAAACATTAGATATGTGTATGCCTTTTACCCCAGCGCCGCCGAGAGCGTGTTCGGGTCCCGGTGAAATATTTTTTCCAGGCTCCCAAGCAGGGTGGAGTGGCTGAAAATCTTTACCCTAAATCTGAAAGACTGCGTCTCAGTTGCAGAGTGACTTGTGCTTGGTATGAAAGGGTTAATTTGTACAATCGACAGAAAATGATACTACCGAGAAAGACAAAAACATATGCAACATAGTCGGGCCCTGGGCACCTTTTCGGTACGCCGGACCACTCTAATTTGTACCGCTTCCCCCACTCTCGTCAGCACTGACCATTGCATGCCAATTGAAGTTTTTAAGACAGAGGACGTTTTTCACCTGACGACGTGTCAAGTACGTCGATTTTTAACATTACGTAGTGTTTCGATACCTTTAACCCTTTAAAGACGAAGCGTATCTGTTTTATATAAGGACTCAGTGCGTACCGCGCTGTAAACACTCTCCACTTCGGTTATAAAAACCAATCTCTTAAAGTTTTATAAGGCAAAAGTTGCTGTTTGTTCTGAGATCCGTACAAAACACATAAACGCAATGTGGGCACCATGTAGAATTTTTAATGTTAAACCTGGTGGTACGTAAAGTTACCGCTAGGCTTTAAAAGGTTAACGCCGCGTGATTGTGCCGCCGCGGGAACACTACCACTCCACAACCTTCGTGCCTCCATTTCGTATATTTTAGCCACTCCACAGCGCCGTCGCCACTCGTCTTCCTCCCGGTACTCAGAATGTGACTGGGAGGGGTTGGTAAGGGAGCAGCTCACTGCGCCCCCCTAAATAGGTATTGTTCGAGTTTAATCTTAATTGATGCCCAAGAGTTATCCATCATAGCGTTGAGGTATGACAGGCGAGCTGAAAGAGAAAAGGGAGTAGTAAGGACGGATACACGAGATAAGTTCCTTCGGATTGCCTCTGCACAGTGACTACCGTCGCTGGACTGCAAGCGCGACCCAGCATGCTGAGCACGACAGTACGTAGGCCTAACTTGTGTATTGTTGATTTCTACACAATGCAGTGTTACAATAATTATTGTAATAAAACTGCATTGTGTGCAATGTTGCCAAGCTGTAAATTGTAATTTACAGCTTGGCAACTTTGCAGTCTTGCTGACGTTCATTTTACATTATTTTACCTTCCGGTCTCCCATCTAAAAACTTAAAGCTTGAAATGTCGTAGTCGTAGTTCTGACCTCTTCTATCTACTCACAGCAGGTGTCGAGGTTGTTTATTTTCACTTGATCACACTCACACACACACCACAGTCAGTAGGACTCCTTTGGACGAGGGATGGGCCCGTCGCAGAGATCTCTGCCTGACAACACAAACACTCACAACAGACAAACATCCATGCCCCCGGTGGGATTCGAACCCACGATCCCAGCAAGCGCTTGGCCGCAGACCTACGCCTTAGACCGCGCGGCCACTGGGATCGGCGCATGAAATGTCACGTACAGAAAAATATAACGTTACCTACTGTGTACTGATGTGAAACTTGGTCTGTCACTTCGAAAGAACGCAGATCGATAGTGTTCGGGAATAGCTTTGAGGTAAATACTTGGTCCTGAAGGAGAGAGGTTGATGTGCGGGACTTCATAAACTGTATATACAGCATTATTAGGGGTAGTAAATAAAAGATATGAGGTGGTCTGGATCTGTAGTGCTTGCTGGGCAGCCCAAAAAATTTGTTCGCTGGGTCCCGAACCCTCTGTCGGCGACCCTGTGTGTGTGTGTGTGTGTGTGTGTGTGTGTGTGTGTGTGTGTGTGTTGTGCTCATCACACTGGTATAACTTTAGCTATATAATGATAATTAAAGGGACGAAGAAGATAACGATTTACAATTTATTCCAGCAATCGATCTTATAAGACAGTTTTCATTTAATTAATCTGACGTTTTTTGTACGATGCCATCAGTATCACAGATTATAGTGTCGGATGGTAGGATGACTAATAAGTGATGAATTGGAAAGGATTTGGAAGGAAGCGGTAGTGACTAATCGAAGTATTGTCCTGGCATTTCCCTGGAAAGACCAAGGAAAAACACGAAAAACCTCAGTCAATATAGCCGGTGTCCTGACGAAGATTCGAACTCGGCACCTTCCAAATACAATTCTGTAGCGTCATATCCATTCCACTCGATTCGTTCTTTTACCGAGACATTTTCACCACCCAGATTTGCTGTGAAGTTTACGTTTCATGAAATTAAGTAGGTGTTGTGTCGGAATATGCAGCCCTTGTCAATATTTGTGTCTGCTTCCATGCTGGACGAAATCTCTTTGCATTGCAGTTCCTATTCCTACCCTGTAAATTTGTACAGTGGTCATTATGTGGCAGTATTTCATTTAGGCTACAACTCGCCATATACTCAAGCCTAACCACTTTACTGTCCAATTCACTAACTTTCCAACAAAGTTCCACGAAGGACAGTACTTGGGAAGCCGACAGTCTTTACCTTATTAAGAAATTTCCTGTTCTAATGGAACCCAAATATGCGTTACTACAGTGTAGTACCCTACATAAATGCCTACCCAACTTCGTGGCCAGCAATCCTGTTTCATTTTCCCTGGTTTGAGTGTCGTGTCTGAGACCTGCTTTCCTGACGGGTTTCTCTTGGCTTTTCTCAATCCATTTCGGCAGACTCCGGGATACTACCTCAGACTAGCCCACGATCTCTCCCTTTCACATCCTTTCGAATTCATTACTCGCTCTTCACGCTGCTCGTCTTTAGATGAACCATAGATACTGGCATTTAAGTCTAGCTATCCCATGTTAATTCTTCCTCAAGGTTCTCAATCTAAAGTTTGTTTGCTTTACTGATGCCCCTCATTTTTTCGAGACGAGTATATAGATATATATTATAGGGCTTGGAACGGTGTAACTGGTGTAACTGCTCCCGCAGTCTTGTCATGTTGACGTAAGCAAATTGACTGGGACAGTGTTTTGTACTGTGACGGTCTTTAGTAAGGACGGTAGCTCTGTTACAGCAAACCTAATTTTGGTACGTTTCAGACTTAGACGACGTTAATTGTGTAGAGTCTAGTGGTAATTATGTAGGCCTATGCCAGCTCCAGCGTTAAAAATCACTGCATTTTTCCCACACCGTTACACACGCTTTTCAGACTAACGGCGACTGATTTTCTAAATTGAATTGACCTATTTGTCTATGTAATTGAGAGTGAGAGTGTTTTTGTGAGACATAAACTTAGTTGTTAAAAGTGTTTTAGAAGATATTTGTGCATCTATGTGTTAAATATAATGCGGCCATCGGCAGTAGATGCAGTTGTGACCTGTTATTTTTGAAACATGTAAATTTCTGAACTTCTGGATTTTTAAAGTAGTCTTTTTTATTTTGGTGATATTTTATACAACACATCATTGGAGAATTTTCAGAATGACTGTTAACTTTGCTAAAACCACAGTGCTACATATAACATAAAGATAATGCGTATTTGTAAGCAGTCAGTGGTGCTATCTTGCATGGGTTCTTGCAACTATAGATAGGCGCCGCCCCCTGGCCAGCTCTGTCGGTACTCAAGTGCTCCGGGATGAATAGCGGAGGCTGGGAGCAGCAATCCTTGTCTACCGCGAAGTGAAGGTAACAATGTAATGTGCCATTAGCAGGGTATCTCTCAATTGGCTTTGTTGTGGATCCGAGACGAACCGGAGGGTGGGGGAGGGAGTTTTATGATGCCGGTCCTTCAGGGGTATACTAATGATGGATTGCTTATGAATAACTTTGGACCAGAATCGGATTGGAGACATAAACATAAGCTTCTACTCTCTCTTCTCCTTTACTACCCACGTTTCAGCATCTAGTTTCTTTCCTCTCGTGTTTCTAATTCCAGTAGGCCTAAATCACTTGAGCTGGAAACAGGAGACTTGCAAAATGTCATTAGTTACATTAAAGAGGCTGAGTCCGTCTATCGGTGTGTGGATGAAGGTGGACGGACTGTGACTGCTGTGTACCAAGTGCAGTGGTTATTCCGCGTCGGATGTTTTGGCGAGTATGATTCCGTTGGATGGATTTCGCGTGGTTGGGTGGGGCGGGGTAGTATCGATTGTGGCTTGTTTGAGTGTACTGTGCCGCATTTTTCCGGAGGTGTTAAGCATAGCAACGAAAACGTCAATCATTGCCGACTGTGTCACCGCAGGACATCTCACCAGACACTTCCAAAATGCGTGTCAGAAGTACTACCTCTACAGAAAAAAATTGTCTGGCGGTGTAACTGAAGAAAGCAGAGTAGACGCAGGAGGTAAGCCTGGGATAAATTGCGAGAACTTAAGCATTTGTGACGGAGCCACTTCCGGTATTCGCTTCTGCAGTTTCTGTAGGGGGACATTGCAATCAATTTGCACAAAATCATGATGATTTTGATAGCGGAGTGTTACTGGTCTTTCCTGTGCATTCAGTCAAGAAGTGGAACTCTGTGTGGTATATGTACACTATTTAGACTTCAGCCGAAGCTGAGAGAATCGAACGGAAGTATTAAGAGGGCCTTCGACGGGAAACATCGTCCTACAGCGGTCGTTGACAACATTGTTGCCAGTGCAAAACATCCTCGTGACGCTAGTGACGCTGAAATATCCTCGATGTGTTTGCAGAAATAATAGGTAGAGCTGTTTATAAAATAGGCACAAGAGATGAAATTTTAAACAGTCATCTGTCAGGTTTCAGTTTTGCATTAGCAGCGACATCCTTATGGCCGGCAGCTTAAGTTGACGCGGTGCAGGGCAATGAACAGGCGTTTTCTTCCAAATGTCACAAACTGGTGGACAAGGATTCAAGAACTATAGCAGCAAAATAAAGCTCTTCGCTAGAAAGTGTTTATGTGGGGCAAACATCACACTGTGTTATCGTAGGTGCCGTGACAATTTGTCCTGTGGGAGTGTACAGCACTGGTTGACAAGATTTGACCCTGGGGAGTTCATAAAATTGTATGGTACATTTGCCAAGTGTTTGTGCCTCACTGGCGCACGTGCCTTCTGTATTATTCTCACTTAAATAAGCTAGCCATCCGCTAAAAGTAAAAACTGAAAGCTGGGATTTAACAGTAGCTATTCTTGGGAATTCCCGGTCACTTACGATATGTAGGCAACATTGAGTATTTCAAGATTGCGTGTTGTGACACCGTATAGTCTGATATCGGCGAATGTCACTGTTTCGGGGGAACACGGCAGTTGGAGGCCACAGTGGTGTCCACCCAAAATACTACATTAGGATGTCACAAACCACGAGACCATAATCTGAACATCGAACATCGTCGAGTGAGGCACCGGACAATGTTGGCAAAGTCGGGCATTCCAGATATTATTCGCTGGTTCTAATTATTATTGATAATTAATCTTCATTAATGGCAGTGCTTGGTTTTCTTCCGTGATCATAAGATATATCAATAGTCAGCCACCACATATTGCTACTCGGCCTGCTCCGCTATGCCTATCCACATTTGTAGTGCCACAGTGGCGTGTATTTCAAGCATTCAAGCTTACACGGAGGGTGCTGCTCAAATGTTAATCTTCTAGGTTCTTACGACGTGCGAAATAATGTTTATTATAGTAAAATGGGTAAAGATGCGCCACTGGCCAAAGTTGCCCCACCATCATTTGCTTCGAAACCTTAGCTCTAGGAAGCTGCACATATTATGCATCTAGAAGGTCTTCCAGTGGTGAGTCTGGGTGTGCGCAAGTCACAGTTGCTGTGTTGTTCTCAGCACCCTGACATTGTTTTGTGAAGTAAGTAACGTGATTTTTAACCCTCTATGTTTCAGGGAGTTAATCTTTAATAATTTTATGTTTGTAATAGCTTGCGTGAAGGAAGATAGGACTTTTCTGTACTGTTTTATATCCTTACAGACTTTCGCAAGCCACGCCATAGTCACGTGATTAGCCGGGACATCTTTGCTTCACGTTTGGGTAGAGTCGCCCCACGGAAAGATGAGTAAAGATGCCCCACTGATATTTTAACTCGCTTGGTTGACCTATGTTCATACATCGAATTTTGTACTGTATTTTCATTGATATGTTAATTAGAGACTACAAAATTGTCGCCTACCTACTATAATAGGCCTACATTTTATTTGCCCCTATTACGTGTTAAAGAACATATTAAAATGGCACGCCTTCCCCCCTGCATCCGTCCATTCCTCAATACCCAGCCGGGTTTCTCAGGGAAAAATGCCAACCAGAATTATCAAACACAGGGCCATCAAGGGTAAGGATAAGTCTCCATGTAGAGGTCTCACTAGCTCACCAATCATCCAGAAGAAGAAACTAAAAGCCAAACATAGGAAGAATAATTTCAAGAAAATGGTTCGCTGTGCAAACTCGAGCAATTATAATAAAAATGATGACACTGACTGTGCAAATAATGTAAGGAGTGCTACTATGTAACAGAAGATGAATGCGACTGGAGGAGATACTCATTCTGTGAAAAGTGGCCACTTGAAAACGGCACAATTTTCTCCAAAACCTGCATCGATTGTGGACGTTCGAAGAATCTTAAGAAACATAAGAAATCTACAAAGAAGTAAGAAGTCTCATAGTGATACAGCGCACATTTTATTTGATTTGATTACAATTTTTTTACTTCAAATATATTATTTTGTATTGCATTATATGTGGGGCATCTTTCACCACGCGTGCCAAAGACGCCCCGTTTACATACCTTTGTAATTTTTATTGCTGTTAGTAAACGAATTCAAATTTGCTGTAAAGGTAGCGGCCGTTTTGTAGCAGAGATCCTTCTGTACCTCTTATACACCCAGATATAACTTCTTTTGCTGTAAGTAATTGTAAAAATCTGTCAGAATAAAAAGTGGGGCGTCATGTCCAATTTACTCTACATTTCGCAGCAACTTTCTACCTCCATCTTCAGAATGGCTGAATTTTTTCAGGTGGATGATGAAGTGATGGCTTTCTCATTCACTTCAAAGTCCACGTGAACATAATTAAGTCGCCCTGAAGATGAGGCAGCACGTTTCTCCGACGGAACCAGTATTATTTTACACAGTGTCAGGATCCAGAAGACTGCAAGTTTGCTTGTTTGTTAACATCGCCTGTAGAATGAGCCAAGGCCTGTCGCAGTCGCCTTACAATCAAGTGCACGTTGTGTTTAATCTTGATTACATTTGTGCCATCTGACGTTTTAATCAGTTTCTGTAACAGTTTTAAAGTCTCGGGGACCTTACTTCTTGTAAATTAGTTCTAATACATTGCATTTGACAAGGGAAATATACGTGACAGAATACAATAAGTAAAAAACCTCATAGCGAGAGGATTTGAAGTAAAACTGCACAAAAGACAGTTCAAGTGAGTGTTTTTCATTAATGTACTGTAGTGAGACAAGCAGATAATGCGAAGATACGTAATACAAGGTCATACGAGGTGCCATGAAAGGACATTAGCAGCTGGTGGCACAGAATAACGAGTGGCAACAAACAATCTACTCGCGAGTGACGTAAATTCTCGAAACACATGGGCCAGTAATGCAAAAAAAAAAAGTGACTTTTCTGTCCGAAACTGGAGCGGGTAATTTTGATTCTTTGATTAAAATTTTGAGATAAATATGGCGATTTTAGAGCAAACGTTTCATGTCGATTACCTTAAATCGCGGGTGGGGAGGGGGAGGTGGGGAGGGGCAGTATTAGAGGCATGCAGTAGCAACTTGTAACTCGGAAGCTGCTGCTTTATTTGTTTGAAAACAGAGGAAAATCAAGAAAACGTTTGTCGAAATAGTTGTTCATCGTTTTCCTACTTCACAACGCGTACTTAATAGAGAACATCTCACAGTATTATGATATCTGCTTCGTGTTCCCAGTTTCTATCGCAAGGAGAAGAGGTTGTTGTAATGGTTAACACCACGACCGAGATTCGAACCGCTGTCCTCCCGACTACAGATCAGGAAGGTTACTGGTTTAAGTGGGCACTTAGAGACTATAGTTAAACTCAGAGTGTTTGAAATACAATAATTTTAAAACATGTTCTTTGTGACAAAGCTCTTTGTATTTGGGACTCGCTACAACGCACCATCTAGCCTGAACCCGGGGAAACGAAAAACCAGGAGGAAAGACGCTGACAGGATACTGTGTAAGGTATTTTAAATCAATGGAAGTGTACCTTCTGCTTCTCTTCACCCTATCACCCACTTCCCATCTTTCAATCGAGACTCCAATTCAATTTATTGAATAAATGCAGTGTTTACTGCGCGCTACATAAGCAGGGAAATTTTTTGCGGACGTTTTCTTTCATTCATTTAGAGTCACATGGCATTCATAGAACGCATTGCTTCACACAAATTACGGTAAACTATGTGTGAGTAACCAGTAACAAGTTACCTCCTATACAGAGCACAACAACACACAATACAGGACAAGTCTTTGCATCTATTTTATATCATATATTGTATATTTGATGGAAGATTATATATTTTGTGATTTTAAGTAACAAATATGATATACTTACAGGACAAACCCCACAATGGGTCAAGAATAAGTTTAGATGTTTGTATATGCCTGCAGTGATGAAGCCTACAGCGGTACACCAAGAATATAGAATGTTAACCGCATGTTACGAAATCTTACATTTTTTAATTCAGCTACAGAAATCACTGCGGTATAATATGTAATACTATTGTAATGTATTACACCCTAGTGAGTTTTAAATATTGGTGCATAATCTCCCTGAAGATGGCGAAGTTCCGCCGAAACGTGTAACAGGAAACAAGAGATTGTATTATTGTGTATGTTAATGGTGCATATGTTGATTTTATTAATGATAAAAGTAATCACAGTGCACGGAATGAATAACGCTAAAATTGGACATTCTGATTTCTTTCAAAATGAAATTTGTGTTGTGGAATGTAGGCTTGGAGAAACGTGCAGTGTTTTGTATTATTAAATCATGTAGTGTTGAAAGAGAGGTGCATACAGGATTCTGGTGGGGAGACCTGAGGGAAGACGACCACTTGGGATACCCAGGCGTGGATGGGAGGATAATATTAAAACAGATCTTCAAGAAGTGGGATGGGGCGTGGACTGGATTGATCTGGCTCAGGATAGGGACGGGTGGCGGGCTCTTGTGAATGCGGTAATGAACCTCCGGGTTACATAAAATGCGGGGAATTTCTTGACTATCTGAGAAACTGTTAGCTTCTTAAGAAAGCCTCTGCTCCATGGAGTTAGTTAGTTAGTTAGTTAGTTAGTTAGTTAGTTCTTTGGTTAGCTAGTGTTAAATATTGTTAAATATGCTGTAGAGGCAGTATCAGACTTCACCCCCCTTCCCCAGTTCCCACTGTGAGATCTCTAATCCACCGGCTTTCTACTTTAGCCTCATTCGCCTTGAATGTGGTGCCTTCAGTGTACGCCGACACGACAGACATCTTTGTAACAGGATATGGCCAAATCCCGAGAACTGAAATTGCACAGTGCAGAGTAAGATTATTGAAATGTTAAGAATTAACTTCGTATGTTTTTAGATACGGATCCTGTTTTCTACTTGTACGTCGTAGTGTCCTTAATTACTGCCATAGTTTCCTCTTATGTCAACAGATTGAAACAAACGTGAAACTACAGCCGCAAGGTGCTAAGCGCGGAGTATTGTCCGCCCTAACCAAATTTATGTAATAGGCCTGTAACTTAAACTGAATTGCAAGAATATGTTCTGAGTTGCACCACCTCAGAATTTAGTAATGCGTTATTTCGTATTGCAGATGTTTAGATAGTAAGTAAGCTGGGACGGACTGACAGGCGGATGGGCGGCCCGACAGGCTGACAGGTACGCGCGACTCACTTTCGCACGAATTTTCCGAAGGTTATTGTGTTTTTTTCCAAATTTCTGTTTCTCCGTAAGCTTTAACTTTTTCCTTAAAAGCCATTACGTCGCTGTTCAGTGACACAGAATTCTAGCACTTCATTAACCTGTATTTTAGTGTTTTTTCGATGACGTTTCAGGATATAACTTACATACTGTAGCATCTGTGCGTTGGTGGTTGAGTGTATGCATGTACGTGTGTGTGTGTGTGTCTGTGTGTGTGTGTGTCTGTGTGTCTGTGTGTGTGTATGTGTGTGTGTATGTATTGTACACGCTTACGTAACCATGCATGCATATCTGTCATTTATCTGATTTGTTATGTGTGTTTTCTCTTTATATGTTTCAGGTAAGTACCTGGAATAAAACTCCTTCATCGGAGACCGTGAGTTGCTCGATGTTTGCCATCCTTTGTAGTTCATCACTGGAGTGAGTAGCTATCAATAACTTATTTGTTAGCAGTATCGTACAGAATGACATGTTTTAGTCGTGAAACCCGAAGCTGAACCAGATCAACTTCCATTTACAAAATGAAAAGAGTTTGACATTTTCTGAATTTGAGGCTAAGGACTTAACGAAAAATTTTTAGAAAGTCTCCAGTTCGAGTATAGGTCGGATCGCTGGAAGCCTTGGGCTTACTTTGTATTCCTCAGGGGACGGATATGAAATGCCAGTATTCCGAAGTAAGTCATTGTCGACTTATTTCCAGTTCCTGGCACCTGATTAAAATTTTATTTCACGCTGGATTGCTGTACCGCAATTAGTATTGGTTTATTAGGTAGCCTGGTCTACGTACCAACCGTGGGTTTTCTGTACAAACAACGGGATGTAGAATTCGGCCATGGCTTTGCGTTGTGAGGCTTTTCGTTGGGCCCGTATTATTAGCTCCGTTTGGTGAGGGGCGGAGTCCACGTTCCTCTTAACCATCGCCTAACGTGTGTTCGTCCTTACAATGGTACACATATATCAAGTTTCATGCCTGCATTAGCCGAAGTAGCAGAATTATGCCTTGTGTATTTGAATCTGTGAGATCATGAGGCGTGACTTTAATCTGTTCTTAATTTCTTCAGTGTTTTTGCTTTGTCTCCTAGTAACGTGCTTGAATTTAGCCACAGTTCTGGTGGTTTCTAAAGTGAAATAGTCGTCTAGCAATTCAGGTCTCATTAGTGCATAAAAACTCTCTTCTTCCGCGTACATTCATGTAGTTGTAATACTCTAACCGTAACTTCATTTTTCGCATTTGCTGTACAGACCTATCTAAAATTACGCGGGCTGTGGTTATTAATGGTTTTTGCGTGCTTCATTGTACAGGCATAATGAATAATGCAAGGTCTGAATGAATCTAAATCATAGAACAAGTGAAAACTGATATCCAGCTAATCATATGTATAACAAAATATAATTTATAACATGTTCCAATATTCATTGCAGTTGAGTCAACTGTAAACGCAGGCGTGACTCTGATACGTTAACGCGTGTTACGTGTTCCATTCCATGTAAGCGTCAACGTTCTTATTTAGTCGGACAGTAGGCCTGTATTTAACGTATTAGGAATTAGTTCTTCACCAGGCACAATTTATTGTCTCCATCCGTCGTCTTGGTTCCGTGTGTGACGCAAGAAGACAAGCGGCTGACAGCTTACACTATGGCAACGGTGGCAGAGAACGGCTTCCTCTGGCAACAGTTTCCAGGGAAACCTTTCAAACGAAATTAGAGCGCTGTTGACTAACCTGACCCAAACAATCACATTGCGTTTTTTTAATTAACTGAAAATCCTAATGTACACCTACGTACAAATTGCATGCCGGATTTCCGTCAACGGAAATGCAAATTTAATAAAAAGTTGTTAAAATTTTAAACATTAGATGCTGTAAAGAAGTGACCGTACTTCGCACAGTTCCAGTATACTCCAGCGTTATTAATTCTTCAGAGAAGGTCTCGTGCGATTTATTTATTTGTTCGCAAGTATGGATAACTTTAGTTACCCAACAACTGCCACTCCTGAATTAACCGGCATAAACGGGGCCGAGTGCTACGATGGTTAATCGAAAAGCTCGTTTATTCGGAGAAACAACAAATAAACTAGAAGACAAAAGAATACAGCCTATAGTGAAAAGTAACTGCTGTAATGTACTAGGCGTAACTATTTATCGGCTGCAGCCACGACCGTACATTGATAATCTTCAAATATCTGCAGTAACAGTGTAACTGAAGTTGCTAAACTTAATGATGCATCAGTTAGTCACAGCCGTACAATGTTAATCTTTAAATGTCTGTAATAACAATATGATGTGTTAGTAAATTTATTATTTAACTCATGTTTCTACCGTTATTAATATATTATTATCTATGTAATATTTATATTAAAATCAATGCGGTTAAGTTGGAGACCTGGTTCTAACAGCGTGGGTTAATTCGGAGACATGGTTAATAGCGCGTCAGTTAAGCGGGAAACATGGTTAAGAGAGCGTCGGTTAAGCCAGAGACCTGGTTAAGAGAGCGTCGGTTAAGCCAGAGACCTGGTTAAGAGAGCGTCGGTTAAGCCAGAGACCTGGTTGAGAGAGCGTCGGTTACTCTGCCGTTTCTACAAAATTATTTTGTCCTCGAATGTTTCTTTAATGTGGACACAGTCGAAAGGATACCGAAAACAGTGGGGGCGTTTGTGTGTGCTTGCTGTGCCGAATGTCTTCCTGAGAAGTTGGCTCTCCGTTCCTTTCATATCAGCTAAACTCGTGTTTTCCGTTTTGCCTGATTTGTGTGGTTAAACTTGATTATACTATTAAGCCTTTAACAACTGATGTTTGTGGAGAAACCGCAGTGTGGTTTGCTGGTGACAGTAACGGAAAGCTATTCGTAGAGAGCATAAGCATCGCGGCTTGATGGTATATAAGGCGCGTGGTGTAGAGCTGCATTCAGTTTAGTTTCATTACTGCGTGGTCTTCATAAACCAGACAGCCTTTAAGTCTGAAACTCACTGAACAGGATTTCGACTATGCAACAAGAATCCTGGACGTGTTAGTATTGAAAGTCGCGTCGCGGATGAGTGATGAACACGTCATATTCGTGTTTCGGGTTGGGAGAGGGGGGATACCGGGTTCGAATAGCGGTGTGTAGATCCACCAGTTTAAATCAGGTTCCTTGGCAACGACTTTTTCCTTTCATATGATTTCTAATTTATATCATGCTTACAGTAAGCCTACTGTTCGATGTTACGTAACATAGCTGGAAAAGGGTTGTAACGGAACGGAAGAATTGCGGATGATTATTGTGAATCAAGAAATTACTGTGCTGCTGAATGTTGTCCAAGTAACGTGCAGACAGAGCTGTCGCAGTAGTCGAAATTTCTGAGTCTTCCTTGATGTTTCGTCACAGAACATGAAGGCACAACGCTCCTTCGAACGTCGATGACTGCTCACCGGTCGACTCAACGTAACCTTACAGAAGATTTGAATCTTTGTTTGTACTGGGTATTTGAACTATCTCCTTAGACTAGTGTTTCCCAAATGTTTTTGCCCGCGGACCCCTTTTGGCTTCCTCACATCCTTGCGCACGTAAATATAGTGTCCGGATGGTTCGTATCCAAAATTAGATATTTATGTCTCAGAAGTGATTTTAGATAGCTACGAATACACACCAGTAGCTTACGTAAAAATGCAATACGCGACTTGACCTTAATTAAACTGATTGTCGCTCGCTTCGTGGGTACAGGGGTTTCTTTATTAGATATTCCAACGATCATACTAAATAAACACATCGCCAAGCGAAGAAGTTCCGCGCATTTTCTAAGCAAAACATTGTTCCGTGGTTCCCGTAAGATCCGGGGAGCACATTTTGGGAACCACTGCCTTAGACTATTTCGCACTGTCCCAGCCGTCCATTGTCAAAGGTGTAACTGTAGATTTGCATTGGACCTTTGCAAATGGTACACATTTTCTAAACTTTTGTCAGAATAAATTTCAGGATCCTATATTAAGCGTCACTACTGTCGCTTCCACCTCAGAAGTTCAAGCGGCCGCCATGTTGGTATATTTTATCGTAGCTATGAAGTAGGCCTACGTACTGGGGTGGTCTGTAGTGGCCTGATATTCGTACCAAGTTTCATCTGTATGAGATGTGGACAGTTGGATAAGACGTTGTCCGTGGTTACTGTTCCTACAGGGGGGTAACCGTAAACTACTCCATAGTATTAGCATTTGGCTTCAAATCTTGGGTGGGCTAGGCCTCAGTGTTCACTGGTTTCATCACGCAGATAGCGTGGCGTCAGCGTAACATCCACAGACAATCAATTGTAAGTGCCTCTTCATTTATAGGAGATTCCGACTGTGGGCCCCGCTGGCATACGAGGAGTGCGAGGGTTGCTTTTAGTGACAAGGGGATGGAACAGGGGTTACGTTTTAATAATTCTACATTCTTGCATGACTTGGCAGGAAGTGAACCGATCCCGAAGATGTGCGCGCTTGCGCTGTGGATTTGCTGCTCATGTGAAGTCATCTGCAATAACAAATGACAAACGCACCCCGCCTGAATTTTGGCATGGTTTCTCTTCCCTACATATCCGTGTCCGCTTGGACGAACTGTCACTTTCTGTCGCTACCTAGATTTTTTTTTCTGTCAGTGTGTTTCTGTCATAGATACTTTGTGAGGGTAAGGGGTGGAAGGTTTTGTATTTGGAGTCGTGTGGAGTACAATCATGTTCAGAATACCATATCAAGGTACTTCTTTCGACATTTATGTCATTGTTCCTTGGTGGTCTGCATCAAATTCGACGCCGTGAGTCACGTACTTCCTTAAGAATGTGAATTGCACGTAATGAGGCCAGCGGGAACTGTGAAGCTAAAGTTGCACAACCTGGTTATCCATTCTCTGCTTCATGTCCGTTAGTGCGGATTCCCAGTACCTTAAATTTGACAAGTAATATCTCACTTACACAATCACGAAGTTTATAATTGTTGACATGTAAAACATTTCGAAAGAAAAAAATATAAGAATTTTTGTCTCTGTCCGTACAGTATTTCCCCGGCGTAGTAAAGGGAAGGTGAATTGTCTCGCATGGTTCTGGCTATCTGTTAGCCCAGGAAATTTTATTTAGCTCTTTAAATTTCAGTCATTCCTGTATGCATCACCTACTGAAACATTAAAAACATGTATATTTTGTTCACAGAGCATATTTATGTGGGTCTTAAAATAAATAGCGAATATTTGTCGAACAAGCGCCCTATCTTTGTAATGACGTGGAATGTGTTCTTCTTGAGGTAGGAACTGAATTTACTTCAGGATTTAAAGGGGTAAGTGGCACATGTCATTCACATCGCGGGTGTTCTCGCAGTCTTGGAGGGTACATAATTGATGACGGGAAATTCACAAGTACGAAGTGGGGTGGTCTCTAGGGACATGCCATTGGTTTCGTGTTTAAAACTTAGCTTCTGTAGAAATATTAGAGCGGAATTGTAGTTTGTTGGATTAGGGTTTACAAAATTAACGACAACTTGGAAGAACTGAAGACTTCAGCAAATATCAGAATTAACATGTGGTCAGTACGGCTCCCTGTTATTGTCGGACACAGTAGCTTACACAACAAAACGGTCCTGTGGCTTGACTGACGCGCTGTATCCCCTGTAAACGTGCAAACTGTGCCAGGGTACGTTTTCTTCTCGTAAAGGCAGTCTACTGTGTTCTTCGTTTGAACAGACTTGTAGACGTATAAAGCTACAGTGCAGTTTAATATCAAGAAGAATGCACAGTGTGTTTAAGAACAACATACTGAGTTAATATCTGAATCTAAGAGAGAATGACTGAATAATTACATAATGAACATCTTTAAAATGTTTACTTTCAATGTGATACTTTCCTGACGATGAATTTATGGCAATGAGATGCAGTACTTACGGAAAATTGAAAACAAAGCGTACAGCTCTTTATAATGTCTGAATGTAACTTACGTTTGGGGTTGGATGTTACCTGTACCACAGTGTTTGAGGTTGGATGTTACCTGTACCACAGTGTTTTGAGGTTGGATGTTACCTGTACCACAGTGTTTGAGGTTGGATGTTACCTGTACCACAGTGTTTGATAGATGAAACAAGACTGGCAGTGCAGTATAACGTAACATTTTGGCGCGTTCGCGTAACTATTGTTGCTATGGAAACACAATAATACTTTATGTGTGTTTTGTTGAGCTGCGTGTCACTGTCAATATAAAAGTGCTGAGTGTTGCGCAAAAATACTTTTATAGCGAATTTATGTCACCTTACACAATAAAACGTACTTAAGTGTTCGTGTAAAGTGCCAGATATTATTGTCTGATTTTAACTAAATTGGTCGTTTCTCAACAGACTTTCATAAAAGTTCCCAATAACAAATTTTAATTGAAATGCACCTAATGGGAGCCGCGCTAATATATGCGGACAGACAGACGGACAGACGGTGGGAAACACATGACGAAGCTAAGAGGCGAAGGGAGAAAATCTGCACAAATGTTGTTCAGCTGAAAGAAGTATTTACGAGTATAAGAAAAATGCTAACAAATATAAAGACATGCTATTCTTGTTTAAAAGTAGCAAGTACAGTGTGAGTGTTATTCGTGTGTTGCACAGTTCCGTACAAGTAGCACAGTACTTTAGAACAGCCACTCATCATGGGGAAGCACGGCGTTGTTGACACAACTCACGCACTTTTTCCTTGACCTCAACTGGTTACTGTCTGCTTTTCTAACTAGTGACTGCAGGTGACATTGCATGTCGAATAGGGCATATCGAAGGCGGCGAGTTAAAAAAAAACAGTTAAATCCAGCAAACCAGTTCCTGGAATTCTGGCACTTGCCTTTAGCATGCTTATTACTGTTACAGTCCCTTCGTATTGGCACCAAATATTTGATAGGCAGGCTGGGGTTTTCCTGTAGTAGAGACATTAAACTATCACGTGCGTGTGGCTCTGTATCGTGAGGTAGGAGGAACTGTTTTCTTCAACTGTTTAACATTATGGGGTATACGGTAGGCGTAATTTGGTGTATAATATTAAAATATGTGTAGCACGAATAATGGTGCGGAAATACGGACAAGATTAAACTGCTTCAAGAGAGGTACCACGTTGTGATAGACGTTGAATGGGTCTTCGGTTATGGCATAAAAACGAGGCATTTAAACAGCTGAATTACTGCATCTGATGCATACATTTCAGTTTCACGTCATTTTCGGTTTTCAGGCGGTCACTATGAAGAGCGTTTTGTGGAGTGTTACCGTGTAGTCTGGTAGACAGGGTGAAGATGAAAGCTGCTTGTTTCTTCAACAGTTGGTAACACTGTACCAGACTACACGGCGTCGCGACCCAGAACATAACATCTTAAGGTTTCATCTTCAGCAACCAAAAAAAAGTGTGCTAATGATATTGCTGCAGCGCTTAATTTTTGTTCATCCCAATCATGAACAAGTTCTTTTATTCCGTCACGTATTCCTGTATGTCCCATGTTGTAGTGATGGAATAACAACGTAACATCGGGGTGTATCCTTTGCCCAGTAGTGAGGGTCAGTCTTCGAAGGACACATAATATCTCTAAAATTAGGAAGGCACGAAATGTTCACAGAGTGTAGCATTTAATGGCGCATTCGCTGTGTTGTTGTCTGTGGATTTTATAAGGGAGTAATATCAGAATAAACACTGACAATGGGAGGACTTCAAACGTGCATTTCCACGTGTTACTCAACTCACACTGTTAAGATATGTCCATATCCTTACCAACATATTTACAATCGGTCAGGACTTTGTGTTGTTTTTCGCATGTGAAACTTTCTCTGTAGTGTAGCGTCAGCATTATAAGGGAGCATGATCGATTAATCGATAACAAATCTGTTGCCAAATAAGATGTACGTTAGCTTTGGGGTTTTTGGTCTTGTGTTGTTGAGGGCTTCTTCCTGTAGAGCGTCCGTTATTTTTTATGCATTTTTAATTAAAAGTAAAGTATATGGACAAATGTTACTGATACTTTCCGGTAAAAAGTTTCACCGAAACCTGTGCAGCGGGAGTCGAGTTCTGTGTCGACGGACACAAGGACAGACATGACGAACCTAGCAGTCACTTTTCGCAGTTGCAGACGCACCTAACAATGAAGGAACGGCTGTAGAGGCTTTGGCGTCAGAGGATCACATGTTTTACACTTCACTTTTTTCCAAGTTGGGCTTGTACACTCTGTTTTTTTTGTCTTGTCAGAGTTGGCCACGACGTGTGTGTATGTGATGTTGTAATATGATGTGTCAGCGCTGGTGTGGGGAGCATAATGCAGGTTCTGATATCCGGAATTAATTTGATTTGGTTTAGGTCTCTACAGCAGGCCGGCAGCCGGGTTGTTCGGTCTGATGGGGCTGCGCGTGGAACCACTGCACGCACAGTTTAGTTTGACGTGATATGGCACCCCATTCCCTCCCACTTGGTGATAGCTTGGCCCTCCATCCCTTACAGAAATAACGGATCTGATAGAAACGCGAATTGTTAATTTAAATTTACGTCCAAGACCGCTGTGCGCTTTTACGGGCTGAACTTACCGGAAACGCTAAACTGTATGTCTTGAATCTTACACACGTAGGCGGTGGCTGAAAAGTCGGGAAAATGTTTATTAGCATTAGAAATGAATTGTAGATGGAGTAAGAAATCATGTGCCTATCCCAGTGGCCGCACGGTCGAAGGTGTGGGTCTACGGCCGCTTGCATGCTGTGATTGCGGGTTCGAATCGCGCTGGGGGCATGGATGTCCGTATCTTGTGAGTGTTGTGTGTTGTCAGGTAAAGGTCTCTGCGACGGGCCGATCACTCGTCCAGAGGAGTCCTGTCGAGTGTGGTGTGTCTTGAGTGTGACCCCGAAACCTCAACAATGAGGAGGTCTAGGCCCACTAGGTCTGTCGAGCCGTGAAAAATCATATATTTAATGTTATATATATAGAATCCGAATAATTTTTAATAATGCAGTACATCAATTGACTGCTGTACAATGCTGATGTATATATGTTTACCATTTGCTGACTATGATACGCTGCTTGTGTCTTTATAATATTATGGCTTTCTGATGATGGCTACACTAGGTTGCCGAAACATGTGGGAGCACAAAATTCTAGGCTTTGTATAATAGTTGGAAATAAAACTAGTGCGTAAAACAAATCATGTATAGAATGTTATGCTAGGATGGAAAGGAGCAGGATAGCATGGTTATTGGCAGGAGCGTGGAAACTGAGGTGAACCATAACAAAAATAGGTAAAGGACGTTGTCCGCTGTGTTCAGGTAAGGAGGGCGCAGACCCGTACTATTGACCTATCCAGACACAAGCAAATGGAGAACCGAGTTCCTGAATAAACAAGTGGTTAAGTGAAATGCATGTAAGTAGGAATAATAGAGGTACATAAAATATAACGGGCTGCCATTGTGAGTGCTCGGTGTTAATCTGTTGGTAGTGCTTAGAAACCAGTACAAAGGCTGAACTCAATAAATTATACATAAAAGAAAGAAATCCTGTATTCAAGCTTGACTGTCTGTTTTCTTCCTGTAAATGTGTTCATGTTCGTAGAGGGCTTAGCGGGAGTTACAAATTAATAATTATAGAACTTGGTAATGTATTATGCTGCGTAAAACTCATTAGCATATCTAGATTCCCTGTATCTGAACATTCCCAGATATACTCGTATCTTCAAAATTTCATTTCGTTGCCATATTTTGCATCTAACAAATATAAGCTGTAGTGTGTCAAGCACACGGACAGCTGTTTAGTGAGACTGTAGTTCCCATTTTCTGAAATATTACCTCGCGAATACGATTTTTCTTTCGTAAGGACCCTTCATCAGTTTCTCCATAGCCCACATTGTTAATATGTGTGTATCAATTAACATGGTGTGGGATCTGCCACCGTGACAACCCTGTGTTAATCGGTGATCTCAAGAAAAGATGAAGTGAACTAGTATATATATATATATCAATTAAAGATTATGTTCTGTGTTTTCTCGTGCTGTAATTAGATTTCTTGTTTTTGTGCTTCGATTTTCAGTCGTGTGTGACTCATTAATTGGCTTACATTTTTGCCACCTGACTAGTTGGTGACTTTGTTCATATATTGAAAATTTCAATATATTCATATATTGAAAGTTTTCAAATCCATAGAATAATCAATAAAAATGTAGCGTTTTTAAAATAATTGGTTTAAATCCATTAAATTTCAAAGATAATTCATAAGTGTTATAAACACTCTATTTACTTTGTAACATGATATATACAAAGATAACAGTTTACATCCACAAGTTTATGTTTTGCATATAAAAACGCTTCGACAAAAACACCTGTCTTCAGTAAGTCGACAATCTCGGACAGCCATGTAGGTTACAAATATTACAGTGGACTGAACACATGACAAGTAGCATCTACGTGGCTGCATGCAGCTTCGCGCGCTATGTACACACATACAGACGCACTTCATATTTTACCACTTGGGAAGGGTAAGTAAAAAGAACATAGCGCACACAAAAAATACATAGAAGTGTCTGACGCGCACAGGGTGTTCCAAGATTGTCTAAGGTGGAGCTGACGTCACTACAGCATGGGTTATTACATAGGTATGTTGCTAGGGTCAAGATAAGCCTAGATACAAAGGCGTGCATTATCCTCGTAAACAGGGCCCAGATGACTAAGGAAAGGCTGTGCCCATGATCCAGACGTTTCGTTTCGTAGTCCTTACCTCTTCTACCTACTCACAGGAGGTGTCGAGGGTGTTTATGTGCACTTGATCACCCTCAGACACACACCGCAATCGGTGGAACTCCTCTGGAACAGGAATCGGCCCGTCGCAGGGACCTCTACCTGACAACACAAACACTCACAAGAGACAAACATCCATTCCACCGGTGGTATTCGAACCCTCGATCCCAGCAAGCGCTGGGCCGCTGACCTACGCCTTAGACCGCGCGGCGACGGGGATCGGCCATGATCAAGCTACTGAACTACATAGAAGCCGTGGGTAACGTGTGCATTAATGGCAGCGTGTGCGGTATGAGGAAAGCAACCAGCAGCTGTTTTCACCGACACGAGTGGCTCTTAGCAGGGGGTCCTACTTCACGTGTGTGGTGTGGACTGCGGTTCAGTTTTCCTGCTTACAATTTTAATTTCTGCGAGTATAATCATTCTGTAGATGCTGCGTTTTACAATTTCATTTCGTTCAAGGTTCTACTTCGAGTGACTATTGGAACCATCGATGGCTGCGAAGCACTGACAATTGCCTGCGATTGCGTGCATCATGCCAACTTTGTCGGCTACCTTAAATGGCTGCGCGGGGAAATTAAGTGGCTCGCATTTAAACTCGCTCCTGTGATAAAAATATGAAATGTTTTGCTTGAGCAAGGAAGTGGAATTGCGAAACGACAATCTCAGCGGTCGAAAGTTCAGGAAATTAAATTCTGATTATTGTGATCAACTAACCGGAATATACCCATTAGTGTGAGCTGGGTGTCCGGGATTTTGTTCCCGACACGTTCAGAAATTTGTCTTGGATAAAATTTAGAGGAACTTTAAGATTGTGTATGTGTGTGTGTGTGTGTGCGCGTGCGCGCGCGCGCTCTCTCTCTCGTTAATCTAATACAGTGTTCGTATAAAACTATTTAATTACGAAAAAATATACACTCCTGCCACCTAGTTCGTATGCATTCAGTTTGCAATGTACTGCATGTATCCACACAGTAGACAGACAAAGCGCACCTTTGTAATGCCGCCTCTCGAAGAGTATGCAGTTCACAATTTTCCATGTTGCACACAGAAACAGCAGTTCCACAGAGTTTGTTAAATTTGATCAAATCCTTTGTTGGCGCTGTAACTACATGTTCCGGCATGTAATGAAGGTAGCCGTAACGAACTCACAGTGAAAACAATGTTAGAGTTTTTTTTTCTATCTCATTCTTAGTTATTAATAAATTCTGTTGGAGTTTGGTTAGTCGTTCTAAACAAATACAGAGCTGGGTTTTAGTCGTTATAAACAAACTGTACTGGCGATTTTAATCTACAGTTTCATGTTAAGAATATAAATTTCGTAAAATTATTTTACGCTCAACCCTTTCTAATCATATAACAATCTTCCATCGGTTTATTTCCGTTGTGGTGTAGGCGTTTATTGCACAAGAAGTGTCCTTAGTCTTTGGGACGCTGTGACACAATTCTTGCACCCATCTGGAACGCGCAGTATATCCGTGGGACAGTTTTCTGTATTTAAGTGACGGAATATTCAGTTGTGTCGACACTGATTAGTATTAACGGCGCCCCCCGTGGTTAGCTATTTGCAGAATCTGAATCTGCCAGAGGGCGGCGATGTACGCCGTGCAGGTGATTAATTTCCAAGAATTCAGTTCTATACCGCATACTCATATGCATGTCTGTCTTAGAAACTAACGATCCAATGTAAATAACTCAAGCTTATTTTTATTTATTTATTTATTGTTTAACTGAAGGCACTGTCAGTTGCTCGGAATCTACCCATAGCGGCGAACGGTAGGATGATTAGTGAATAATGGATAGGAAATCATGTTGAAGTAGTTTCCCTCGAGGCATTGACGAACCACGAGAAATCAGTCCGCTTAGTCAGTGTTCGGTCCGAGATTACAGCCCAGGATCACTAGCATACGAAGCAGGAGTGCAATCCCGTGCGTGCACACAAATGCTGAACACAAAGAGACATTTCATATTTGATTCTGAGGCGTCTGTTTTCGGATACAGGTTTTACGTTTGTCTTTCGGCGGGCTGCGTCTTCTCCTTCTCCAGAAGAGGGACAGTGCTTCTGATTGCTTCCACGAAATTTGCAGAAGGGTAGTTGAGTTAGACTGCACGGTGTTATAACCCAGACCACCATACGAATCTTGCGTCCTGCTGGTCATTTTGTCAAAAAACACTGTAGACCCACCGCAGCCATAGCAAGTGTATTATTACAATTACTTACATTTTATTCCTATTTTGGGAGTCGGCATCGCGTAGTCGATGCGGTGTCAAGGCTGCAGGCTGGATGATACAGGGTTCGATTCTTGGCATGGGTAAGCGAGCCCTGGCAAGCTCAAGGGCCAACCAGCCTCCTGTTCAATGGTTACAGGGGTAAGGCGGCGAGGGATTAAAACTCACCCCTCACCTCTGCGAGGTTAAGAATGAGTCCAACTATTCCTCTTCCCCCATACACCTTCCTGGCGTGTATAGGCACAACTTTATCTTTTTGTTGTGTTATTAATCACTGAGGGAAGTTTTAATTTGCGGTGCCTCACGTTGCATTCACGCTATCACCACGCCACACCGGTCGAGAAACTTTGCTGTGTTTCATGCTGGGTCGGTCGCACCAGACAGACACGACAGCCATATGGGCACTGATTACATAAGAGTTTTAAAAAAGATGAAGCTGGTGTGTTGGCGTGAAAGTCCATGAGTTGGTTCAGAAGTTCGCTAGTATATACACACCCAGGCAGGTCTGATTGCCCCATAAAACTGGTTTGTTTCACTTCGCATTTCCGAACACCTTTAGCACAGCAATGCAAGCTACGTACTTTTTTTTTTTTTGCCAGAAGAGAAATGTTTGCTTATTGCCTTGGCTTCTGTATCAACGGAGGTCGTTACACTAGGATTATTATGAACTGGAAGATTTGATTCTTGTGTGGTATGACATCCATTGGTAAATGGTTATCTGATTTTTGGAGGAGCTTGCGCCTTCCATCTTCAGTATCAGATACGGCTTAGACCCTGTAGATGGAGGCAACAAGCTCTTGCGAATCGTGAGAGGCTGGCAACAAACCCCCAGAGCCAGAATTTTGTTTGGAGTTGTTGTTCGTACCGCGCCGTCAACATTCCGTCACGGTCATAAACATCATTAAGTTAATGTTGTGTAGGGAAATAATCGCTGTTTCTTCCTGAGATTCATATAAAACACATTAACGTACTCTGGGCAGAAAGCAGAATTTTTTAATGTTAAACTTGGTGGTAGCCCTATCTAAAGTGACCACTACGCTTTCAAGAGTCAATTTGAACCCTTTAAAGACGAAGCTTATCTGCTTTATATAAGGATTCAGTGCGTACCGCGCTGTAAACACTCTCCTCCTCGGTTGTGAAAACCAGTCTGTTAGTGCTGTATAAGGCAAAAGTTCCTGTTTGTTCTGAGATCCACGCAAAGCACATGAATGAAAAGCGAGCACCAAGTAGAATTTTTCACACCTGGTTGTACATAAAGTTACCACTAGGTTTTAAAAGGTTAATACCCCAGTTGTAGTCTAGGTAAACTTTTGCCGTATGTTACCCGATTACACTGTTGATTCAGATCATGTCCAATATTTGATATAATCGCAAATGACTATTCACGTTCGCCTCCTATGAATCTAATTTCGTAAGGAGCGTGCTTGTTGCTTGCGTGTGGTTGCATGTCCTGGCATCCTGCCGATTGACCCGAAGTAATCATGGAAATAGCACAAGACTCCACTTATGATGTGCTTTATGAGTCGGAAGCCCCGAGTATCATAGAGGATTCCTATTAATAGGAAACAAGTGTCGCAGAAAGAAACGATGTCTCTTCAAACCCCCTCCCCCCCCCCGCTCCACTCCCCCGCCCGCCCAACCCACCACCTACGAAGTAAATTACAACGGAGGAAGTTAAGCTTGTGAGAAATTGGTCTATGGGTACAGTGTTTTGTCAAGGAGTTGGGGGAGGGGGGGGGTTGTTTTTTTGTTGGACCTTCCCTAGATGCAGCAGTTTGAGACAGGAGCATTTCCGGCAAAGTGCCGTTATATGTGGGTGCGTGTATCTATGTCACTGATACCTTATATTGTTCGTATGTCGTGTCTCTAAACCGTTCCGATTTGTATGAACTTCACAACGTTGCTTTTCGTCCTTCTGCACCTGTTAAATGTGCTGCAATCTGTTGTGAGGAATTGAAGCTTTGTACGGCTGGCACTATAAAGTGTGCTGTCGTGAAGGGTGTGAAGCGGTGTGGTCAATGCTACACTGAAACTGGAGACAACATGTTTCTCCGAAACGTCGATAAATTTCTGTCAGAATACACGGCGCCAATTCCAGAATACAGTATTCTTCTTCGCAATTCTGACACAGTGGATACTTTTCTGCTTTCTGTGCACGCAGCAGATGAAGTGAGCTTATGGTTGTTAGGCCCGTCTCTATCCGTCATTATACCTAATCTTTGAAATTGCTGGATGGGTTTTGATAAAATTTTGTTTTCATTTTAGGTAGGAGGAGGAAAGTTTTAATTTTTATACATATCTGTGAAGTAATAAACCGTACACCTTTTCTTGAAGCTGACGTGGAAGTCCTAATGATTTTGGCTTATGACAGACGGTCTTTATAAAAGTGCCACATGACTTGGACTAAGTGTAGGTGTGTTTCAAATCAGTAACCTTTACTTCAGCGATTTTAGTTGTCTTCAGCATTGAACGAGACACAAGGAAAGCCAGCTGATTTCTGACACGTACGTTTCTTCTGCTGCGTAGAGCGTATGTATTTCTGCAATGAAAGAATATCAAAACTGTTGTGGTATAAAAATAGCAAAATATACGTAAACATTTGGAAAAGCAATTTGATAATGAGCCAGGATAGCCCAGTGAGTGAAGTGACGGAGAGTGGGCTAGACGACGCGAATTTGAATGGAAGGGGCAGGTTCTTCCATCTTTCTTGCCGGACGGGCTGTGAGACCGACGGAACCTCTTACGTAGTGGGTAGAGGGGGTCGATAGGTTTTGTCAGTGATTGAAACGGCCACCGGGTGTCGAGATTAAGACTGCTTAGTGCGCTGTCTTCATCCCCTATCAAAATGTTTAAGTCGTGCCTTTAGAAATTCTGTATTTTTGACACTGTATTAAATAAAGGGGAGTTCTTATAATATTTAATGTATTTATTTACCATTAACCGTTATTCATTTGTAAACAGTTTCTTTGTCCTGCGACCGGAGTCTAAAATTTAATTAGCCCTATACGGATTCCGGAAAAATGGCTTAATTATGAATAAACGGGTGGTTTGTAAGATGGATTAATGGTAGTGAAAGGCTAAGTTTCTTATATGGCGGAAGATAAACACGTGGTGGTTTCTGAAATGAAATGAGTAATGCAAGGGAAGGTGCAGAGCATTAACAAATATATAAACCATTCTTGACTAATGGTTACAATTAATATACCATTCAGTCAAATATTTGTAGGCATATACATATATATTGATCGTTTTCTTTTATTAGTTATTTCATTATAAGAGCCGTCATTCTGTATGAAGAAGAAAGGCTTGTTTTATATTATTATTATTGTTATTATTATTATTTCTGTTAAGCCAACACGTTAATAAGCAAGTGTTGAACTGAATTATTCTGACTACTGTTATTAGTCCTCTATTCTGCAGTGGTGTAGAGTTTAGTTTTCTTATTTTCTACGTATTATTTGTGTATTGGTACAGATTTTGTGATTGGTCATTAAGGTGTAGAGTCAGCACATAAATAAACAAGAACTGAATTGAATTGAATGGAATGGAATCGGATTTATTTGTTCTTTCAGTTATTACTTACGTGGTAGCTGGAAGAGGGAAAGTCACTATAGTGCCAAGGCTACGGCCTGGACGTCCGTGGAACCGTGGCTCGATTCCCGGCAAAAGCAATAAATTCGTCGCTGCTTTAGAGTGTCCACACGGGCTGTGTGGCCCACCCAGACTTCTTTCAGTGGATACCGGGGGCTCTTTCCTCCGGGGCGTGATCTGACCACGCACTTCCATCTTTTACTGAGCTTAAGAATGTGTGGAAATGTACATCCATTCACTTATACGATTTCATGGCACGGTGCTTAATTGAGCACAGGGAAAGCAGCATTTTTCATTCATTTCTTGAAACGGAGCCAACAGCAAATCCAGCCAGTGTTGGACTATTTATATTAGCCAATTCTGTCCTACATAAAGCGGTGAACAAGTGTGGAATACTACTTTACGTTTCCAGTTGAGCTGTGAGGTAGAGAAGCCAAGCAATTAGTCTTTTTATTGTGTGCAATTAGCGGAAGGTACGTACAAGATTTGATGCGGGCTTAGCGTGAGCTTGCTACGTACCACTCCAGTTTCTTCCTTAAGGGTCTCTAAGACGGGCCCTTAACAGGCTGCGTTCTTTGACCCGAGAGTAAGGCACTGGGGTAGCGTAGCACAGAAGGATTATGAGGGATAAAAATATACAAGTCTCTGAGGGATGAGAGAAGAGGGGAAATGCTTTGTAGGATGAGCACACTGCTCTTGGCGTTGTGAATTGTAAGTGACCTTAATGGTAAATGTTGACATACAGCACTACTGTGAGCGTGTTAACCTTTTAAAGCCTAGCGGTAACTTTACGTACTACCCGGTTTAACATTAAAAAATTCTACATGGTGCCCACATTGCGTTTATGTGTTTTGTACGGATCTCAGAACAAACAGCAACTTTTGCCTTATAAAACATTACGAGATTGGTTTTTATAACCGAAGTGGAGAGTGTTTACAGCGCGGTACGCACTGATTCCTTATATAAAACAGATACGCTTCGTCTTTAAAGGGTTAATTACATACAAATGTTACGTTTAGAATCACAAGGTTTGTTTGTTGTGCTATGAGGTGGGTTTCTTTGGATACAGTCCACTGTGTGAATAAAAGTGTGTATGTGACCTACTGGAGGAAGGTTCTTTTCCGGTTTCGTTAGCAGGAAAGTTCCTTGTTCGTGGGAAGGGATACACTGGTTTAAGGTCTTTCTTACAGCTTGAGGACTGCTGCATGCATCTTCGTCTGCAGTGTTTTAAAATTAAGTGAAGAGATAACTAGAGTTTTGTAACTGAATGATTTCAAAGACATTCTCGTGGCGGAGGACAGTGACCTGTGGCAGGCAGGCTGTTGTGGAAACGGTAACAAATCTTCGGATAAGAAGCGGGAAATCTCGTTTCTAGCGTAGAAACTATTAGACTTTCAGAAATAAGTCTGCTTCATGGAGTTCGTTTTGTTTTAGGCAATTACAGAATCGGCCCCTTCAGTTAATTTTTAGACTTAACGTACGCTATGAAACACTGATGAATTTATTCAATGACACTGTAGTATTATTCCAGCAATCACGTTATCTGATATAGATTTTACAGCCACACGTTCGTTTATTTCCTGTATATAATATCTCTGGATTATTTACTTCGATCAGGAGACAGAATTTCTTAGCCGGTTCAGTGACTGGGTTGCGGGCAGGACAACCAAGGAATCGTAGTTCTATTCTCGGCCTGGGCAAGAAATTTTTTCTGCCCGAAAGCGAACAGACCGACTCTGGAGCCGACCCAACGTTACATTCAGTGGGCACCGCAGGCTCTTTCACTGGTGGTGTAATGTTGGGTGCGTGAAGCTGACCGGTCAAATGCATCTGGTGTTGAAGTTAGGACAGAGATCTGTAGCTTCATGATGTTTGCAGTTGCAGCTGTGTCTACGCATAGGCTATGCTTTTTACGGCCTTACGTTAGAGTGCCATGTTTACATGGGCCATTATGGCATTACGAAACTACAGGCAACTTTTTAATATTATACATACCGTGCATTGTCCTGTAGTTATTAACTAGTATAGAAAAACCAATTAAATGCACTTTTTCCACTGATTTCCACTTACTCCTCACTTGCTCGTACATGTTTCTTACATCTTCCCTGAAGACAGCACCATGGGGTGCCGAAACATGTAGGGGGAAGTGAGGAATAAGTGAAAATTAGTGAAAAAGTGCACTTAATTGGTTTTTCTACACTAGTGAATAACTACAGGCAAAGTATTCTGGCCATTGATGTGGCCATTGCGACGTGAAGGACTGTGGTATAGTTCTTGTGGGTCTGTGATTACTTTTAGTGAAGGACAGCTGGTTACGCGTTTTTGCATATGTAACAAATTATTGCTCATGGTAGCTTGCTGAACTAAGACGTTCGTAGGAGGTTACAGACAGTCGTTAGTGGTGTGTCCCTGTGTAATGTAGACAGCCGTCTCTTGTTACCTTTCACAGACTCACTCACTCAGCCGAGTTGGCACATATGTCTTTTGCTAACATAGTGATGAAAACTTTAAACTTTCTCCTGGTGGTAGTATTTTATTCGGTGTACTATAAAACCTTTTGAATTCTTCAACGAGAAATTTTTGACACGGTCTATCTGTAGTTGTTTTATCAACAGGTAACTCATCCACTGACCCAGTGTTGTAGGTTACAGCCCATGAGAGACACCACAAAATCACAGTTTCACTGAACATAGACGCCATATGTGGAAAGTTCTTGGCAGTTTGCTTGGTAGAACAAGCATTGCTAACTAGGTCAAGATAGAAGTAAAGTCGTCCACTTGTAGGCCATTGAGGCATATTGGGAAGCGGAGGAGCCTGTCCACCCATACATAAACTCGGCATTTGATGTAGGCGAGCGGTCAGCTTTAAGCCCCGGCCGTTCTGCTCCCGGAGAAAGCGCGCCGAATACCTACTGGATAGGAGGCTGGCTGGATCACAAAGCCAGTTTGGGCATTTGGCAGTAGAGATAAATGTTTTGCGTCTGCCGGGAGTCAAACCTCGATTCCGTGGACGTCCAGCTCATAGCTTAGTCATGTCAGCATCTGAACTCTCCCGGCCCAGGTTCTGTTAAAAATGAAACCCGGATCTACGAACGTTAAAATTTGTCTTCTGGCTAGGATATGTACTTAACTTGTTTTAAACAACTTTATTAGTCGTTGGAATTGTTGGACGTGACGTTAGTGACACAGATTAAACGATGGTGAGAAATGTTAACCAGAAGAAAAAGTGAAGTTTCGTGCTTACGCATTGCACATCGACGGACTGTAATGCAATCGCGTTTGGTTATGTTGTTTCTCCAAGCGCATCAACTGGCCTCGGCCTGTATTATTTGGACACGCTGTAACTTGGAACTGTTCTCAGTGTTTTTATTTAACTTTTTGATGCGAGGCGGACACCCAAGTGTTGCGAGCTCCTCTAATGTAAAAAGAGACTTTTTGGAAGAACTTGTTTGTTGAAAGACGTTCCGTGTGTTCCTTTTCTTCTCCTTGAAAATAAATTCTTCCTCTCTCCCATCTCCTGAACTACCTGCCATATGACTGCAGAGCGCTAACAGATGCCAGTAGCGTCACAAAACCCCGTCACATGACCCTATGCAGTAACAGCAATTGGCTGTTCTCGGTCGTGACATCTCACTGTCACCATAAGTTCGCCATGCAAATGTGTTCTTGAACGAACTGGTCTGACAAAGGGGTGTGTGCATCTTCGCGAGTCCGTTGATTATAGTTTCTCATTTTGTACAGATGCTGCTGAAGTGTATATGCAGACATCCATCGATCAGGTTACACTGTATCCCGTAACTCTTGGAAATCGGACCGTTTTCAAAACTCTACGTAACGTTTTATTACTTGCGCCACTGTTTATTGCAGTTTGTCTTGTCTTAATTTTTTATAATTAAGTTCGAAATTCGCCCGCTTTGACGCTGGAAATATACTGGAAATATAGCAGTAGTGGTGGAGATGCTTCGAGTATATTAAAATGAAGAAAAGAAAGAGGAAAAAGGCTGAAACTGGAAATAAACAGTCGTCACCTTGCGTGGCTGTAAAGTAAATAATATGAGTAATTCGTAACCAATATATTATGGAACGGGGTTACAAACTAAAGTTTAAAAGCTTAGGTGCAAGCAGTTGAAAATTCGTAGGAATTAAAATTTAAATATGTTACATTACTTGAAAAACCTCGAACATTCATTGGGTAGAATTTAAGTACTGTAACTGTGCGACTGGCGCATGTTTAATGAGACTTTCATTACCTGACGCTGCGTAAGCGTGTCATAATCCCTGTACTAGTCTAGGCTTTCTCGCTTTTACGGTCATGTTCGTAGCGTCATAATTTGAAAACCCCATATATTGCATTTCTCCACATCTTCGTTTATGTTTCCAGTCGAGATTTGAATGAAGTGCCTTCAGGATACAATCACAAACTCTACGTGCAGACAACCTGATGGGAACATTACGTAGTACGAGTGGGACATTTCAGTGTGTAGTTACTGTGTAAATACTGAAGTCACGCTTGAAGCATGGAACTTGACAGCTGTGAACCGCACCAGAGTTTGAAGTTACGCCGTAGCTTTGCAAGACAGGAAATCAAATCAAACTGAAAAAGCAAGATATACAATTGATGCTGTTCAAGCAGAGCCCGTTTACCGGCGCCGCAAGGAACAGGTTCCGGCAAGCCAAAGCGGGTTTGTTGATGCAACACCTTTCCAAATAAACACACCACACACACCTTTTGACTCCTACCGGGTCTCACGCCTGTATAAGCACAATTATAAACGGCGTCAGCTGCGTCGATTTGGAGCACAGTCTGTGCAGATATGATGGCTCTGTTGTATTTTGTCGATTCCTACCAGAATGGTGGAGAGCTGCAGATTCTGATGCGTAGCATTTTGTTAAATAGGCAGGGCATGTACCCAATGTCTTGAGATAAATATTTGCGAACTTAACTTCATCTTTTGCATATTATACAACGTGATCTGTATATGATTTTCTTATGTAAAATACAAATGTCTTCATTGTGGTGGATTTTGTCGTCTTAAGATCAAGAAACCTTCAAGTAAATGTCTATTACCACTGATTTTTAAATTGAGTGCAGTGGCGTATCTAGGTTTTTTGCGTCTGGGGCAAGTATGCATAATGGCCGCCCCTAACAGTTATTATGAACTTTAAAAGTCACAATTATTGATGGACTACCCTGTTATTTGTCTCAATAATTTAAAAATTGTTGAGCGCAAAAAAATTAAGTTTATTCATTTAAAGTATTCATTTTGCTGCCTTTTGTCGTCCCTTGACCTCTGTCACCCCCACCCCCCCACCCCCCCCGTGCTCCGCCCAAGCTACACCGCTGGTCTCGTGTGTGGATTTTCCAATAGCAACTGTAGGACTTCGAAGTTATTTAATTTTTTTATTTATTCGTTAAGGGGATCCATTCTGTTACTTTTATGTGCAAACTTGTTGTTGATGGTTGTCGTTCGCACAGAAATGTCTGGCAAAGAGATGGCTGCTCTCTGATATCTTGCTGTAATTTATATTCTTGTTAGTGATTCATTTTACAGTCTCATTAAATGCTATCCGTTTTTCGTAGTGACACACTTCAGATGGCTCCTCTTTGGTGTATAGTGTCATCACCATTATCATTATCATCACTATCATCGTCATTGCAGTGCTGGTCTCAAAACGCATGTCAGAATTTAGTTGCTTATGAAGCCCTCAGGTGTGTACTTGTAGTGTCGAGATAGAACTGTGTCGTTTGTTAGATGCTGGGACTGTATTGTGCGGTGCGGTCGCTGTCAGGAAGTTGTGGGAGAGGTCCCACCTGCTGGCCGAGCGCTTGAATTCACCTCGAACAATAAAGTGCTTAAGCGCCGTTTTGTCTTTTGTGTTTCTTCATTGACGTTCCCGAAGGCTGTCTTGTAACTCTTCAGATCATCAAGTAACTGGAAGAAGAAGAAGAAGAAGAAGAAGAAGAAGAAGAAGAAAAGAAGAGAAGAATTTTCCGCGTTGCGCTGGGATTTGCAGAACCTGGGAAGGAGAACGCCCTAGAAATGGAGTCATACGACCGGGTTGTCGAAGCCGGCAGTTGTAATAAACGCGGGCAGGAGGAGGGCAAGTTTGTTTTTCTGCGTTTCTTAACTACTTCCTTGACCACGATTTTTGTTTATTGCTGACGTTAATAGAGAGACAATGAACATTTATTTTTCGTAGTAGCCCGAATTCTACAGGAACACGTCCCGCACGTCGCATAGGCTAAGCCACGGCATACACACACACTACCTTACGCCTGCTGTTCCATGAACCACTATTTTTTTTAATTTTTGTGCGTAGAATGATTTTTCTCATTGACTTATTCACTGTACCCGCAGTTATTTTTAAGATTTTACGACAGTTACACTTCGTTTTTCAGCAGACAGTTGTAGAATTAACAGTAAACATAAGCACGCACGCACACACACACACACACGTATCCTACATAAGTAAATAAAATTACACACTTGTATGTGTGAATCTAAAACAACAAATACGCAAGCTTATGGGTAAGTGTAAGATATATTTTCAACCCCTGCGTATGTTTCGGCAAATAGATTGTCATCTTCAGGAGGTATCAGAGAACTGCTCTTGTACTTGTAGTTGTCCGATACACACCCCCTATATTTTGAACACCTACATAGGGTTGAAAATATATTTTACATTTGCCAATAATCTTGTGCGTTTGTTGGTTGATTTAGAAAATGCACGGTGCACACAACATAAAACCTGTACGTGTGTGTGGTTCGTACTGCGTCGAATTCCGACATAAAAGTCGAGTTACATCAAGGTTTGTAGAACGGAACCCTTAAGTAAGTCGGGGAGGGGGGTGGGGTGGGAAGGAGTGCCTGTAGAACTCCACGTATTTAAATCCTACGTAAGATACTTTGTCACGGGTTCTTCTTCTTTGATGTTTTAATCTTAAAGTGATTCGTCCAATTGTGTTTTAAGCGTAATGACAATAAAACAAACTATTTTATGCATCGAACGCAACTTACATTTTTGAGTGGCATAATCCCAGCTACATAGTTCGGCATAGCGAGAAGTGTACCAGGCGACTTGAATCTACTGCACAGACAGGAAGAGTTGCTGGTGCGGATTTTGTGGGCTTCGGGTTGTCTGTTGACGTTGTGATGAGAAGTAAGTGGTGATACCACGTTGGGGGGAGATTGTGGTTCATCAGAATGGTTGGGGCTTTCTTATAATGTGACGAACGTACGTTCAACACCGTCACTGGGTACCGATTCATCTGAACACTTTTGTAATTCGACCTCTCGATTACCAGTCACTGTAGTTAACACATTGCGTGCCGACGCAGTATCATTGGGTCAGTTCCGTAACCTTATGAGAAGTCGTGAGGTTTTTGCTGTATGTTTTACACAGTTGTTGAACCTTGCGCTGCGTGGGAAGGCTTTGAAAGTGACGCATCAGCACTTGTATTCTTCAGCTTGTAGCTCCTTGAATCTGATTTTATACTACACTTAAAACGGTTCTGATGATGGTTTATTTTCATAGACTTGTCCAGTATTTTGCACATTGTCCATTGCCTGACCCTAGAAATTCGGCAAAGTTTCGGGGACTGGATCTGTCTAATGTCTTTAGGTGGAAAGGGCAGCGGCGCTGTCTACTGGGAAAGCCACCTTCGCCAGAATCTGCTAAATTCAAATATAAAATCTGTCTCGCCCACCAGAGTAGAGCAGAGTAGGTTCTTTCGTCTTTCCACCTTCTGATGAACAATGTCGAAAATTTCATTCACTAATGTTACCGATTTTATACTTTTCTGGGGGCGAAGCTTGTCGTTGCTGAGCGGCATCGAAACAACACAGCGTTATGCATGAAGTCAGGGGTGCACAAATTTTCCAAAAAATCCGGGAGCCGTCTCAAAATTCTAGGCGCCAGAAACCCGGCATAAAGGAGATTCCATACTGGGGTCCCACAAGTATTAGGCGCCACCATATAAAATGTAGTCATTGGGGCCACCTGACTCCCGTAACTTGTGCACCCCTGCTAACAACTATTTTTCTCTGCCAATGATTCGAGATAACAGAATACGTTCCTGACTGGCACGAGCTGGACAACTGGGAATCGATGTCCGGTAAGGTCAGGGAATTTGCGCGGTAGTGTTGAGGCCGGTTCTGATACCCAATCAATCTCGTATTCAGTAGACCTCTTTTATTGGGGTAAAGTGGACGAAGCGTGAACCTGACCATCTGCATATCTGCGTGTCCTGTCGAAGTTAGAAATACACAAAACTGTATCTGCACGCCCCTGCTCTTGTGTGGCTTATGTTTACAGACTGAACTTTACCTTTATCAGTCACGTTGTAACCTCCGCAGTAGGAATACAAAATAAGAGCAAGAATATTGGCTTAAGTTACTGACAGTGTTATGTTCGATGTACCACTGGATTATCAAATGGCTCAACATGTTAAAAACAGAACAGTGTTATACTGGCAGTTAATACTGTCTCTGTATTGACAGTGTGACAGTCGGTGTTCTCCCGAAGACGACTTGTCTGATGCTTCCATTAGCAGCAGCACAGTTTCTGGCATCTGCTACTTGTCCCAGTTATTGTTACGGGCAGGGTGATGGTGTATGTGCCCTTGCTGCACCATGATTCTGTGATGTCACTGTCCACGTCTTACAGGTTGGTACAGGAGTTTAGTTGTTTTGGTTGCCACGGCAACCAGAGCTCTGCCTGTCAGAGTCACAGATGTTGCCACAAGTCGTTTTCAGTTCATCCTGATAGGCCAGTGAGTGACACAGTGCCATCTCAGGTACTGAGCTGTTTCCGTGGGGAGACGGGAGGCACCCTAACATGTTAATTCTTTGCTTTAACCTTTTAAAGCCTGGCGGTAACTTTACGTACCACCAGGTTTAACGTTAAAAGTTTCTCCGTGGTGCCCACATTGCGTTTATGTGTTTTGTACGGATCTCAGAAGAAACAGCAACATTTGCCTTATAAAGCATTAAGAGACTGGCTTTATAACCGAAGTGGAGAGTGTTTACAGCGCGGTACGCACTGAATCCTTATATAAACAGATACGCTTCGTCTTTAAAGGGTTAATGCTACAGTATTTAATTGTTGTTTAATTAAATGCGGTTTTGCTTTAAAGATATTTAGTTTATACGAAACTGTGTAATTGACATTTACTTTATTAGAACCTCTGAGTTCCTTGCAAGTGATATAATATGTAAAATCAATACACACCGGAGTGGTAATTTCTGTTGGTCAACATGTCTTGTATCCGAAACTACTGAACGGATTTCCATTAAATTTGATACTGTCTGTACACATTGCGGGTTGTCCGCGAATTTCGATCGAGTATCGTAATTTACATGAAACCAAAGTAGAATTGTAATCAATCTGAATGAAACTTCTCCCCCTGAAAAGACACTCGTAGAGTAAAATAGGCTTATGAAATAAATCCCTTTTGACATTAGAACTTTCATCAGACCTGTTCTTTGACGCGGTGTGTACGTAACGAGATGAAACGAACATTGATTTCTGACCCGTTGTTATGTTGCACTGTTTGTAGTGTAATTAGCTGTGCATCAGTGATTTCGCATCTGCAGCAGTATTGGCAATAAATGGACACCAAACCAATGGGCCATACGGTAATGCAAAGAACGTATTTAGAAAATATGCGTGCTTCACTGAATTGCATCTTTACATGTTTGTTAGAAGTTATGGAGTGACGTCATATTCAAGCGCGCTGCATACTCGAAAGAACTCTTTCCTTTACACGTTCACAATCCGCATAACACGCACTTTCTGCACTTTGTATAAAGGAGTATATGGAGCTTTTGTGTCTGTATTGCGAGCATTGTTTCTGTCTGCATTTTACAATATACATTATTTGTGAGGTTCTCATGGCGGTGAATGTGAAAATCTGTGTGACAATTACGTAGGGAACCGAGTAAATTGGAAAGAATAAGCGAAGAGAACTGTTATATTTGAGAATGCTGTTATTGACTGACTTTAGCTATGTAGTTTAGGCGGTAGATAAGTAAATGAGTATGGAAAACTGTTGGAATGACACCAACAGGGAGAAATCAAAGTACGTGGAGAAAAGCCTTTACCAGTGCCACTTCTCCACCACGAATGCGGGTAAGAGGGTAAAGGTAAAGGTGTCCCTGTGCATACGATGAAGGCATGTGGGAGGACGGAGTTAAAGCCTCGCGCGTTCTGAATCTCGGCACTAGATGGAGGTGAGTTGTCAGCTTCACACCCGGCCCGCTTTAACCCCGGGAAAGAGCTGCCGTTTCCCACTGACTAGGAATCTCGGTGCGCAAGGGAACTGGTCTGGAGGTTTGGAGAAGAGGAGAGTCCCTTGCTTCTACCGGGAATCACTCCACTTTTCGTTGATCGTCCAGCCCGTAGACTGGCCACTGCTTACTGTTAAACCGGATTTAACTATAAACGCTAAAATGAAGTTAGTCTTAACAATTACAAGGAAGAAATTTATTAGTTTGTTAATGATAATCAGTATCGTTAAAAATTGGAAAGAATGAGTTTAAGGACGCTTTAAGTGGCGCACATGCGTGGCACATTGCTTTATTCAACAACACTGTTCCAACTGCTTGTCTTGGAGGCGTGCTGCGGAAGGATGACTGTGAATGAACTGGTACTGTACTCCGTTTGCATGCTGAAGTTTCCATCCCTAGCCGTTCTGATTACAAATAAGAGAAGCAGCGTGGGCATTACGTAACATTAAGGCGCGTTCGCGTAACCATTGTTACCTGGGAAAATAATAAGTGTTACATATTCTGAGTGTGTGTCTCTAGCCTTATTTGATACGGTAAATGAAGGCTAAGACAAATGTGGTATGGAACTGCGATAGCTCAGTCGGGAAAGTCAGTGGGCTATGGGCTGAACGACAGAGCAATCGCGTATATATCCATTTCCCCGTTTTGTTTTCCTGGCTTTAGTGCAGTGTGCAAAACATAATGCAGTTGGACGGTACGCCTGTGTGTACCTCGCTGGAGTAGACGTTTCTACGTTTGTTTGCTCTGAAGTTTCTGTGGTTGTGTACCGACGGTTCTGTGCGAGGGTTGTTGGTATTCATTGTCACTTGAAATACTTTCATTTGTAGTGTAGTGCCGAGTTTGTTATTTAGCCCTCCGTAGGCTGACATTGATCTACATTATATATAAAAATTAAGTTTGCACCTAACAGTGAACAGAGAGTGTTAGTGTGAAAATCATTCTATGAAGAAAGTGTAGAGTTCTTCGGGTTGAACCTGGCAGTAAGTGTAGTAACCACTCGGCTTTAAACGGTTAAGTTAAGAATTACATCTTCTCACAAAAGCGATAAATATTTTGTTTTTCGAATTCGTCTCTATTTGGATAAGAAGGCCCCTTGTCTTTCCGCAAGTACAGACGAGTTCGTACTGCAACATTCCGTTCTGTGCTGCGGTGGCGTGCGGATCATCTGTCGCGTTTCATTGCATTAAGACATACGTCATATTTTCAGGATGAAAGCTAAAATGGGTTGTGTGGTCCTACTGTCCAGGGGAGCTCGGGGCTGTTTACTTTGGCGTCCTCGGCTTTTAGGTATCGTCTGTACTTTGAGTTCTGGTTGACGGACCCACATCCCTTTGTAGTTGCTTGGCATCTGTCTTTCTAGATCACTGGCCGTCCTTCGCTTAGGAATGCGTGGTTTTGAGGAAAACATAAAGCAGCCGCTATGTAATCGTGCCAGCGTTTCTGCGATTTAAATTATTTATCCCAGTCCTAAAGAACAGATTTGAACATGGCTGGTTGCGGTGTGCAGATACCTTTATGGGGCTCGAGATCAAAACCTTTTTACACAGACGTATCAGTCATTATTGAGTCATCACATCGTCCTACTGTGTTGCAATTATTACATGAGTTTTTTCAAATTTGCTGTTTGCATCATGTAATTCAGTTGGCTAAGGAAGATACAGGGTGGGCCAGCCTTAATTCATCATTTTGGTTTACGTATTACTCGGGCAGCCCGGAGAGAGAAAGGAAACTAAGTTCGTTGTAGGTTCGTCTGGGGACGCCATTTAATAGAAACAAAGATGTGAGGCCGGCTGTCCACCGTTCATTCGCCTAAGAGACTTTTCCAAAAATAACGGCGTTTATGGCGACATTTCGTGGCCAGCCCTTTTGCCCGATCTGTCGGCTTGTGATCTCTTTTTATGGGGCTGTTTGAAAAGAAGAGTGTTTCAGACGCGTTCGGCAGACTGACGCTATCTCAAACTAAGAATTTTTGACGAAAAAAATGCCATATCACCTGTCCTGTCCGCGTAATTAAAGGCTTTATGAACCCATTTGATTAGTGCATGAATCATGATGGACGACATCTGACGGGTGTTGTTTTTAAAAGTAACCCTGTTGTAATGTTCCTCAATATGGCAAGCATGTGTCTTTCAATTCACATTACTTTGAATAATTTTAATAAACTGTGGTGGAATAGTGTATCTTTAACAGTACCGAATAAACGCTGCCTCACCCCATATGAGCAGATTAGCCCAATTAGCACAACTTTTCAGAAACTGACGTGCCACATGTTCCACTGTTTGTGGCTGATGTTGCTCTTGTCAGTGGGGCAGTAATTTTAGTAGTCATTGGGCTGTGGGTTTGGAGAAATGCGCATAACATTTGAAGGCAATAGACTGAGTCAGATATGTAGGCACAGGCTGAATATAAAGTAAATTAAAAGTAAGGTTGTTCCTTGGCAAGCTATAAATGTGAGTGAGTGGAGGTACAACTCCAGTCGTAGCCATGGCACTGGATGTATATGGGCGGTTCTTTATATTATTTATACCGTGCATAATCATTAAGCAAGCACAAGTTCATACCAACTAATGCACTGTTATTATTGAAAATATTCCTACATTGCAAAACTTAGCTCCGACGTGTTTCGATTCCTATTGGGACCATCTTCAGGGATACGTTTAAGAACTAAAATTACACATAAAGCGTGGCAATATCTTGTTATAAAATATGTATAAAAACAGATGGTTTATATGCAGTTCAGTTGTAGATGTTTGCTTTTTACTGTGTGTGTAGGAGTCAGGTGTTTTCGTATGAACGGTAGGCACAGGGTACCTACCGTTCATACAGACAGTCACGGTTTCCTTATTATGCGTTCACTTTGCATTATGCACAGAGAGTATATAGCAGTCCTCAGCGCTGCTTACAAGCTGGTTTCTTCCTGAATGGAAAGCAATAAAATGTTAAAAATTGCTATGGCTTATCCGGAAGTAGTTAGAAGCGGAAAAGAAATAACGCGTGGGCCTAGACGCAGGGAGTATAAGCTTGCAGGGTCCGGTGTCAGAGAAACAAAGAATTTACAGACAGCATAAAAGAATGAGGTTTGTGGCCTGTGTGAATGGAGCTGGTTCCGGCTGTGTTATCGATGTTAGGCTGAGTGCAGCTATACTATTTAAATGCTGATCGTTTCTGTTTGTAATTGCTGTAACTTATTGGGGGGACCGAGGACTTTAATATCAGAAAGTCACGTGGTGGTCATATGGCCTCTGTGTCATTACCAGACTCCGCTCATGGCGGTGGCTATATAGACCTCCATACACTACTCTCCGTTTTCTAAAACAGCGGCGAAATATTACCTTCAGAACACAATGAGAAGAAGAAGAAAACTCCAGGAAAATTGATAGTAATGAGTGCAGTCTGACTGTTGTGAATGCGTTAAGACATTAGGGAATCCGGAATTCTTAATACGTGATCTGTCCAATTTTGGTAAACTTTTTAAATTCGTATATTTAAATCAAATACGTAGTATTTCTGGCCCTTCTGTTATGCATCTCTACAAATATTGAACATAAAAAATTATAAATCGAACACAACTTATATTTTAACCACAGCTACATGTTTCGGCTTTTACAAATAAGCCGTCTTCAGGCTGTGTAAAAAGATAAAATTCAGTATAAGGCCTATAGAAACTGATTTTTACGTTATGCGTATTGAATATTGAACCTTTATTTTTTATGCAGCCTGATGATGGCTTGTTTGTAAACGCCGAAACATATTGCTGTGATTAAAATAATATTGCGTTTCCGACTAACAATTTATGCGTTTATTATAATGACACAACGGCATGATTAGTATGGCGATATATACCAGTATTGTTTGTGATTTAGTGGCACATAACCGTAGTTTTCCCGGAACATGTCTGGAAGGAATTAGAAAAAGTGTGAGCATGTCAAAATTATTGTGTTCAGTCGGAATTCGGTACGAGAACCTCTCCAAAAGGAACCAGCAACGATCCTTGAGCTGTCCGTCTCTAAAAGGTGAGATGGTATGTTTCTCAACGAGTACGTGTTTCCGTCAGCTGTGCAGAACAAACTGTGCGATCATTCGTTGTTATTTTAATTTGCCGATATTGTTGACTAGTCATGATGTTCTTACCCAGGAAGCACGAATTATCGAGGAAGTATAGTACTTCAACAATATAGAGTGTACTTTAGTTTGAGTACTGACTGTGTAATGTACGCCGCCCAAGCAGTGCATATAAGTGCCCACTGACTGTGTAATGTATGACGCCCAAGCAGTGCATATAAGTGCCCACTGACTGTGTAATGTACGCCGCCCAAGCAATGCATATAGTGCCCGCTCAGAGATGTTGTATCAAAGTAGACGCGCGGGGACGTTTATTTCGTATTATCGATATTCTCCGAGTATTCCATCCTGTACGTACTAACCGCCACACCTCACGGTCCAAATGCGCAGTTCTTTGTGTTGATTTTGTTATTCCTCAAACCGAACAGAGTTAACTAGCACAAAGAAGTATGTTCTGTGTTCGTGTTTTGGCGAATTTGATAAACTTTAGTTACATGATAATAAAAGTCCATCCAGCCTGTCTGTTAGAGTTTACCTTTAAATTGCACAGGCTGCTGTGTACATAGACTAGCTCAGAAAACTTTGACGATTCATTTTAAACCTGCAAATGTGGCTGATGTGTATTCTATGTGTAGTAACACGCGTTCAGTTTATTTTATATTGCAGATGCGGAAGTCTGAGATCCAGAGGCACGTTTGATGTTTGGGATGACAAATCTACGGTGTATCGCCGCAGAGCTGTGTTTAAAAATGTGAACTGGACTGATATGGCTCGTGATCGGTTCCACTTGCCTGTTCTTGTGAAATAAGTAATTTTTGAGTTCCTCAAAAGCAGGGAATTTCTTGATCGCCTGACTATCGTATTTAAAGAGAAAGGGGGCATCGTGCAGTGAGTTGTCTTGGTAGCCGGTTAATCAGTTACGTGGGTAATTAGTTATCTATGTGTTTGTTGTGTGAGATAAATGTTGGGAAATTGAGATTTGTACGTGGGAGTGAAGATAATTTTATTATTGACTTCATGTCTCTTGGTATTAAATGATTCTTTGGGGCACAAGACGAAATCACAACAACGGAATTTCTTTGGTCAGGACAAGAACCCCTTCCAGGGGCTGTCATATGTCTTTGCAGGGTATAAGTCTGTCAGCCAATAATCCAGTATCGCTACATGTGCACATGTTAACGTGTGGTGGGGGAGTCTCTTAATTGGGAGGAAATAAATTTTCAAGAAATACCGCTCTGCTAGCATGTAGCATTTCCTACTCAAGATTGCCTCACCCTGAGTTCAAAAGTGGCATAAGATACAGTTGGTTCAGCGCCTTCATGACGTTCCGCATGTCGCTTGTTTTATTATTTTTTCGGAACTTAAACACACATTTTTATAGGACTGCTTGTTATAGTGTTGGTGCACGTGAAGTAATGTTAGGGAAGTTTAGGTTGACAGTTTGGTTGCGAGGATGGCGCTCTGCACTAAGGACAGAGGGTGCTTATGTGATTTTTTTTTTATAAATGTGGAAGTGTTATGCACGAGCAATTAAATTGTGGACAGTATTTTAATTATGGTTATGTTCCCTCAAGAGCTGTGTAGTGCGATTCTACGAAAATTTGAGGAAACTGGATGTGTCGTAAGTAACCTTAAAGGCTTTTTAGACATAAGCGGACAGTAAAATCTGGTGAAAACGTGTAGTGCGGAGAAAGAAGTTCAGATACGTTCAAGGAAGCCCTCATTTCTGTTAGTGTTTTGATATTGTTATTATATCGACACATCAAATTATTAGACAGAATTTAAATATATGTGTTATCCAAACATGAAATTAAAATGACAGAAGCAGTCGGATGGGCATGTGCTGTCCATTGGCTGATTTCTTTGAAGTAAATCATGGTGTTGTGAACAACATCTAGTATACAAATGAAGACAGGTTTTATCTGAATTGGGTTATTTTGGGGCTGACATCGCAAAATTTCGTTCTCTGTTGACTTCGTATGTTGAAGTGGACAGGTCTTGAAATAACGTCAAGGTGGTGGTGGTGGTGGTGGTGGTGGTGGTGGTGGTGGCGGCGGCGGTAGTGTTGGTGGTGGTGGTGGCGGCGGTGGCGGTGGCCATACTGAACACCTACACCACAATTGCTGCTCCTCATGTCTGTGCTTGTGAAATAGAAATTATATAGAATGCGATGTAGACATTCGTGTCGTGAATTTCCGATGTAAGAATATTTTGTGTACGTCCGCTGTATTTAGCTGCTTTTAGGTACTTGTGTGAGAAAAATACAAACCGAGAACTTTGAGTTAAGACATTCTTGCTCCGACCTGCACAATTGGATTTTCATTGAAAGTTGGGAGGGTGGCTTGCATCTGTGGTTTTCTGAATGTCTCATTCCTCGCTACACTTGTAGTAGTGTCACAGGGTCTACCGTGCTATCCACATGCGTGTTCGCGCACTGGATGCACCTAATGTTGCATGAGCCTATGTTTTACTATGCAGACCCTACGCTTGCTATTGGAAATATAGAGGTAAAGAAGGGGCAGGAGCGAGGAACACTTCTTAGCCATTGTCTGCCTACAATTTCCCACAGTATAAATTCTAGATCTCCCCATATACTCTGCAGCGCGTATGTACCTACTGCTATGGTAACTGGATACTGGGGCATCAATAGTGTGTCAACAATATGACTGACTGAACGCGGCAAATGCCCCTTCCTGTCTTTCTTTTTTATCGTTTATGTTTTAGAATGTGGAAAATGGATTATTTGCTTCTTTTTCTCATGTTTTGTCCAGTGAGATTAAGCTCATGTATCGTGGCCAACCGGTAAGTTCATGGCACTTTATTCCAGTTCTAGTCCTTTCGTTCTTTCTTGACATTTCTCATCGAATTCGTCGATGAGTGGTGAACATTCACAGCTCATATTCTTGGAGGTCCAGATTTCGAAGATTGTCCGTTTTGACTGAGGTTCATCTTTACTTTCCTCAGTCCCTCCACACAGCTGCTGTGATTATGCCTCAAACAGGCCACTACCGCACACTGTCCAGTTTATTTTTCATGATCTTTCTGCCCTTCGGCTCTTGGTAAATTGTGCAGTTTAAGAGCCATCGAATCGCCGGTATGCAGGGTGTTTACAGGTGTACCTGAAACAAACTGTTACTAGGGTATACAGTGCTGCAGCTATTGTGTAGTTACAGTTTATGGTACATATGCTTGTTATTTACCATGTTCAGTGTTCTGTATTTTTGATTTAGTATTTTCTGAAGTATGTGTGCAGTGCCCAGTATGGCTATTTTCTCTAGATCCTTGATTTCGTGTTTTCGCAGCATGTTGGTCGGGTGTATTTTGAATGATTTTGAGATGGTTCCAGTTGCTGTTATTGTTATTGGTATCGCTTTTGTATTTACATTCCACATGCGCTGTATTTGCATTGTTAAGGTCTTTATATTTTAGAATCGTCTCGGTTATTATTATTATTATTATTATTATTATTATTGGTGTGGGTCGATATTTCATAGTCAGTATAGAGACTCGCTACGGGCTGGATGGTCCGTGAATCGAATCCCGGTGGGGGTGAGATTTTCCGCGCCCGTCCAAACCAGCTATAAGGTCCACCCAGCCTCCTATATAATGCCTATCGCGTCATTCCTGGGGGTAAATCGGCCAGGACGTTGCGTTAACTACCCATCCCTATCTAGCCCCAAGGTTAAAGAAAGAGCAGAGCTATACATTTACTCCCCCTTTTGCCTTCATTGCTGGTTAGGGGGTTAAATTTATTATTATTGTTTTTATTATTATTGTTATTCTCATTCTCCTTTTCTTCTAGCCTCCCTGCTTTCTTCCTCCATCTTTCTCTTTTTCTTGCTGCCGACTTTGGTTTGTGCCGGATTTTTGAAACAGTTGAGTTCTTACGAGGTGAAAATACCGGCCCCACGCCCAAACCTCATATGAGACAGACAGGGTATGTTTTTGTCCGGCATCTCACTCCAAACCTGTCGGGTGTGGGTGGCCCTACCAGCAGCACGGCTGCCGCCGGCATAAACTTCGTGCACGCAAGCTTCCTTGTCTGGCAAAATACGCCTTCGACAAGGTGAAGATACCAACGAATGCGCTAGATTACCTATGTGACGTGCTTATATTGCAGCAAAAAAATCACACGTTCTGTGTTCGCTCTTATAACGACGGCATTACATATTTAGTGTACTGAACAGTCGTGACGTTTCAAGTAAAAGAATTGTGTGTACTTTCTACGCAATCTCATGACTGCATATGGCTTGCGTATTCCCGTTCACTGATATTGACTGTATATGGAGGCCGTTGCGCTGCATAATTATTGCGTGATGCGTTAAACTGATGTAAAGCAATAAAGTTACTTTGCGCTATAAAAGTCATTTCCTGATTACTAAGATCCAGCTCTGAGACTGATAAACGGATGATACTGGCCAATAAAGTTTTATGTGTAACGTAGGTTCATATGGGTGGAAGGTTTTATGTAACTTACAGACTTTTCGAAATTAATGCGACGTAAGTGACAGAAATGGTCTGTTCCCACTCACGACTGATCCACGTGAGGACGTATGAAATTTGTGCCATAAAATTCTTGTGTTCTTTTCTTATCGTAAGTGTATTGAGTATAAAGCTAATAGCTGGCGGACTGAGCACGTAGAATTAAAAGGAGAAACAGCAATTGCTTACGGAATATAATTTAAAACGTCATTAAGAATCCCTCTAGTAGTAAAATTTATCCTAAACTGTAGGTTTTGGAAATGTGAGCTGGATTGTCATATGAGTTCGAAATCGAGCTTTTGTCGTGACGTGTTGAACATCTGGAATTTTTAATGTTGTTTCCCGATAATGTGGAATAAGTGCCAGTCGAGTGTCCCAGTAATGTCTGTCATTCCGTTACGCATAATTCCGTCTCTTTGACATATCGAACTTGACCTTCTGAAGACCGAAAATGGACTGAAAATTCGCTTCTGTCCAGTTCTGTCGGATTCCGAACGAGCATTACTTCTTGAAGGTTCCCAGGCTTTCCCATTTGTTCCGATAAGAATAGTGTGTAGACAATGATGACTACGGAGCATTGATGGACTGATACATGTCCAAACTCACAAAATTTTGAGTTACACAATTTCTAACTTACGCAATTCCAAAAAGGCAAAAAAAAAACGCGCCTCGAATTATTCCTTGCGGGAATGAAAGCGCAGTGAGACGAAGGTGACAGAAGAATATTGTTGGGCGATAACACAGGCGGCGGGGCCGTCATGCTGCGGCCGGTCAGGTTCCAGTGTGCTGCAATGTGGATTTCATATGCAGTTGACTACACGTATATGTGAGTTCTGACTTGCGCCGTGACTTCCGGAACGTAGCTACTGCGGAGTGCTTGTAATGGGTACTTATTGTGACGTCATACACACATACAGACTGTGTGGTAAAATACATAATTTTTAATGTTACTGCAGATGGTACGTATAGTTACCACTGGCCTGTAAACGTAGATGGTTATTACAGACATTAGACAAGCCGTGATAGTTTTGTATGTAATAGTCCGGATGTATGAGTCCTTATCCTGTACTGACCAGGCTGCGGACTGGAAGACCAAGGCATCATGGTTCTTTTCCCGGCAGCCTTCATACAGGCTCTGGGACTCACCTAGTCTCCTATTCAGTGGGTGGCGGGTGGCAGGAGTGCTTTCCCGGGGGGTTAAAGCAGCCGAGGCGTGAAGCTGACTGCTTACCCCTATCCATTGCCGACATTAGAATGAATTGAACTGTACTTTCACTCCGTCATGTGGCGTGGCAGCATGCACGTTTCATCTGCAGTTGCATTTGTACACCCATACAAGAGTGGATTTGTAATATGCAGCCATATTTGAGAAACTGGTTTTATTTGGGGTGTTTTGCAGACGGCTGGGTTTTAATGTGCCTCTAGGTCACAAGATGCTCCCTTCCCAGCCGGCCCCTTTCTGAGACCCTTGTGAATAATGTTTTACTGCCTTCTACGTAAAGGTGTAGAGAAGGCAGGACGAAGCAACTGTACGACCTAAATTAATGACAAATTGCACTTCATTTTCCAGGCCGCACATTCACCGTGTAGAAGCTAACAAATAATGCACTGAGGTAAATGAGCCTCAAAAGTCCATAAAGCTGTTTATAATAGAGAAAGGGTAGGTAATGCTTGGATTCAGCGCCTCTATGGTATATTAATGTCACTTAGTGTATTATAGTGGCATGGGACCCCTAGTAATAGAGGGTGGAAAGGGGACATTCAGGTAACAGTAATATACTAGCAGACGGTGGGAGGGGTGGAGCGCATATTACAAACTTTGTGATGCAGTACCTCGTTTCCATGGTAGCTGAAAACGGCGTTTGTCACGTTATTATGTATTTAGGTAGATGGAGAATTTTGTTGTTACATAAATTTACGAGTGTTTTCAAACATTAGGTACATAATTCATTGTGCCAGCGTGAAAGTGGTTATTACCGTTTGTCACAACTGTAGAGTAGAAATTAACCGAAGATGTTAAAAGCGCTATACGATGAAGATAAACAGAGAAAATTGTTTCATTATTTCGGCATTGGGGCATTTCATTATACGGTGAACGAACGTTCCGAAATTCCAGCACTAGTAATGTGTTTAGCTCTTGTATTGTGCAGTCAACAAGCTAAGGAGGTGAACTCGTTGTCCATCTGACGATGCCATTTGCGGGTGGTGGACATGGTTTATGGTCAGCGCGCCGATTGCTTTGCTGTTGGAGTTTGGAAGTGACGTCGCCCTCATATCTATTTGACTTCGTAGTTTATCTAGCATTATTTAGAGATCAGGTTCCCACTTCACAGAAAGTGCACTGTTTTTTAACATTAAGTTGCAGTAGACCAGGGATCCACTATGAAATCGCCTGCTGATCATCTTTTGTACATTATATCTTTTTAACAAGTACATATATTTTTAGTTCTGTTTGTGCAATTCTTACTTTTGCATGAATCCCTGATGATGATCCTAGGAGGGATCGAAACATGTTGGATTAGTCTGTAGGTATTGTAATATAGAACATCTAAAAATAATAAGGGTGCGTTTTGTTGGTTTGAGTATTATGTGTCTTCATTTAGTGACAGTGCATGGTATGAACAATATAAACAAGTTAGAACTTCTTTTAGAAAATTAACATTATACTAAGTGGTGAAGCAAACACGAATAGAATAAGTTGTTACCTAATGAAGGCATTTAGTGACTTGAGTAGTTTTACTGAGTAAAATTCGGAAATGTAAATTTTATTTTGTGTGTACCGTGAGTTTTATTGTAAGCCTAAATAAACCAACAAATGCACAAGATTATTCGTAAGTAAAATGCGGTTGAAAAATCGGCAAAAATTTACGTACAAGATTAATTATATTTACCGAAAGGGGTTGAAAAAATATATCTTGCACTTACCAGTAATCTTGTGCATTTGTTGGTTGATTCAGACTTCAGAAATTTAAAATGAAAAGGTAATTTGATGTTGCAAATGAGGCAGAAGTACACACGCTTAATTGCCGTGCACTCATTTAATAGTTTGTCAGTAGGAAGCTGGTTGTATTAATGAGAAACTTGCTACACCATCAGGATAGCAGGAGTCTGCTACGAAGATGCGTAGCAAATTGTGTTGTACATCCTCTGGCAGAAACAGATTAAAGGAAGGTTATGGAGCTGATGAGGGGGGGAAAAAGAAATGAAAAGGAGATGGGGACAGGTGATTAATAAGCGTGTCAGAATGAGTGATCGGCACGAGGTAGGGTGCAATTGTTCTTGTTAATGGCGAACCATGGCAGTCGTGTTACTGCAGATCTCTTTCCTTATAACTTAGCAGTAAGTATTTAAACTTGTCAACAAGAACAATGTTAGCACGAGGTCTCTCACGCTACTTTTGCTAGAAAGTGTTTTTTCTTCGGAATGTTACCATGACATGTGTTTATGACGTTCCCGCATCGGGATTCAAATTCGTGGTTGCAAGGGTCGCTCCTACGCAACGACGAAGCAATTTGCTTTTGTAGGAATGACTATGGTACTTTTCTACTGACATGCGCAACCGGAAGTAAAAATTTCTTAATTTATGTAGACACTGTGTGTGTGTGTGTGTGTGTGTTTGTGTGTGTGAGTGAGTGAGTGAGTGAGTGAGTGAGTTCTGCTGTAAGGAGCAGAGACCTTGAGTTGCTAAAAGTCTTCTGGCAAAGGGGAATAAGGGTGGTTACCATCGGGATTCGAACTCGAAACATATGGGTTTCAAGTTTCGCGATGCTTGTGTAAGTGAGTTATCCGTGAAGCCTCCCTTTTCTGCTTGATCATAGACAAGAGAAGCCCGTGTTCCTCTCAAGTTCCTGCACTGCTAATTCAAACAGAGCGTTCCGGGAGGATTATCTTGTTCAGCTAAGGTTGACCTCACACCAACTCGAAGATGCTGGATACGTGGCTTCTGAGGTGCGGCGGGAGGAGGAGGAGGAATCTTATTTCTCCAGGGAGACGGGCTGACTTCAACCTTCCCAATTAGGAAGTACTGTAGCTCCAATTTAATGGACAGATATATCGAACATGTGGGATACACTGTCTCAACTTGTAGTCTGACCTGTGCTGATCCAAACTTAGCCTCAAACTTGCTAATTATAGTCCCAAGACATCAGCCAGGTCATGTCTGCTACTAAGCAAATCCTCCTCGGTAAGAGGCAGCACCTAATGTTACGATGGGACCGCAGCAGTGGACCAACAGGGCCAGGCTTCGTGACCTGCAGTCTGTTATTCGTTTCTCCATACAGTTATTTTGCGTGCTTCTGTTATTGCACTCAGCATGCATAAGCCTATGTAAATGCAGAATAAAGTCTCACTTATGCACGCCATGAAGGCATACGAAGAGCGGAGGTACAGCTCGGCAGTAGGTGGGATGTGTGGTCAGCTTCCCGCTCCGGTTGCCTTTACCCCTCCGTAAGGGGCAGGAGGCAAGGTGGGTCCGAGAAAAGGTCTGGACTCTTTGAAAAAGTGATAGATCTTTTGGGTCTGCCAGCAATAGAACCACGATCCGGGGACGTCCATTCCGCAGCCTGGTCACTGTACCGACTGAGCTGTCCCGGCTCCCGCGCGCGCGCCCGCGCGCGCGCGCGCGCGTGTGTGTGTGTGTGTGTGAATCTGCATGAATAATTGTTAATCTTACGTAACTCGGTCTGATAACCTCAGAACGTGGAGTGCATACGAATGTGTACAAGTAATAGTATATGTATAAATGCGGGGTCCACGAGGAAGTAGAGATACTGGTAGATCTCGTAAATGCGGACCAGCAGCAGCAAGAGGCTTGTAAGCCTGTCATTGAAAGACAGACGACGATTTAATGTAATGAAGAGACGCACGCCGTCATCGGTTAGCTAAAGCATGACGGGATGTTACACCTACTTGTACTCACAATGTGCCGCATTTAGTGTTTGTACCCTATTTAATGTAGGTTAAATGCCATGTAGCATGAAGTTCCGTTAGTGCATACTTGCCTTGGAGAATATAATGAAAAGGTAAAAAGATAAAGTTGTTCCTGTACACTCCAGGAAGGCTTTTGGAAAGTGGGTGCACGGCTCCGCGCATTCTTAATCTCGGAGCTGGAAAGAGGTGAGTGGTCACTTTCACGTCCCGGCTGCTTTGCCACCGGAAAACTCCCGCCCAGCGGTCTCGTTGAATGGGAGTTTGCGTGGGCCACAGAGCAGACGCGGACGCTGTAGAAAAGATATAGAATTGAAGTCAGAGTTAAATTAATCGACTTACGATTGCTCAGTCGTTCACCCCGTAGACTAATCTGTAAACACACTGAGCTACACCGGTATGTTTAGGTCATTTACAGGCTCGGGAACGCGAAGTTGGTAGAATGCTGCAAGAGCGGTTCCACTAGCGGAAGAGAAGAAAGTACAAAAACAAGTGGAAAATAAAATAGAAAGGAAAACATGCGCACGCTACAAAACCTCGCAGTCAGGATAGATGACAGCGCTAATTCGTCGTCATGTCGCTGGATGGAGCCACCTACAAACACAAACCTGCGTCTGTTAACACATCACGCAATTTTTTAAATGTCAAGAGGAAGAAAAATAAAGAAAATTAGAGATCTAAAATACAAAGAATAAGAAAGGAGGGAAGTGAAAAATATTTAAAGTAATAAATGGCAAAATGTCTTTGTAGAGTTGCTTTTATTCTTACTTTATGTTTCTTTCACGACTCGTTTAAAATGTGAGTCGAGCCAAAACACCACATTGTTTTATTGTAAAGACATTGTAACGGAAAGGTCACAAGTAATGGTGACCAAATTACACATAGTGACACTGGTACGTGGTCCCTGCTTGACGATATGTATACTTCACAAACTTTACCACTTTCAGCATTTCCTTCCGTGATCCTAATTATGAACTATACAGAACTGGGCTTCGAACCTAAGCTTCTATATGTGGTGTTCTTCAGGTGTCCAGGGTCTCGTCACTCATTAGTGTGTGTTGCAGCTGATGTTTTACTAGTCACATGTTCCACAGATATTCCAGTGTTCATACACCGTGTTTGGTTGATAGTGTAGTTCTGTCAAGCGTCATAGAATTATGATTTGTGCTGCTTCCAGTCTTGCGGTGGAAACAATTCAAATAAAAATGAACATCTCTCATAGGCTGCTCAGTTCGCTGCAATATAATTCAGAGTACACCAACAACAATTTTAGTCTTTCTTACGTGAGAGTTTATTGCGTACAAATTATAATCCAATTGCGATGTATTTCACATGAATGCGTAAGTTTCTTTGTTCCTTATGAAGGTATTATTGTGGTTTATTTTAAAATACGCTCATTTTTATGATGACCATGGATTTTTATCTTGATAAATTATCATATTGCTACGTAATTAATCCACACACCTCACCGTACCACCTTGAAAAAGCTACAGACATACTGTGGGTCAAATACCGGCCCTGTGTTGTTGTCCGCATTCCTTCCACTCAAGTGCCGTTACAGGTTCATTGTGTAGGGGGACGGCGTAGCACATTGTCTGTCTTTAGTCTTACGAAAAAAGCGATGGACTAACATGGATCTGGTCATTGGGTTTGTTATTTGTAGCGAACAGAATTGGCATTACTGTTGTCCCCAGTAATTGCCTCCTGCAAGTCCTTGTTAACGTTGTATTGGCGCTAGCAGTCACCCTGGCTTGCCCATACGGTTGTCGTAAGGTATTTGCTGAGTCAGCACAAGACAAGAGGCGCGTGCCACTAAAAATAAGCGTCTTGATGACATAAGTAGCTCACTGTGACAGGAACCGCCTTCAAAAACTAACTGTCGCGCAAGGTATTTGCCGCTGTGCATGGAAGCCAAATGCCCCCAAGAGACCGTCACTGGACCTTTGTTATTACCCCGCTGATTCCAGTCCACGCCCTGAAACCTTAAACACTTAAGATATGTTTTCATATTACCCTCCCAGCTGCAACTAGATCTTCACTTTTGACGTTTTCTGACACAAACTTTCCATATATTTTAATTGTCTCACAGGCGCGTACATTCCACAACTCTCGTACCACCACCTGCCCCCTCGATTTGATAATTTTAGGTGAGTGAATGGTAAAGTGGTCACTGTGCGACCATGACGGCATATGGGGGATCAGAGGTGTAGCGCCATTCATCCTCAGCCTCAGCAATAAGTGGAAATAAGTGGTCAGCCTCACTTCCTGGCCGCTTTACCGCCGGGGAAAGATACCATGTCCTTCATTGAATATGAGGCATACGCTGTTTATAAGAGAGCATAGGAAGTTAGAATTCGAATATTTAGAGACAATAGCAAAGTTCATATTGGAGAAATGGTACGCTGTTTGTACGCCGGACGCAGTAGAGTTATTGATTAGCAACTTGTTTGTACTTTGTTCGAACTGTATACATTTGAGTGCAGAATACAAATTGTGGAGATCCTGATTCTGTAAATTTCTCCAGCTGCCTTGTACTTTCGTTTAGGTACGCGTCATTCTCTCAACTCCCTGCTCCAAAGTACCCTTTATGTGTGTTTGTCCTAAGATACCAAGTTTCATGCCCATATAAAACAACGATAATAAGCTTCGTGGTTTGGATGATATTTGGAAAGACAGGATACTAAACTGATTGGAAACACACACTCCAAGAATGTAATATTCTCCACCTTCCCTGAGTGTAACTTGAAGTTCTTTTACTCCCCTTGCTGATTGTTATTTTTAACAATTGAAATGCCATCTTATGTAGAGCAATGAAGTGTATCGCTTGCGAGACAGGCGCATGTTGATGTGGATGTGCTGAAGTGAGAGAACACCGAGAAGTGCCTGCCTGCCTGCCACTTGTTGTCACTCAGCTCCCAAACGCCCTGGCGCCGACCACAGCAGCACTGACGGCGCTTCTTTTTTATTTCCCTGACATGACACGGCACGATGTGTCCTGGTGTGGCAGTGCATCGGCGCGATAATTGCGTGCACACTGGCGTGCTTGCCAACAGTCGGTAGAAAAATGCGGCCGGCACTACGAGTTTGTTCTTTAATTGACTCATTTATTTGTTTAGTATGCGCATATAGGTCATGTAGCAAAGGAATGTTTGGGCCACACTGTCTTTCAAGATGTGACGCCGTGTAGTGTGGTGGATGTGTATCGACGTTTCAGGAGAACCGAGTTCTTCCATCATTAGAGACGTTCTGTTATTGAACAGGACAATTGCAGTTTTTAACTTATTCGAATGGGCAGCATGTTAGCATGAATGCAACTTGTCTCTTCATATAAACACGTTGTCTGTAGTGTGGTGGTTTAGCCGAGTATTGTCTTGATTTATATGGTGGTACACTGGTCGCATGTTACTCTGGTATGTTCAACTGTAATGACGCAATTGGAGAGCGGAGACAGCGAGTCCTGTTGATAGGAAATTAAGGGAAGTAACAAACCTTTAACAAACGTATGGGCGTTCTTATTAAAAGTTTGAAGAGTCTTTGAATATTTTTGTTAAGCACTTAATTTGTATACACATATATTATTTATATACGTCTCAGACGGCATATTTGTTTGCGGGGGAACATAAATGTATCCTTACTGGAAAGGAGCCCCAAAAACAAAAGGAGGAGTATCAAAATAGGATCTGTTTGGCTGTGTCATTATTCTTGGAGAAAAAATCCAATCCAGCCATTTGGGTTTTTATTTCTTGGTGACAAAACACATTGTATTTACCTACAGCCAGCAGTGTCTACAATGTTTCTTCGTCATCAGCCATCACTTTTCCTCACTAATAACATTGGGCTCATTGCCAACTCTAACCAATCATCACATCGCACTCTCGCACACATGGCCGAATAGGACATTCAACTGGCCTAGCTAACACCGCCGTCTACTCTGTGTGATAACAGTTAGAAGCATCGTTCACTTCGTTTTTCTGTCGCTTCGTTTTTATGTTATATATATATATTTTTTTATTTTTAAGTTTGCATGTGTGCGTTCTGTTCTAACACATGATGGTTTTGGCTGCGATCCTTGACACTGCAGACGATAATACTAACGCTGCATTTGCCTCCGAACGTCACAGTTCTGCGACGTACTAAAGTCACTAGAAAGCCCCATAACCTTCGTATTCCCTCCAGATACTTTGGCTGTACAGTGATTTGCTACAAAACGGTGACGTTTCTGCCTCGTGGTGGTGAGTCGACGGTTCGAATGTTGGTCGGGACACAGAGTATCCTGACGTTTGCGTGGTTTTACTTAGCAGCTTCTGGCAAATACGACTCCTTTTTCCGTTTGTTATTCACTGCCATATGATCATGCGACGAGATGGAATATGAGTTACTGGCGGCGTCATTAAGTAAATTATAAATAAATAAGTAAATCTGTACTTATATATGTATATGTATTCTGTAGTTTTTACGTGCATTAAAATAATGTTTGTCTTTGATGTGGTGAGTGCTTTTCTCTTTTCTTCACTGCAGTACTTAAGAACGGAATATTCCAGTTTTCTAGGATATGACGCCGTGTAAATCGGTATGTTGGTTCCAGCGTTTCGGAGGAGATTGTTGCCTCCAACTTCAGACTAATTCAAGAAATGTAATATTCCGTAATACTGGTTCCTTCGTCAACGCCACTGTGGGATCCTCAACTTTCACTTACGTGGGAATCCGTTCTGCCTATGTTGAGCTCGGAGCGATGAGCCATGGATCGTTGGATCGATACTTGTTGCAGCTTACTTTTTCGCTGTCAAAGAAATATCGATGTCAGTCTTTTGCAGAGAACATTACACGTAAATAAACTAGAAGAAACGCGGTATTTTGGTTATTGGCACTTTCGAAAGACGCTCGAAGCACAAATGTTTGTGCGTGACGTGTTTGCCATATTTTGGTGTTTTCTCGTGTTATCTGGGTCATTAGCAGCGCAGCAAAACGTTAGTATCCGTTGCTTTGGGACTTAAGGCAAACGGAGGCTTATCGTACGTACTGATCTGAAGTGCCCTCTCTTGTGTCAGGTTCTACATTACTAACCAGAACTTTATGTTGGATTAGGAGGCAGGGCTGTGGAGTCTGTACACAAACTTTCCGACTCGACTTCTCAATTTTCAAAACTCCGACTCCGACTCCTTCGTAATATCTGAATATGTATTAATAATAGTAAATCTATAAGACATTTCATCACCACCATGTGAATCGTCAGGCTACTGTTTCGACTTTAGCTAATGGTCATTGTAGCTATCAGGGCTCTGGAGTTGGAGTATCTAGTTAAGATTTTAAATTGAGGTCGGAGTCGGATTCAGTACATTTTTACCGACTCCGACTCCACCTAAAATTCTTTCCGACTCCGACTCCGACTCCGCAGCCCTGGTAGGAGGTAAACACCGTGCATAGCAGCGATTTGGGCTTAGGCCTGAAGAGATGACATGAAAGATCCGTATGTCCATCCTGTTGTATAAATTGCTGTGAAGGTCTTAAATTTTAAGACCCCCACCACCCCTTCCCTAATGTTATTTCAGTGCTTGTTTAAGTGAAATCAGTAGTATTAAGTGTTGGTAAGCAAGAAATAGTCTTAGGATAGAGGCTTAAAGAACGTCAAGTTGGAGCGGTCGTCGTCTTTCGTCACTTGTTGGCCATGTTGTAATGTAAATGTTTGACTTGAACTTGTAGTGTCGAAACATTATATCACTTGGTGCAGCGTCTGAGGACGGTGTTATAAACACTATTAAACGTGGCCCTGATGGGAGAAATGCATTAACCAGATATGAGAAAAAATTAGGAGGGAGATGAAATGTCAATAAACAGTTTCTTCCATTTAAATATATGTAGGGGATGTAAAGAAAATACAATCTACAACGCGTGTTGCTTTGTCTCTTCAAGCCACATGACTGAATTAATATAAATTTGTACTTATTATTTTATAACTAATGAATAATTAAACGAAATTGCTCGAGTTGTTGCTGTTCTTGAACACCACGTTATAAATACATGTGTGCGACGGAAGGTACGGCTCCACATATTCTTAACCTTGGCACTAGATGAAGGCAAGTGATCGGCTTCATGCATTGTGCGCTTTAGGCCCGACGAGGCTCGCTGCAGTCACCAGATAGGGGGTTGGTGGGACTCAGAACCCCTTGATGCAATAGGGAAGAAAAATATCTGCCCCTCGGGAATTGAACCCCAGTAAAGTTCAGTGATTAGTTATTGCTGTATGTTACGGAAGATGCAACATTCAAAACGCTGCATTTTTCGCATTGAATACACTTATGTGTGTAATATGTAATGTGACGGCCACAATAAAAGCTGTTCTTCCCGGAAAGCATTAACATGCTGGTCTTTATAGTGCACACGGGCTGTGTTCTGTATGAGGAGGATCTGAGTCTTTATAGTGCACACGGGCTGTGTTCTGTATGAGGAGGATCTGAGTCTTTAAACATAATTTACATGAATTTTAGTCGTCAAACAGAAGGGGTACCCGTCTTCTTGTCAGAGAGGACATCCTAAGACGACCATGATTGCAATGGTCAGACTCACTGCTTAATAAGATCCGGTCAGTTGCCCCCAGGAAGGGGGGCGGGGGCTTGCGTGTATGACGCCAGGACGGATAGAGTGACAGTTGCAGAGTGACTGTGACTTGAGACATCGTCTCTAGTTTTAGGCTGACTATGTGAATTTAGATGACTGACACAAGAAACACGGCGGTATACTGCCTTATCCTCACCGTTCCGTCTGCGGTTTGCATAGTGAAGTTCAAACATCAACAGAAAAGTGAAAGTCACACAGTCTTCGCTCTTGATCAAGGATATTCTTGTATTTTCATAACGCAACGCGATTTCTGAACACGAAACTAATCAAATGCTCATACCTCACAGATTCCATACTCGGCGTTTCTTACAAAGATAGACTAGTTAATGGTGTTCAGGGAAATAATTGGTGTTAATTGTGAGAATCATTCGAACCTAATGGGTTGTAGTCTTGTAGGAGCTTACTGACGTTTCAGAGGAACCTGCTGCCTCCATCTTCATGGTAGACGAACAAAATGCCTTATCATGAATATATTTTGAGGTACTGTACCTGTATGTAGCCATCACATGCTGAACACCAATTAAAATAAACGACGTATTTTGCTTGCACACACACACACACACACACACACACACACACACACACACACACACACACACACACTCACACGTATTGTGCTGCTGGAGGACAGAATAAAGATAACTGAGTGAGCGACATTTCGGCGGCTGTACTAATTTGTGATATTGTAATTTTCTTCAGATGCACTCTTCCGTAGTTTTAGTCATAATTGCTGCATATGGATCAGTTTTGAAGACTGATATTACGTGGCAGTGCCGACGTATTACGGCTATTGCACTCGTGTCATGAATCATAAATTACGAAGTTGGAAGTTCTCTGACCAAAATGTATACTAATTGTACACATTTCTAAATATTGTTCATCGTTTCGGGTCTTTTTGACTGTAGTGTTTCGGAAACTATTTTGTTTGCGTTTTCATGTGACAAGATAAGGATTGTAACTACTTTGGGTTAACCAGGGATAATTCAGGGTTTAAAACTAGCCAGCCCCAACATTTGAGCAAAAAGTATAGAGCGTTGCAAGTGTGGAATAGTTGTAATTACTATTAATTTGTTACAAAATATTTAAGACAACTTATTTCACAACTAAGCTGTTGAAGTTTATAGTAGACTGAAGAAGTCAATTTCAGTTTAAAATAAGGCGTGCAGCTTTTTATTTCGGGCTATTATACGCGGAAGAGCATTTGGCGATGACAACTTTAAACCGAAACTAGACAGACTATGTACATATAAAGCAACGTCGAGGCGCGTTCGCATAATCATTGTTGCTGTGGAAGACCAATGAGTATTTTATATTCCGAGTGTCTATTTGTAACGTTAGTTACTCAGCATGCAACGCGCATGCGCCATAGTGTATTGTCGTCTGTAGCCTGTCTGGCTCTAACATATTTTTCCATATCTCACAAACGGCACAATTTCGGAAAAAAATATATATTTAACATAAAATGCGTCTTTTGATTTTGTCTACAATTTTTGTCTGAAATATTTCCAATTCTTAGGAGAATTGAGCGAGATATTATTATAAAGGTACATAAGTCTTCACGTAAAATACCCGTTGTTCTTGTAAGATTTTAATGAAACTTAAATTTTGTCGACAGATTTTCGAGAAATACTCAAATATCAAATTTCGTGAAAATCCGTCTAGTGAAAGCCGAGTTGTTTCGTGTGGACGGACAGACGGACAGAAATTACGAAGCTAATAGCCGCTTTTCGCAATATTGCGAACTCGCGTAATAATGCACTGGGAAAGGGGATTAGTAAGTAATTGTGCGCCGCTACATTACTTCGTGTCACTGTTTATTTTGCGCAGTTATAATATCGTAATTAGTAGTGCCTATTAAATGAAACTTTGACATAGCAAGAATGTTTTTCTTCGAAACGTGTATGAAACGGTGAATCTGTCTCTGCTCAAGCATGATTGCATGAAGGTTTATACGGGACGAGTAGGTACGCTAGACACTTCAGTGGTTTGCTTTCCGAGAACGGTAAGATATTTTGTTTCTTCGCAACCGCTTCCAGAATCTGTGGCCCACCCAGCCTGGGTTCCAGCTGGTATCCAGATCTTGTCGTCCGCGAGTCAGAGTCACAAATGTTCCCTGTATTGCCCTTTGTTAATGTTTTTTGGAGATGAAACTTGAAGGTAATATTGTTACTTCTGTGGTTTCTGAACTAAGCGATTAAAAAAGAAAGGGATCTTTCTGGATCGTGTGACGGGGAACACAGTTTCATAATCTGTCCACGTGGAGGCGCCAGTGTCACCAGTTCTCAGGGGGAAATGGTTAGTCTCGACAGACATTGAAATATTTAGAGTCGGTATAGCTTGGTCGTCCCTCCCTGCAGTAGATTGCAGAGAAAGGGATTTATAAAGTTGTTTGTTAGATTCTTGTGTGATTAATAACCTCTAACACCCATCCCTGGCTGGCTCATCTCATGATGGACCATACAGCTTTTGCTCCTGTCCCCTCACACCCACCAACCTCATGGGCCTTCGGATGCACAGGAAACATCAATTATCGGCAGTAGGGGGCTTTTTGAGATTTTAGGTTACAAGCCAACCCCAATACGTCACCTTGTTGGCCGGCCGTGTTTTCTGTCGTCACATGTGTTTCTCGTCCAATGGTGAGCGTACCCCCATAGGATCGTGCAAATTATGCAAAGAGTGGGTTGCTGTCTCATGTTTATAAGCCTTGGCATTTCTTACGTCTGAGGTCGCTTGCATTTTCGCAGCCCGTGACAGCATTGTGACCTACTGTGTACAGTTGCTGTGACAGGACAAATATGGCGGGCTGCTCAAGCTGTTCTGTGCCACGAAGCGTCGAGAGAATGACAGTTATCATCATACATATTAATGCGGCAGGGTTTGTCTTCGACGTCGTGATCAACTGAACTGCTGAACGTCTGTTTTCAAGATAGACATCTTCGGGAAGCATGTGATTCGGAATTGATGGCAATCTCCTTTGTTTTTATTAATTTATTCTAAAAAATTAGTTTTTGTGAAAAAAGGCTATGTTAAGAATAGACAGTGATGCCTTAAGTGGAGGCCAAGGGAAGCTAACATATTTCATGTACTTCCCTTGGACGCCACTTGAGGCAGAACTGTCATTTGAACGTTTTGTTTCTTTGTTTACACGTGCTGGAAGCGTCTGTTCTTTATTTACGTGTTGCTTATGATGCGTTGATCTCCGAAAGAAATTACCCAGCATCAAGCATTACTAAATACAATTTTTAATGTTTATTTAGATTAAGATGCTGTGATTTTTGTTGATTAATTATTTTACCGTTTTTACATGCGAACTATTCGCACGGGTACAACTGATACGTATAATCTCCGTAGACCCGTAGTTAATGTACTTCTGCTTGCCGCAGTTACTGAAAAGTTTTCTTCTGTGCCAAACAGAAGAAAGTACTTTAAAGTTCGAAATAGCAGCGTAACACTGCTGAATGCTATGAATATATGTTGGAAGTTCATATTGGAGTAAGTGTTTGGATGTCTGTTTATTTTGTAAATTATGTAGCTTTAAAATTTATGGTGACGGAACCAGTACACTACTTGTGATACTGACTTGTTAATTAACTAATAGGCCTTATGTTAATATGATTTAGATTGATATTGCAACAACTCTTTGATTGATTCTTGGCATACTTAACGACATCATGGCTATGCCGGTGTGCCACTGGGATCGGCCAGCTACAATACCTATATACAAAACCTAATTCCTACCTCGCAGAGAACAGTCCATCAGAATGACGAGTTAGCTAATGGTGTAAGTAATGGCTGTTTGTTGTGATCATCCTACGCAACACAGAAGTACGCCGTGTGGGAAAACTGCACAGTGATGTAATGTTACAGCAGGTGGTGTGCATGGTTATCACTGGGCCCTAAACTTCACTGTTCCTTACCAGCCTGCAACTTCTCCGACAGTACTGTTGAGCGGAGAAGCCTTCTTGTAGGCGGTTTTAACAGTAAGGATGTAGCCTACTACTTACAAATAATTTGGTTCCATTCTAAACCTGTCTTGCAGGTTCGCAGCACTTTGCACGAACAGAGCTCTTACCAAACCAGAGTTCCCATGTAAACAGGTACAGCACGAACTGTAGTTTCGTAACAGATGCTTGAAGTTCGTTCTAGGACACTTTTGTTAACTCCCGCCCACATCAAGTTTGCTAGACTTCAAATCATGATGTGCAACAATTTAAAATATTGCATTGGAGATGTACCCAATGACATGAATGCTGTCAACAAGAGAGAGAGAGAGAGGTCTTTTGTTTAACGACGCCCTGATTTGTTACGATTATGTAGGGTCGGTGGTAGAGGAATGAAGTATGAGTATGGGATGATACTGACATATGAAAACCGAAGTAATCGGAGAGAATCCTGACCCAGTGCCACTTTATTCTAGAATAAATGCAACGTATGCTGGCCTGGGATCGAGCGTGGGCCTTCGTGGAGAGAAGCCGGGAACTGGTAGCCTGAGCTCTGGCACATTAACGCATTGCGATACATATTTGAATTCAGAGTACTTCGTTGGCGATGCTACATTATGGGACACATTACGTTAAGAGATGGAATATCCGAGTGTAAACTGAAATTGAATATAAATCGAATTTTATTCCTAATCGCTGTAGGTAGGGACTTTATGGATTCTTCAGCGTGGTGTAGTTTGTGGCTGTATTATTCGCTGTGCTCTGGTGTTGAGTGTGAAATGTATTTCAAACTTAGATACGGTCGTTAATCCCAAAATAGGAATCTTACATCTTTATGTGAGATTTCTTGTTCTGATGGCAGCGGATGTCAGAGCCGCGTTCTTCTGGGATGTGACGCCGTGTAGTTTGTTAGAAGGCTGAAGACGGAGGCAGAGTGTTTCTCCGAAACGGTAACAATTTTCGGTTAGATTACAAGGCGTCACATTTTAGGAGATTGCAGTGTTAATATTTATTTCTCGTTTGTTTAGTAACGCACCAAGTCTATGAGGGAGGATAATATTAACATGGTTCTTAAAGAAATAGTTTGTGAGGGTGTGGGCTGAATTAATCTAGCTCAGGATGGGAGCAAATGGTGCGTTCTTTTGAATACGGTAATAAATTTCGTATTTTTCGTACCGTGCGTTGTCGCTAATCAAAATACACAATACTCAAACCAAAAAAAAAAGAAGTATTGTTGTTACGATAAGAGTGCATTATGTTGGTTTGAGTATTGTGTTTATTGATTAGCGACAGTGTACATTATGAACAATATAAACAAAGGTAATAAACTTTCTGTTCCATAATACACGTCGAATTTCTTGGCCACCCCTGAAGAAGGACTGTGATGCTTTGAGTCAGCTACTGACACTGTCTTTTCCTCAGAATATGCCTGTGCCTGTGCAGTCGACTAACAGCGTGGTTGTTACCGCGTACGGAATTGGAAATTATGTGGAAGGAAGCCGTCCTATCTGACTTGAAGCACTACTCTGACATTTGTCGGGAGGAACTGACTATTCCGACATCTGTCCGGAGGAACTGACTATTCCGATATTTTTCCGGAGGAAGGGATGATTTTGTCATTTGTCCGGAGGAACTGACTATTCCTATATTTTTCCGGAGGAAGGGATGATTTTGTCATTTGTCCGGAGGAACTGACTATTCCGATATTTTTCCGGAGGAAGGGATGATTTTGTCATTTTCCCGGAGGAACTATTTCAACATCTGTTCGGAGGAACTGACTATACCGACATTTTCCCGGGGAAACTAAAGAAAACAAAGAAATCTCAGTCCGAATATTTGTCCCCCCCACCCCTTACAGACCATAT
>BLKM01008356.1:2584236-2747778 GCA_013340265.1 Coptotermes formosanus | reverse complement strand
CCAACCCCCGCCCGAAAAATTGCCCCCCCCCCCCACCCCCCCCCGACGTTTGAATGGCGGGACAGGAGGCAATTTGACCCTGTGCATAAGCACCATGCCGTGAAGACGCATTAGTGAATGAGATATGGGCCTAGGTGAATCTTGACGCATTTATGACACTGGAACTGGATTCGTAGCCTGTGATTTCATTAGCTGCATCGCAACTTTAACACAGGGTCTGTGCGAACGTTTAATCGAATTAAAATGACAGACGTAGTAGGCCAGTATGATTTACATGTCGACTTACCGTGCCAGTCACACTGCACATAACACACCATTAAACCTTCATATTGCCAGTGTGAACATGTGCTCGTTAATGACTGCCGATTTTTAAGATTTTGTGCTACACATAGGAATACATGATGAAAGCCAGTAATTCCCAGATTTTCCTCGTCATTTCGACATTTCATTGCATAAACCTGCCAGCTGGTTTCCTTTCAGTGTCACAAGCATATTTCTACAAGTTACCTCTGTTACAACGAAGGTAAAGGCGTATTGGAGGCGTAAAAATATAGCTCCACTCACTCTTAACCTCGGTACAAATCATAGATGAAGGTGGGTGGTCAGCTTCACACCCGTAACGCCTTGGGCAAGAATTCCCTCCGCCAGTATTCGAACCACTCTTTCACCCTCTTGGCAATGTAGTCATTCGAAAGGTTTATATCTGTGTATGAAACTAGACGGCTTCAAATCCCAGAAGGCGCTAATATTCATAGTTACCCCTGTGAGAACCTCAAATTTTACACCGTTAGTTTTGGTTTTCTGTCATAGATATATTCGTTGATTAATGATTTAGTACTATACCTTGGTACGCATCTGTGAGAAAGTGGTTGTCTCACATTATATTCGTTCTAGAATCATCTCATGTTCTTTTGATTTTACTTATCCCCGTTTCTGAAATGTGCAGAGTAAACTTATAATGAAGCAGAAAAGCACCATCAGGCACGTATTTTGGATGTTATTCATTTGAATGTAGCTAATAAAGTAAAGTGAATATAGCGAGGCCCACTGATTTCGTACGAACGTGACGGTTCTGCCAAAATTTCGTGATATAGTCAGTCTTGTGAGTGGATTTTAGGTTGTCTAATGACGCTGTATACCAGACGGAAGAAGAAAAGTAGGAAGACCAAAATTAAGGTGGCTGGACTGTATTGAGAGTGATCCGAAATTCTTGGGAGTGAACAGATGGAGGAAGAAAGCAGAAGACAGATCCGTATGGGCTATCATTCTGAAGGTGACACTGGTTAAACTGTCAGGACCGTATGCCGAAGAAGATGAAGAAGAAGAAGAAGAATTACTCTGTGTAAGCTTCGTCTTATATTTAGTGTCAAATAGCATGAGTGGATGACAGTGTTCATTGAACCTTAAAGGGTTCGGGAGGAAGTAATCGTGGTCTATTTCGACGTACTGTTCCAGAAATCGCCCAAAAACCACGAAAGCCTTAATCGGGCCAGTCGGTATCTTTGCCAAGATTCGAAACGGGCACCTTCCGAATACATGTTAGAAGCGCCACAGCTGGAGATCACGTGCTGGGAGATATGATTCGGAGAATGGTGAAGACTGTGGTCATGATTATAATGAAACGCGGTCTGTTAATACGTTAATATTGGATGATGAAATTAGCAACTACCGTTAATGAATCCATCGAATGTATGTATGCGAGATACGAGTTTCTACTGAAGTGTTGCTGAAGATTAAAGTCTTCTGGGATTTTACGCCGTGTCAACTGATAAATACGTTGCTGATATTTTAGAGGTGTTTGTCGCCTTTTATCTTCGGGATCAAGCATCCAAAGAAGACGAAGAGCAGTCCAATCCTCTTTCGTCTTCTTGCACTGCTTAATTCTGAACCTGAAGGCGCTACGATCTTTCGGAACACTGGTAGCTGTTTACCAGTTACAGGGCTTAACAGCCCTGAAGACTTGAATCTTTAATTTTGTTTTGTTTCATTAACGTATTCAACAACAAACTTCTTGTACCTTTTTTTCCCAAGATGCACAGACATACATACATACATACATACAGACAGACAGACAGACAGACAGATAGACAAAAAAAAAGTGTCGCCTCTTTCCAGAGTTTATCGAGTCCGAAGTTATTTGGACCGCATAACCTGGGCGGGCCAATGGGCAGATTAGCCAATGGGATGAAAATTTAGACCGACTGATGTCTCAAATTTCGTGGCTAGCTCCCAGAAACGGGAGGACACTTAGTGGCGTAACTACGTAGCTCACTCCCAAATTCAGTTACTGGTAGTCTGTTACATTAGAGGCCTGCAAATCATGTCTTTAGTGTTTAGACTGCGTGTGGCAGCAATGCAGCATTCCATGAACGAGTATGGGGAATGGAGGTATGGCTCTTTTATTTCTTAAACTTCAGTACTAGGTGAACATGAGTGGTCAGCTACACACCCTGCTGGATTTACCCCAAACGAATATGGTGTCGGCAATAATGGACATGTGGTTGCTTGGTTCCCAGAAGAGAAAAACCTTCTCCCGTTGGGAAACAGAACTGTGTACCTCTATATATATCTGTCATCCAGCTCGTACCGTGCTCACTGTATTGACTGAACTATCCTGACAAACTATGACAACATTAATCGACATCAGAGAAATGTTGGGAAATATAAACATTTTGGGGGTTCGTGTTTGTCAGATCAGAGAATATGATCAGCTAATTAAGGGCTAAAGGGAATTTATTAATATTGACAGTCGTAGTACGTCAGTGTGGGATGAAATGGAACGTGTGTTGCGTCAACTTCTGTTGAATCATCGCCTACAAATTCGAAGGGTTTCACTGAATTAGAGCTGATTTTCCTTTTTCTGCCGTAAAGTGACGTCTAAGAGAAGAGACACTGAATGTTCTGAAATTGGAGACGACGAGTCCATACACAGGGGGGCGGAATTTTAAATTCGCGTGTCTATAAATTGGAGATGAATTTAGAGTATACATCAGTAAACGGACGGAATTTGAGAACTCATATGTGCAAAGAGGGGCTGAATTTGAAGAACGCATAACCGCATACTAGCGGTATTGCGAAAGCAGATTTCTTAAACGGGGGCAAAATGTTATGAACACATGTCCGCACTCGGGGATGGAATTTGGAGACGACGTGTCTAAAAACGGGCGGAATTTGAGGGACACATGACCATAAACATGGGTGGAATTTGGAGAAAATATGTCTGTTAACAGAGCCGAAATTTGAGGTCAGATGTTTATATAGGCCTACAGGGGCGGAAGTTGGGGAACACCTGTACGTAAACAGGAATGGAATTTGAAGGACACTCGACCATGAATAAGCAATAAGCTGTCATATTTTCATGGTGCAACAGCCCCTAATGGGCCACGGCCTCCCCTTACGAGGCTTCACGATCACCCAGACACACCACACTCGGTAGGACTTCTCCTGACGAGTGATCAGCCGAACGCAGAGATCTCTGCCTGAGAACACACATCACTCACAAGAGACGCACGTTCATGCCTCCGGCGGGATTCGAACTCAAAATCCCAGCAAGCGAGAGGCCACAGACTCACGCCTTAGACAGCGCGGCCACTGGGATCGGCGATAAGCTGTCATAGTTAACCAAAAATAGAATCAAAATCAAATCGTGATACAAAGTGAAGCAACAAAATCAAAACTGAAACTTTTTCTTACGATGTAATCTTTTAATATTCATGTATTTTCAATAAAGGCCAGTAAATGGAAATACGTGTACAAGCACGAAAACATCCTGTCCACAAAATTAATACAACGTACTCGCCGCCACCTTCATTATTAAAACCACCGCACAATCAAAAGTTCTTACGTCACAAATCAAAAGTAGTTCGATTAGTTTCCCTGGCCCTTCGCTTTAGTATGGTATGTGCTTAATTGGCATTCCGCACATTTTGTGCAAGTTGTGACGTTATTATTTCTGATAGTGGTAATTGTTTTTTCTTTTTAACTGACCGCCAGTTACGAGTATTTAGCCTTCGTCTTCTCAGCGTACTTTCCGCATCATTTCTGGTGTCCACTACTGATACTGTGCGTCGTGACTATACCGATATATGTTTCAATCTCAGGAAGAAGTTTCCTCTGCGAAAGTGGTCTATATTTTAAGTTATTTATTTTTGGCGTTCTTTCTGCAGTTCACATAGCGGCACTGCTTCGTTCCCTGCTGCCACCTATCTTTATACAGGGAACTAACTGTAGCAGGAGGGAGTCGGGTTTCTTCTTCTTTTCAACGCCACAATTGACGCCTCCCCATGGGACCTATTGAAACGTCATTACTGGATATTGGAGCGTGTATTTACGATCTACCAAACTTCCCCTTGTTGCCTGTCTTCACCAAGGCTATATACCAATCTTGCTTAACTAAGCTCTATTTATGTATCTCCTACACTAGTACTCAACACTGCAGTCTGCAGTCTACACAGACCGGTAACATTCGCTTGCCTACGTGCGTACAAAGACGCATATAGGCCTACGTGTGTGTTAGAATGCCTGAATCGTTCTTGGTGCAGTACACCCGGAAGACTGAAGTGTTATTCCTCATATGTTTACCTCGCCACCTCCTCGCTGTTATTTCTAATTTAAAAGTGAAAATAGGCTCCCATCGTGTTTTGCCCGTTGCCCGTATCCGTTCCATGGGTTACAAAACATATTTTAATACGGTTATTCAAAACAGTGCTGAGAAACTGCATATCTTTGTTTTAGCCTTGTAAAATAACAACTTGCCAAAATGGTACGCATACACAAGGTCTTTCCCAATACATACTACAGATTGACGGAAAGCTGGGGGGTCCATAGTGACTTTTGTGTATGCCACCGAAACTGTACTGGCTGGGTAAAATATTTCAAATTTAAAATTGAATCAAATGTTCCCTTCTCCCCTGCATCCCCCGAACCACAGAAAACGAAGTTGTATTTTATTGCTTTTGCCACATCTTATCTGGCTGAATCTTGTTTCAGTTGAGTGACTTATTTGCTGTCAGAAATACGTGCCCACCTTGATATATGTGGGGAGAGGTGATGTTAGCTTATCGCCGGCCACGATGCAACTGGACATTCAAAAACCTGCAAGCGGTTGTCCGGCCCTAGGAACACGTTGAATATAATGCGAATTATTAACAGAATATTTTTATTTCTATACTTGAACAATACGCTGTACATAAACAAAATATTTAAAAACAATGCAGTATTGTAAACAATAGTAGTATAAATATATTGTAATATATAATTCAGCAATGTGCAAATAAAGTGACTTTTATTTTTCATAAGTAACAGCGTCTACGAAGGGTGGGGGGGGGGAGGGGGCCACACAGATAAATCGAACTCAAAGTGAAGCCACGAGCAGGAAGAGGTTGAGAAACACTGCTTTAAAACATGGCAAACCGAGTGTCACATTTACACACATAAGCTATGAACTAGTTTTTAAGGCGTTTAATTATTCTAAATGACAAGCCGAGCCTTAGCACGGTGTTGCGAAGTCTCCTGAACGCGTTGCTCAGTTAGGCCTATGTTGTCCAACTTTCAGACGTTGAAGTTCCAGCGGAAGCCTCATTATGTCGCAACGTTGAGATTGTAACTGTCTCTGTCGATGTGACAAACTGTCACTCACGCGCGTCGTGTTTGAATCCTGGTATACTAATTGATGCCTTTGGTTGGACACATCTTGCGTGCTCTTCAGGCGAGTTGCCATGTATTGACACTTTGTGTATGTGTTTGTTTGATTGTTTGTTTGTTTGTTTGTGTGTGAGAAACAGAACGATATTAATGCCTGTACACTGTAGACCCTCTATGGTCCATGGCTGTTTTCACTTTGAAGCCGGTGTATGATTAATCTACTTTAAAGAACTAAACCTCGGTTTTATCTGCCCTCGGTATTTCTAATCCAGGATCTCGCTAGTCTCGGGGTAAGACGTCTGATCGACAATGGCAGAGGTCCGATGTCTGGTCATGCTAGAATGCGGCGAAGTTTAGACATTTGAAATGTGGCAGATTCCAGTCCGACAATTCCACGTTAAGTTACTGGATCCCCTCTATATACCGTTATCCTGTTACACACTGATTGCACTTTTAAGTAAAATATAGCAGCCATAAGCTTTACGCGCAGTCGAAGGACGTGTGTGGAAGATGGCGTTCAGTTAGCTTTAAAGCATTACGGAAGGAACTGTCGTGTCCTGTCTTAATATCACACTGTGGTATTTGCCTGGAGGGACTGAGGAAAGCCAAGATAGGCCTGAGGATCATATCTGCGCTCTTCTAGGGTATTACGCAGCGTAGAGTGGTAATTCTGTACCGACGTTTGGGGATAACCTATCGGTCCCATCTTCAAGGGTCAAGAAGTGCAATAAGAAAGACTTCTTGATTCTTAAAGATGGGACCGATACGTTTTCCCGAAACGTCGGTACAGAATTAACACTGCGCTGCCTAATATCCCAGAGGAGCTCAGGTATGTACATCGTGGCGGAAGCCTGAAGTCACGCAACCGCAGGATCGTCGGTATCAAGGTCAAGATTCGAAACGGACATATCCTCGGTGCACGTTAGGAGCCAGATTTATCTATCGGGGCGAAATCCATTCATAGCTACTCGCACCTCAGTGGTGGAAGATGAATGACCGCATACCTGAAGGCTGTCGGTACAAACAACCTGGGCTAAGGAACTCTTCGCTGCATTCTGAACTGATCATGTGATGATCGTGCCTTTTCCTTTAATTGGTGCGAGTAATAATACTTAGGAATCAAAGGAAGAAGCAGGATTTAGATTTTGTGAACACGCAGTGTGCCGTCAAGGGTCGTCGTTTGACAACAGACCGGTCGCCGGGAAAATAACACGTCTTAACGACGGGTGGTTTTCATCCTCGGTGCCCCTTGGGTGCTTCTAACATTGTTCGACCCCAGAACCACATTGTTATACAAAACTGTTATCCATTCTTTAAATGACGTTTTTCTCGTTAATTCGTTTTCTCATATTTAAACTTTATTGACTTCATATTTTGGCCGAAATTGTATTTCTGTAATTATCAAAATGTTTTTAACCCCTTAATGTAGCATTCTCTCTCTCTTTTTTGTTTGTTATTGGGCTTTACTGCAGCTTTCCTGTACATCTGTTTCATCTCTTCTACTGTAACGTTTAGCAATATATACACTAGGGAGCACCACCTGTCTTTTACTCATTTTAAAATTCATTATATATTTCATTTCCTTTATTTCGTTTAGCATTTCACATTGACCGTGATTCAAAATATTCTCGCTGTCCTTGCCGCTGTATTATTAAACACTTCCACCCCGCCCGTCCCCACCCCATCCTTTCCTGCAGTCTTCTATTATTTTTACGGGCTGCGTATTGTGATGACGTTCTGAAACGAAACGTGTGCCGATAATATGAAAGTTAAAGGTGCTGACGGGGGTGGGCGGGGGTCGGAGAGGGGTGGGGTATATAGTAAGGGCTGGAATTGGGTAAAGTGTTAGTAAAGGGGGTAAAAATTAGAGGAAGGTGAGGGTAGCAAAGATGAAGTGGCGGGTGAGAAGTGGAGAGAATGCTTTCATTTCGCACTCTGGAAATATTCCACACAATTTTCATGTCTCGATGTTCCGATATATAAAGTCATTGTACAGAACCAGACAATGAAGATGCAACATTCAGAGTGCTGAGTGGCATATACACTTAGTTGTTAGTAAACTATCAAATGAAGCTTGTTTAATAAATCAGTTTTTTCTCGAATTTGAATTCGTGTCTGTAATAACAAGTATCATTATTTGACAGAGAGGCCTACCCGATGTGTAGGTGCCTTGGATGGAGTATGCCTGTGGTATTACGAGTCGAAGGCACTACCAGGCCTCAAATTAAACACTATAGTGTTTAGTAGAGTTCAGTTGTGAGCTCTGGTATATACTTCGATCCATCTTGTTATTGCCTATCTTGTTGCTATATACATTCCTCGTCTTTCCTGCCCTGGTCTGAAGGCTATTTATTGCAAGTGACTCTTGCATCTTCAACATCTATAACCGTTTTAAAATGATTGAACACTTCACCTTGTTGCTGTAATTTCATATTTAAGGTATTCTCTGGGAATAATTTTTTTTTTCTGTAAGTACGTGCAGTTATCTTCTGTGAACGCTTATAGTCCATGTTCAAGTGTTTGTCTTTAGCATTTTGTTTTGCTTTTGGATGTGAAATTCAGGTATTTTGTACAGAGAGTTTTAACGTTGGCACCAGCTGGCTCCAGCATGAAAGTTTCTTCACCTATAACAAAGTCCAAGAATGTGTACAGCCGTGACGAATACCAGACTCTTATCGTAGGCAGACCCCACTGAAGAGACATCGTTCCCCGCTGCCGAATTAACGTTCACTATAATCCCATGTAAAATATGTCTTAGGTAAGCGAACGGGGGTCATGTTAAGCTTTTCGTTTTGCAAAACTGTATTGTTGTCGCTGCTCGCACGTGGCCAGTTTTGTGGTCCATTAATTGTACAATTAGTAGACTGTGGAGCCCACCGAAGACAAGTCCTTTCTAAATGTAGTGACAAATACAGGAGGCAGTTCTGCACATTACTGCATAGAAATGCATGCGTCCGATTCTCCCGAGAGGCTGACGATTTGCGGGAAGCTCTGTAGTCGAACCCTAAAACGCATCTGTTGTTGTTGTTGCTGCTGTTGTTGTTGTTGTTGTTGTTGTAACATTCATTGTCGTAAGGAACAGATAATCGAGAAGGTGCCAGTCGCTCATGTGACCAAATTCACCGCCTTTTATGGAACCCAAATTGTCGTGCTAACGGGTGTCCGCCCGTCGAACCTACCCTCAGCGAGTTGAATCTAGTCCGTATACATTCTACTTCGTTGAGTTCCATTTTAGTATTATACTTACGCCAAGTCGTCTCTTCCCTTCACAGTTCCCGATCAACTTAGTCACTTCTCAACTGCCACTGCTCGCCTTGTATCCCGCCAGTCTCATTCCCTTCGATTTGATCACCGTATTGCTATTAGGCTACATATTCTGTAATTATTCCATCTTCTAGGTTAATAAGTTATCCTGCCTCTCCCCTCCCCTAACGCGAGCAGTTGCAAAATTCTGTTCTAGCGTAAGTAAACGTCCTTTACTTCAGAGATTTGTTAGTGCGTAAAGGTAAATTGTTTAAAGAAAATAGTTAGTGAAGGACCCAGAGACGTGCGCGATGATGAATGTTTGGATAATTACTACAGTAAATGTGGAATAATTTTAAATTACGTTAATAGCCTGTGTTGAACTTGCCCGGAGACACTGAGATAAGGAGGAGTTTAGTGGCAGTTGGTCTGTCTTGCTTAGGCGAACTGTTTTGGTTTCAGAGGTATGAAGAGTGCTTCACAGCTCTGGCGTATCTGTCACTTGTGTGTCGGTTGACATATTTATTGTATAATGTGATGCATGTTTGTTACTCACGGCTGTACATGTTGTAAGCGTACAGCGGTGTGCTATATGTTGGAAATGAAAATGTTAAAATCTGTTGTAATTTGCAAGCAGTCTTTCGTCGTATTAAAAGCAACAGTGCGCATGCTGTAAAGAAAGAAGCGCCGACTTTGAGGTGTGGGTGGCCTAACGTGGGAAGAGAAGGGAGGCATCATTAAATCTTTCCATTACAGTCATCTGCGACGTCTCTTTCTTTATTTCTTTCTCTCTCCCTCTATCGTCTATCTCATCTCCGATCCAGGGGTGTCAATTCCTACTCGCAGTCCATTAGGTAGTTCTGTCGATTTGCGCAGCTGAACAAGACGTGAGCGCTTCAGTTACTAAGGTTGCGCCCCTGAGTTATGTTACATTCCGAGCAGCTGATATCTCGTCTCCATAACTGTCAGCTACACACACCTACCTACGGAACATTTTTCTTCTTGAGAAGCTGAAAGTTGCTCAGCTGTTTTGGATCCCCAACGGTCATCGTGGTATTTACAGGTAGTAATGGTGTATTTGTCCATACGCTCGACATGAAGGCATATAACGGATTGTAGGTACAGCTCCACTCATTCTTAATCTCAACAGCAGGTGGAGGTGAGTGGTCGCTTTCGCACTCCCGCCGCTTTACTCCGTGGGAAAGAGCCCCCGGTTCCAGTGAATAGGTTTGCTGGGCCCCAGAGCTGGTCTGCATGTTCTGAAGAAGAGACCAATGTCTTCTTCCTGCCGGGAGTCGAAACAGCATTTGTCTGTTATCAGGCCATTTGGACCGTTTAAACCCACTCCTCACCGACACACGCTGTTTCTTTGAGATACGTTTTGATCAAATCCCGTCATCAGCACTATATTTCCGAAGTGATGCCATCGAATTTCCTAAACAATATTTGTACGCATTGCTGGCCTGCGTGCGTGCTTCGTGTATCACACGTCCCACAATTCTTCGTTTTATGGCGAAGGTAAAAGTAGGTAAAGTTGTCGGTGTACACGCCCTGAAAGCGTATCATTTTATTAAGCGCGCCATTTTGACCGATGTTTTACTTTTACTGTAAGATTTGGATGCACGGTTTTCGAGACAGTTCAACAAAGTGAGTGAATATGCTGGAACTGTTACGCTGTGAGCACGTTTCCTAACTTGTTATAACCAGGTTTTATAAGATTCTAACGATTGTATTTACAAATAATATTATTAGCCTTTTCGAATTATGCCCATATCTCTTTCTAAATCAATGAATGCAATAAAAATAAAAATCGGTAGTATATAAAAAGTAACTTTCGCGCACAGTATTAGCTCCCGTCTTCAGGCTAAAATACTGAAATATTTGGATTTGTGCCCGATAAGCAGTGCTATTGTCGACCTCTAATTTCATTAATTTCAAAACTCCGTACGATGGTCAAAGTCCAAGAAGCAAATGATCTTATGTTTTTTAACTGCTTTGTTTTGAATTCAGGTGTTAAATTTAATGGAATGGTTGTAGTGAATTATAAGTAAGAATTTGGAACGTTTAGGTCGATGTCTAGTTCTGCGTATTTAGACATACGCATCCAAGGATGGAGGAAATCCCGAAACAACTTAAGTCATTAAAGCCGAATCGAACCGAGTCCCTGCCGAATGCAAGCCAGTAACATTAGGCTATTATTGCAGTGTGTTTGGTGGGTCAGAGTGACACCGGCGCAACTGTCCGTCAGCCACCTGTCTCTGTCTTCGCACAATTCTACAGTTTTGTTCTATGTTTTTATGTTTTTTACTGTGCTAGAAAACAGAGTTACGCGTCTCATTGGCAGGTCTCGCCTCCCCCACTCCCCACCATCCGTCTCCCTAAATTTTAATACGACAGCCTGGCTGTGCCCTCTCTATCCTTGTGAATTTCTGCGCGTTTTATTTCTGAGAAAATGTCAAAGTGATTTTTGGGAAAGAGTGTGGCACTTCGCAGTATGAGGGGGATCGTTTATCCAAAGTTGCTGCACTATCTCGTATTTGTTACTCGCAAACTGATTATGAATTTTGTTTTAACATTTCCTCTGAAGCTGGTAGTCTGGGACTGCTTGTGCTGATAGTCTGGGACTGCTTGTGCTGATAGTTTGGGACTGCTTGTGCTGATAGCCTGGGACTGCTTGTGCTGGTAGCCTGGGACTGCTTGTGCTGATAGTCTGGGGCTCCTTGTGCTGATAGTCTGGGACTGCTTGTGCTGATCGTTTGGGACTACTTGTGCTGATAGTCTGGGACTGCTTGTGCTGGTAGCCTGGGACTGCTTGTGCTGATAGTCTGGGGCTCCTTGTGCTGATAGTCTGGGACTGCTTGTGCTGATAGTCTGGGACTCCTTGTGCTGATAGTCCGGGACTGCTTGTGCTGATAGTCTGGGACTCCTTGTGCTGATAGTCTGGGACTGCTTGTGCTGAGAGTGGGTGCATCAGATCAGCAGTATACTGGTGCTGGAGTGCAGCTCCTGTTGTGTACAGCTAACCTGTTCATTACAAATATAAAAGCAAGGTCACCAACTAATGCACTTTATCACCGTTACTTCCCCGACATGTTTCGGCGTCCAGTGATGCCATCGTCAGGGGGTGTTCATTGTGAATGACACAGGATGTGATTAAAGTGCATTAGTTGGCGACCTTGCTTTTATAGTGAAAATGCATGGTGAAAACAATATAAAACTGTTCATTACAGTTCACACCTTATAGTGTAGTACAAAATATCGCTTTGGGGAGAATGTGGCAGTGGAACAGGCTTTTCTGGGTATTTTGGTTTTCCCTTGTCACTGTCATTCCACCAATACTCCATATTAATATGTAATTTATCTACTATCAGCACTGTGTATTCTTGTAGTCTAATCGTAGCAATTGACAGCGTCGTTAAATAAAGCATTACTGTTAGTTCACACAGTTGGTGCTGTTGCTGAAGCGTAGGAAACCGTCCTTGCAGTGTCGGAGTCGAGTTTCATTCCCTTCTGTGAGTTACTTTAGAAATAATAATAATAATTTGATATCAGTAATCGCTGAGAGTGCTGCTCCCGTAATCCGTCAGCCTGCATCAACAGCAGTGTTCGAGTATTCCTGATGTGTCGGTGTAGTAACAGCCGTCTTGAATTTCGTCTTTAAGGAATAAAATTGAACAATCGTCAATATGCAGTTGAACCCGGTTATAACGACATCGTTTTATACTACACCTCGCCTATAGCGTCAGATATTCTGTGGAACCAATTAATTCGTTTCTGTTAACCATAATATTATACTCCTCGGTTACAACGACACTCGTTTCTAACGGCACAATATATTCAGTCTCTTTCATGACGTTATAACCGGGTTTGACGGTAGTTTGATAGGAGATATTGTTTGCAAGTAACAGTCTGCGTGTAAGATTACGTGGCATTTGGGCACGAGACGCCACGTGGTCTGGCGTTTCGGAGAACCTGCTTCTTCCGCCTTGCAGATGGCCTTGAAGCCCTCAAAACTGAAGTAGCAGGTTTCTCCTTTAACTGCCGTCGCCATATTAGAAGGCCACGTCCCGCAGTCCAATCCATTTGTGCATGGTGGTACGAGATTACGTTTCTCTCCCGTGCAAATCGCTGCAGTCCCTTGGCAATGCGAACAGAAGGCAATTACGAGTGTCGGATGTGCACCAGTATTCACATTTGTAACGAACTGTACTTTATGTTACCTTCTGACCTGTCTTTCCGTCCCAGCGTCCAGCAAAGTGAAACCAAACAAATTCCTTTCCCCCATCTGTTTGTCGTTTTCTAATTTCCTTTTCGCCTTCATGTTGCTAGGTCAGAGTTCGGGAAGTGTCCCGGTGGCCTGTCCAGTTTATGACTGAACCGACAGCTGTATACGGCTTCCTGAGGTGGGGCGGTACCTACCTGAACTTCCTTTCCTTTCCACCATTTTGATGCTGTGGGTCGAACACACAGATCACGGTCTAACCTAGGGGCAGGGTATGAATATTGGCCTATTGGTAAACATTTGACGCATATGCCGTACAGCAGTACCGGCGCCTGAAAGGAGACGTTATTTCAAAGTACAGGCAAGTCATCAAGAAAGAATGGAATTAAAAGAAACATTAGAATTTGACGATGGGTCAGATGATTATGGAGTTCTTCAGCGAAAATAAATACACCTATTAAAAAATATTATACAAAAAAAACTTTAAACACCAACTTATGCACAAAGAGCCGAGACTACAAAGAGTTGACGCTTCCATAAACGGCGCACTGCACAGTCAACAGCACATTCTCGATTAACTGTATAGTGCAACCCAGTGTAACGACAACGGAAGGTTTCTCCCTGAAGATGACCCAGCAGGGTAGAAACATGTAGGAGTGTGTTATAATTGACGAAAAAAACTCTTTGTCCATTCGTTGGTGTTTAAAGGTTTTTTTTGTATAATATAGTGCACGGACATGGAGCACATTAAAAAATATTATATTTAAGGGTCCTTGTTTGATAGTAGACATAGAGACGGTTCCCGGACGTTAAATTTCGTGGCAGATGAAAAAAATGCCTTGGAAAAGGGACCGACCCAGTTACACGCTACGGAACAATCGTACCGCATAACGAAGAAATTAATCCCTCCCCCTCGATGGCCATAGCAAAAGCGGCATCCAGCAAGAAGAAAACTGTTTCACCAGTTTGGAAATGTGGTGTTAGAGAAGGATAGGGAAGATGGGTTGGCCCGATCATGTGAAGAATGAAATGTTGCGTAAAGTCAGGGAAGAAAGGCACATTCTACACATAATAAAGCGATATAAGGATCATTCGATTGGCCTCATCTTGCGTAGGAAGTGCCTTCTAAAACACGTTATTGAAGGAAAAATAGAAGGTACGGGTAGATGAGGAAGAACACAGCTACTAGATAATCTTAAGGAAAAGAGAAAATACGGGAATTTGAAAGAGGAAGCACTAGATCGCACTCTGTGGAGAACTCGCTTCGGATGAACGTGTCGCAAGACACAACTATGGAATGAATGACTGTAATGTACGAATCAGTAGTTGAAGTTTCTGATGTCGTACCCTATCATGTACCCTATCATGTATCCTATATGGTAATATCTCACGAACAGAATACTGGACCAAGTCATAACATAAAAACAGAAAATTGACTGTGCTAATATGGGAGATGTTCATATAGACTGTTTAGGAATGACTTTAATTGGCCAGATTTGTATTCGCGAAGAAATTAAATGTAGACTAATTAGGAGGAGTATTTGCTTCCCGTTTCCTGTCTAAAAATTTTATGAGCAACGCATACGAAACGATGACTTCACCTGCTTGTTTTGTGTGGAACTTGTTGTGTCACGTCGATGAAGATCAGAGATTGAGAGTATTGAAAAGCAGTATGCAGAGGGAGCGGTTGGATCTAAGACAGGGCGTAACAATGCAGGAGGCCACGTAATAAGAACCTTTCTAATTGGTGCCCGTCAGGATGTATTGTTGGGTTAATCATGTGAAGGAGGATGAGATTGGTGGGCTGAAAAATTCATACAAGTTTGTATTTAGAATACGTTAAAGGAACATACCACCTGGAAGACCTAGAAATAAATGGGAGAGTAATATTAAAATGGATCTTACACAATGGAGATGTGGCGATGTTGACTGGGTTTATCTTGTTCGAAATGCTATCCTATCCTTTATAACACAGCTGGTTTATCATTAATAGACTCACGTAGGCCTACTGGCAATCTATAACTACACATTTCGGTTCCTGTGAGTCACCAAGGTGGATATGGAACACACAGACAATCCTTTTGCATAGTTTGTAAAATGTGTAATCATCATAGCTTCTTAACCTGGCTGTGGCTCACGCTATACAAACCATGCAGTTGTCGATTGACTTGACGTCAGTCTATTATTGATACTCTCAGCTGTGCTGTGCAGCACAAATTATTACAAAACTTCATAGGTCATCTCGCTCAGTTTGGGGAATGTTGGCAGTAATGAACATTCAGTTACATAAAGGCGAAAATGTTTTGCCTACCCGAGTTATTATTAGGCCTAAATAATGAAAAGTGACCCTTCTGCTGCATTGTGTTAGTTGTTCGGTCTGGCTTTGTAGTGCCCACTGTTTTTATAGAACTCTTTAGCCTGTAGTTTTGTTACAGCTAATTTGTTTTAAGTTCCTAAGCTGATATTTATAAACCTGTCTGATAGCAGAATTTCTAAACCTGTCTGATAGTATAATTTCTAAACCTGTCTGATAGTAGTAGAATTCGTAAACTTGTCTGATAGAATTTCTAAACCTGTCTGATGGTAGAATTTTTCTAAACCTGTCTGATAGTAGAATTTCTTAACGTGTACGATAGTAGAATTCTTAAACTTGTCTGATAGTAGAATTTCTAAACCAGTCTGATAGTATAATTTCTAAACTTCTACGATAGTAGAATTTGTAAACATATCTGATATTATTTCTAAACATGTCTGTTAGTAGAATTTCTAAACCTGTCTGATAGTAGAATTTCGAAGCGTGTCTGATAGTAGAATTTCTAAACCTGATAGTGGAATTTCTAAACCTGATAGTAGAATGTATAAACCTGTACGATAGTAGAATTTCGTGTTTCATCGCCGCTATTCCAATCCCCACCATTGCAGGCGCTCCTTTATTATCTCAATTTACTTTAATTCGTTAAATATATTTCTGTAAGATATATAACCTCCATTTTCAAAGTGTGCTTTTGAGAGCAATTTCCTAACCAAAATTCTGCACGTATGCATCCCTTGTCCCCCCACTAAATCTTCCGTAACCTATAACTTTCTACCGACAATTTCCTCCCCTACACCCAACCCCCGAAATTGGACTCTACCTCCGTTCGGGTATCCACAAATGCTTATTCAGTCCTCAATCCAAGGATAAGCCGTGCTGTGGAATCGAGACCCTTAGGTGTTTCTACTAAGTGTGTAAAACTTAGACAAGCGAGTTCAATGCGACTTTTCAGGCTTTCGCAGCGGTGCAGTTGAGGTTTTCTTTCTTCGGGGACGTGGCGCGGCGTCACTGGGTGATTTGTGCCCGACGTTTCGAGAGAGCATGATGGTCTCATCTGTAATAATTGCGTCACTTTGTCCTATTAAGAAGAGAGACCCACTTTATTTGACCAGACGGCAAAGTTCACAAAAGAATGTGCGACGTATGTACTGGCTGGCGTTGCAGAGAACAGGCATGTCAGCCACGTGGCGCGCAGAACTTTATGATGTGGTCTGCTCACGTTTTGATATTTGTGAAGTTTTATTGCTTCCCTTTCAGAACACAGCAGCAAAAATTCTTGCGGAATATTGAAAACATTTTTGCTTGTCAAAGACCTGTCTGCGCGTTGCACTCCGTCCTATGTTTAAGCGTACTCATCACATCAGATCACTTAGCAATTGGTAAGACGTTCTGCTTTACCATTTTTAAGTGATTATAAACTTTATGGTCCAAGAAGCTAAAGAATTTTCAGAAATGCATGTGCTATTCGCCTAGTTACTCAGTATTTAAATAACTTCCCACAGGCGCGAACATATTACAGTCGAACGCGGTTATAACGTCATGAAAGGGGCTGAAAATTTTATGTCGTTATAAACGAGTGTTGTTTGTAACTGAGGAGTATAACGGTACGGTTAACAGTGGGGAATTAATTTGTACCACAGAATATCTGACGCTGTAGACGAGGTGTCATATAAACCGATGTCGTTATAACCGGGTTCTACTGTATTTTTGTTGCGCAATACAATGAAAAATTAAATAAAAACAGTGTCGTAAGTCCCTGCGTTTTTCTGTATTAAAAATTTACAAACACAGAAAGACGAGGGAATGTGGCACCATATGTTGAGACTCCAGTTGTCAAGGTGGATTTCGGGTTTTGTCTGCAACCTGTTCTGACTTTGAAAGGCCTGGCACAGATTGATTCGCGAAGTGTTAACCTTTTAAAGCCTAGCGGTAACTTTACATACGACCGGGTTTAACATTAAAACATTCTACGTGGTGCCCACATTGCGTTTATGTGTTTTGTACGGATCTCAGAACAAACAGCAACTTTTGCCTTATACAACAGTAACAGACTGGCTTTTATAACCGTGGTGGAGGGTGTTTACAGCGCGGTACGCACTGAGTCCTTATATAAAACAGATGCGCTTCGTCTTTAAAGAGTTAATATGCTAATCTCAGGTTAAGTGTTTACATGCTTGACGTTAAACTTAGTCGCCTAGTGAAAATTACTGTATTGCTGGAAAAGAAAACAGGGTCTTGTGCAAGGGACGCATTGTACAGTTTCGAGACTGACGGGGATGCAAATACCCGGCCTGATACTGACGCATAATAGTAACAGCTGGTAACACATTCTTCGATTGGAGAATCCCTTCAATCATACTTCCCTGCCCCCCTGTATGACGTCATGACGTAGAACTCCATGATGCCAAAGCTTATGTTGACACCCAAATGTCACGTGTGCCAGTCGTTTAATTGCATAAGTAACATGCAGACCTTTCTGAGGGGTGACAGGCTTAGTCACAAATAATATAAAGAAAGGTCACATGATGTGTAATGCCTGCTGGCGACAAATATATATGCATGTAGTTTGTAACGTTTTTTAACGCACTGAATAATAAGCACTGAAAGTAACTCACTTCTTCATGCTTCCACCTTACGAAAGAGCGTCACTTTTGTGAGAAGCTGCCCGGTTTTAGCGCCTTTTGTGTTTCTTTTAAGAAATGTGTGTAGAACGTTGGTGGAATGATACTGAATGGTACAAACCGAGTGAAGATTAGAGTTGATGTACAGAGGATAATACCGATGCGGTTCCTACCTCGCAGAGAATCATGTTTGCTTTAGAAAGAACAGGCTGTGAATGCTGTGTAGTGAAATAATCGCTGTTGGTTGTAAGAGAACCATACGCAAGGTAAATACGCTGTGTGGACAGACTGTGGAGTCTCTTGCGTTAAACGTGGTGGTAAATATACTAACCACCATACATTAAAGCATTAATGTAATAAATTTACACATTACTGATTTTCACATTATGAAGCACATTGTCATTGCATTCTCAGCGAAAACTATGTATTGTTACACAAAGAAGTGCAATAGATTTCCAGGCCCCTTAACAAGCGAGAAAGAATGTTTTCGGAGTCATAATTCTCGTCACACATTAACCATTAAACGCGATTTCCAGCACGCTAGTGGCTACTCTAACTCTTGAACATCGAAATCTGTTACAATACCAACACAGGGTAGATAAATGAGGCAAACCAGTCATATCCCATCTACTCGGCTGTATCCCTCACCCCCCTTCCCTTCTGTGTCGTGAAATTCGCCATCACTGCTAACCCCCTGAAATATTTCCCGCGTATTTTAACAGCCCTATCAACAATATTCAAATTATTATATTCAAACATAGAACGTGTTTAGGGTATATACATACTATATATATGCAGCGTATATCTATCATGATATAAACTGGATAAACAAAACTATGGTCACATATACACGTATCGGAAACTAATATAGCGTAAATTATTGTTCTCATGCTTGGTTATTCCTGATGCTGCATCAACCCCTGCGATATGGGGCTGCACCTGCCATATTGCTCACTCGCATCGCTTGTGCCTCTGTCATGTGTGTGTGTGTGTGTGTGTGTGTGTGTGTGTGTGTGTGTGTGTGTGCGTGTGCATGTGCATGTGCGTTTGTGTGTAAACTGTTGTGTCGCCATGTCATCTGTTTAACCATTCAAATTTTTTTACTTCCCAGATATTTCCTCGGCATTATCAGTTTTTACACTAGAATGCTGCTGTTTTAAAGGTGGGGGCATCTCTCGCCTCGAAATACTGGCTTTTATCTGCAGATGTACATACTTAAATATAAAAGAACACATAAATGTATGTCTGCAAGGCAGTTTGTTACTGAATTTTAGTTATAAAATAACTGTGCTCAAAGTGTTAAATTCTCTTAATTGGAAATTAAGTTATGTGCACGTTTATCTGTTGAACCTCCGATGACCTGTGTTGTTTGAAACTTGGGATAATGAGTATAAACACATATCCACAAACCTGCACTAATTAGTCCGACACGAAAGCAGAACTTAGTGAGGCCCGATATGTTTCAGTTGCTTCAGTGCATCCTGTAGGCCCTACTCTGTAGCAAGGCTGACGGAAAATGTAAAGTTCGTGAGTATGCAGTTGCGATACATTCTGTTCGTGGTTTTTCCCAGTGCAGATTACGGGTACATAAAATGATGCGTAACACACCATTTATGAAGTTGTTAATGGTATATCTGCTGATAACACGTTACTTGCCCGTCTCTGTCAGTTCATCACGTATCACTAAACGTAGGTTTCGGATAGCTACCATGTTGTTTTACATTCTAAGAAAGTCGCGGCGTGACAAAGCTCGCGCGTGTGTATTTATAACACATTACGAAAGGATATCTATGAACTACGTTTCAGCGCTTTAAAGACTAAAATTATCCTGAATTATATTCAAAGATTCAGTTCGTACCGCGCAATTATATTCAAAGATTCAGTTCATACCGCGCAATTATATTCAAAGATTCAGTTCGTACCGCGCAATTATATTCAAAGATTCCGTTCGTACCGCGCAATTATATTCAAAGATTCAGTTCGTAACCCGCAATTATATTCAAAGATTCCGTTCGTACCGCGCAATAAACACGCTCTGTATGTGCTATAAAAGACAGTTACTGAGATGTCTGTTACGAGATCCATACAAAACACAGACATATACTCTGTGGGCAGTAAGTAGAATTTTTGAATATTAAATCTCGTGGTACATATAGTAACCAGTAGGTTTTACGGAGTTAACACTTGGAAGTCTAAACTTTGGTAGCTAAATTACTTTGATTTTTAGACGTGTATGGGATTAAATCTTGATACAAACACAGTAGGAAATAAGAAACCATGAATTGTAATCAAAGTCGAGATGGACGTTTATCGCAGAACGCAATATGCTTGTTCCTCGGACCACTAGAAATTCACGGATCACACTCTGGGAATTTGCTCTAAAGGATTTTGGTCTTATGAGGTTTTCACAGTGTTGTTGATGATTACAGACTTGTGGGGTATGAGACTGTGTTGATTGGTAATAACCGACGTTTTAGAGGAGCTTGCTGATTCTGTTTTCATGGTAGTCCAAATAAAGTGGATTGAGGTGGAAGAAATGGCAGAGAACAAAGAATTGTACTCTTCTTCGTACAACGTTGGAGGAACTGTAAGGAACTATAAGGAACTCGGCAGCTGAGCCTGGAAGCATTTGCCTTCTTCTCTGCGTCTAGGCTAGCTGTGGGGCTCACCATCCTCGTATCCTGTAGTACTCGGGACGTCAGGCTGTGACATCTCTGTCTGGTATCGTGTTTTAGAAAGCGTTGCACTATCCGCACCCACATCTTCGTGTCTTGGCCCTTAATTAACCGTAGAGCCAGTTTTAAATATCCGTATCTTCAAAGAAACGAAGATGAAGATCAGTACCACTCCGCCATGTTTAAGAAAGTATTAAAATGAGCGTATATGTACGTACATCAATAACAGTATGTGATCATAAACATGGTCATGCGGAAGAGTTCCACAGGCAAATTACGACAGTCATATTAAGTACATCAACGTCCCTGAAGAGATGTCCCGCCAGGTGCAGTTGTCCCCTGGTATCGTTTGAGATCATGATTATGAAATGGGGCTTTACAGTATAGCGCCACAGGTTTTAATTTGGCCACCACGTGGATGTGAGTGATTGTGTGGCAAATAAAGAAGTGTTACCTAGTATCAAGGAAGAAGGGAACGTTCTGTATGCAGTAACACGCAGGAAGGCTACTTGGATTGGTCACATACTGCGTAGGAACTTCCTTTTATTGAAGGAAACAGGAGAGAAGAGGTGACGAAGAAGCAGATGTAAGCTGCTACTGGATGACCTCAAGGAAAGAGAAGATATTAGAATGGACCTGTCGCAAAACAGACTGCATGTTGATGGAGGTGATTGATGAGCTTCAAGCTTCGGCCGCTTTCCTCCGGTGCCTGGTGGATAGGAACCTGAGGGTGTCCGATGCACTTCTAGACGAGACGGCCCCTGCCGGAAGTCGACCCGCGATTGTAACCTTTATAGACTGTAATCTGCAGACGTGGGTTTGTGTTGTGTTTGTCACGTTGTTCAATTTAGAAGTGTGTCAGTTCCGCTGATGATGCTATAAAAATTTGGAAAATGCTTTGGTAGTAAACTTGACTTCGTTGTTCGTTATTCCGTTGATTTTGTCATAAATATTAATTGTTATCGAAGTCTATGGTAAGCAGGCATTTGCATCTGTTATATTCAGCTGCTTGATAGACATTTGCTTCTCATCTTGCATGCGTTATCCAATGTCTCTGAAAACCGTACGGAGCCTTCTCCTTTTTAAAACCGCTCTCACATTCAAGCTTCATCCTTTCCTTTCTCCCCAGCTGTAATAGTAATAATAATCATGATGTTATTTTTACGACATTCTTTCCCCTCATAAGCCGCATTCCCTTCACATGGCCTCCTTGCAGCGACGCACTTTAAGCCTTAATGTGCCTATAAAATACTAATTATAGCCGTTCTTTAGTCTTTCTTTTTCATCTTTAGAATAGGAAAATCACCCTACGTGAGATTTAAAAGTAGAAGTAAACGTAGGATTGGTGGTGGCGGTGGTGGCGGTGGTGGCGGTGGCGGTGGCGGCGGCGGTGGCTGTGGCTGTGGTTGTTGTTGTTGTTGTTGTTGTTGTTGTTGTTGTTGTGGTGGTGGTGGTGGTGGTGGTGGTGGTGGTGGTGGTAGAACAACCCCATTACAGGCCTGGACAGGCCCTTAGGCTTCCTGGAGGTTGAGGCCACCATTTTTAGGTAATCGGCACATGAAAGTAGTAAGGTTATCAGCCCTACACACCGGCCGTCTTTGTCCCCCAGGAAATATTCCTGGTACTCATTTCTGTTAGAGGCTGAGTCGACCTCAGGGCCATAGTGCGACCGAAAGGATTATGTCAATGAAAAATGCCAGTGACTCCATCCGGAATCGAACTCGCGACCTTCCGGTTTGTAGTGCAGTACCTCAACCAAGTGCGCCACCACGTGGCGCCAGTAGTAATAGTAATAGTAGTAGTAGTAGTAGTAGTAGTAGTAGTAGTAGTAGTAGTAGTGATAGTAGTAGTAGTGGTGGGTGGTGGTGGTATGATATTTAGTTACCGAATTTTGGAGGACTTTACTGCCTTCAGCTTCAGGTTACAAGTATGCAAGAAGACTCACTTCTGTAGGACCACTTGGGCCCTAAGGATGAAGGCATCGAGCTCTTCTGAAACTTCTGGAATTTATTGCAGCCTACACTGTATCATATCGCAGAGGACTTCAGTGTTTATCAGCAGCGCTATAAGAACCTTAAAAATCTCACATGAAGTAACGGGTCAAATTTATTTTATTAAAAAAAAAGTGCTCTGCAAGACCTTACAAACTTAAATTCATAGCCCATGCAGGTAGAATTGCTGTTCCATCACATATGTTTAGAAATTCTGATTTAATGTTTCACAGTTGTGGTTTGTTTAATGGCTTTAGAAACTGGTGTCACCTGTGAATGCCACCCGTAGGTGTGCATGACCTGTGTTAACTTACGTCACTCTTATGTGCACTTGTTTAGAGTGAAAAGAAAAGCGTGAATTAATGGTTGTGCGTGTGAGTACTTAAAAAAAAGGAAAGAAAGAATGAGACAGGACATAAGAAAGAAACTAATAAAAAATACTTAGAATGAAACGATCATTAAATGAGGTGATGAAATTTAGTCATAACACTGCAGTTATGCAAATGTGTGTTATTAACTTCCTCTCTTCGCTCCCTGGGCTAGTTTCTTTCATTCTCGTCCTGGCGGTAGAGAAGTAAGAGGGACGATTTTTTGCTCCTACAGAAGGGAAAAATCGTATGCAAATGAGACAAATGAATACGAAGGGTATTTGGCTTCATGTTTGAATAATTATAGTTTCATAATGTGTCTAATTGCTCTGTTTTATTTTACGGAGCCTCTTTTGTAGAAATGCAAAATCCATAATTTTAGGAGGACGAGGAAAGAGGTGTAGGTTAATTTGGTACCCTGCTTTCCGCTTCTTTTCTGTTTTCCGTGTGTAATTTCAAAGCAAATATGTAGAATAGGAGGATTCTTGACATAATTCGCTGCACTGAAATTTGGAAAATATATCGGACTAAGCTTCTTTTCAGGTCATCAGCTGTCACATTTGTACCTGATAAACGTTACTTTGCTTTGGCAGTACACTGAATTCTCTTTTGTCGGATGTTGTGCAATATAATCCCGGTTAATTGACCGACCTTCGGTTATCCAGCGTTCCGACATAGCCATAAGTCGTGTTAGTTATAATTTGTGCTGCGCGCGCATGAAGAGACTAAAACTCAGCATCTGCTGGAAAGGTCTAAAAAACCATGAACTTTCAAAAACCTAGCTCCAACTATGCTATTAGTTTCGTGTGAGAGGCAGAAGAATGCTTGAAATTTTTCGAGGCTGGTTTTTCGATGAATTCCCCGTTGTCAGACATTTTCAGTAATCCGACCACCTATCGGGCCTCTTTAGTTCTACTGTATTTATTTTCATGATATTTTCCTTGCATGATAAGAACAATAATATTTCGTTCAGGTCTTTTCTGCTTGTGCGGTTTGAAGACGGTGGATAGGAAATTCTCGTGCCATCAGTCGACAGTTTATTCCGGCTGTCAACAGTAGAGCTACAGATAGGCGCAAACGTGACACCATTGGCCTTAAAGTTGTCAATGACTAGGATCATTGGTCTGTCGGAACTTCCTTCCGTCATTGTGTCTCTTTACAGGTGTTCGAACATTTATTTTTTCTCGTCCGCCGTAATTCTAACATCCTTTGATACTAGCAGTTACTTCCACATTTCGCAATTGTGTCCGTAATATTAATACGGTCACCCACCTTTTGATGCAGAAGTAAAACCCCTACTCTTAATCTCAGAATCAGTAATTCAGCAGCTTCACTCATTTTTCTTTTACAAAATTTAACGTTGTGGCGGTAATATGAATATTACAGTATACTTGGGTGCAAGGCCATGTAACTTTGCTCATTGGTCCTATGATTTTGGAAGAACCTGCTATCACCAACTTCACTGTAGAAGTCTTTGAGTTATCCTGCTGTTCTGCATACAGAGGCGGCAGGTTCTCTAAAAATGTTTATACCTACAAAACTGCACGGCATAACGTCGCAGAAGACCGCGTTTATATTTTATGTTCTTGTGCACAGTTCTGATCCGTACAGAGTAACACGTCTGTTCATTTTCTTGATCTTCAGAACTCACAGTGAATACGTCAAGTGTCAGTATTTTTAATAATTTGTAAATTATGTGGCACGTAAATACGCTGTGTGGGCAAAACGCAGAGTTCTTGAATGTTAAACCTTGGAGATGGTCGTACATGTAGTATCATCTGGGCTTTGAAGGATTTATGCGATTAGAAAGCGACTTGGATGACCCTTGGAACATTCGTGGTGCTGAAAGTTTAAGTTTTTAAAATGTGTTTGTTCAGAAATGTAGAGAAGAAGCAAGGAACCATTTGTTTGTTTGTTTTTTGTTTGTTTTCATTGTACAAAAGAAAGTACAGTACAAGTAGTAGTAGTAGTAGTAGTAGTAGTAGTAGTAGTAGTAGTAGTAGTAGTAGTAGTAGTAATGATCACCATGTCGCATACAGTACTTAAGTCAGACCAGTGATTGGTGGGCGAAGCACTTGTACTGGAGCGTCGTATCCTTCGTAGTTCGCTCCTCTCCTTAAAAACTTCGGCCACACGTCTTCTCGAATAACAGAACGCTATCGCAACAACTTAATATTGATAGCTTCCTTTTTGTTCTTGTCTTCGGGCAGAGAGGAGGTAATGTCCTTCCCAACTTTGCAACTAATAAAAGAAACTTTCTACCTTTCCGCTTGCCCGTGTCTTTCGTTTTATTCATCTGTCATCACTTTCATGTTATGTCTTTTGCTAGCATTAGATACACAGTTCATATGTTCGCACTATTGCTTCGGTATTTTCTTGTTTATCATTTGTTCGTTTTATAATCAAGTTATTATCGTTACGCAAGGAATGTAGGCAAGTCTTTAGAACAAGTCCGGTAACTTTTAGTTGTGCGATGTTAACATAGGTGTGTGTGTGTGTGTGTGTGTGTGTGTGTGTGTGTGTGTGTGTGTGTGTGTGTGTATGTGTCTGTGTGTATTTGTGTGTTTCTCTATGTGTGCGTTCATGTGTGTCTATGTTTGTGTTTGTGTTTTTGTGTGTGTATATGTTTGTGTGTTTTTGTATGTACGTGTATGTGCGTGTGTTTGTGTAGTGTGTGGTGTATGTGCGTGTGTGTATGTGTTTGTGTGTTTCGGTATGTGTGTGTTTGTGTTTTTGTATGTACGTGAGTCTATGTTTGTGTGTTTTTTCCCTTTGCAGTGTGTTAGAATGCTTCAACAGAATTTCACTGTAATCCCGCATTGCAGTTTTCGGTATCTGAACATGAAGAATACTGACAGACCGGTCCTGCGAACTTCAGAGGTGGGAAAGACACTAATGGCACGTAATATAATAGACATTGTTAATGAAGTGCAACTTTTGTTACCTTTTGCGTAATGAAAAATGTAGAATTGTGTACTTTCTTCTGCTTATGATAGCAGAACTGACGAAACGGTTTCTGCTGAGAATGTGAAATGTTGTCGGCATGTGACAAGGACGTGACGTGTGTGATTTCGGGCTTCCGCGGCGATGTAACTGAGATCTGCGCTCTGCTGGAATTTTACGCAGCGTAAAGTGGTAATTTCATACCGACGTTTCGGGACAGAATTACTACTCTGTGGTGCGGAAAACCTCTGAAGAGCGCATATCTCAAGGTCATAACAGTTACGTAGAAACACGGTGAAGTTGCGAAACCCTCAATTTATGTCTGACGACTCAGGTTGTTGGATTGTGTGTTATTTCATATCATGAACATAAATGGAATATATAAGGAATTTGTAAAAAGTAGTAGGTGTTTTCTATATATGTTGGAAAAGGCTCTTTGAGAGTTCAGCAGAAAGTTTCTTGTAGGTGGAAATATGTACGTTATAGATGACGTTATGTACATGTAGAGACCCGCTGACGATTAACCCTTTAAAGACGAAGCGTATCTGTTTTATATAAGGACTCATTGCGTACCGCGCTGTAAACACTGTCCACTTCGGTTATAAAAACCAGTCTCTTAAATGTTTTATAAGGCAAAAGTTGTTGTTTGTTCTGAGATCGTACAAAACACATAAACGCAATGTGGACACCACGTAGAATTTTTTAATCTTAAACCTGGTCGTATGCAAAGTTACCGCTAGCATTTAAAAGGTTAATACTGGGGGCAACTACGTCGTCTATGGGTAGGCAGTACACGCACTTATTCATAAACCGTCTACTGTTATATACACATGATCTGTTGTGGTATGCATGCAAGTAACACGGTGTAAAAACACAGCAGTAAGCGGTATATGGCTCGTGTATTTTGTGTCTTAATGAAACTAGGGAGTTGTTATACGATGATCACTGCCCATGTGCGGCTTGCGATTCACGGGATAATCAAAGCCGTGTTTCCGTCAATGACACATTCAGTGCCGGTGGACCCATTGTTTATCTGCCAGGACTTAACGCTACTCTCTCTTTTATGGTGGAATGCGTGAAGAACATAGAGTATGGTCAGTACCGCCTTAGACGATGGTGATGTTAAGGGAAAGACCTTGGTGGCTTTCATGCAAATGACCCTGTAGGTGCTGAATTTAAGGTGAGAAGTACTTGCCTGTCGGTGTGAAGTGTGTGGTGTCCTGAAGGCCTCGTTTTCACGCATAAGTCTTCCGTCTTTGTTAGGTTATATACGTGCCGGATAATAAGTAGTGAAAATTAATGGCCCTTTTTCCCGTTTTACTTTATTCATACAAAAAAGGATCACTCTGTATGTATATATAATATACACTTTATAAACCCTATATAAATTGCTTCTGGCCTGTGTATGTAGGTGCAGATCTGTAAAATCCAGAAGAATTAGATTCTTATGATTCTTATGTGCAATTGCTTGCATGTTTCGTATATCGATAAAGAAGTAGTAATTACAAATTTCTGTTTGTTTCTGTTGCAGGTAAGTGGCCCGGGGATTGTCCGTGGGTATGTACGTATGTGTCAGTGTTTCTGCTATGTTTGTTAACCCTTTAAAGACGTAGCGTAGCGTAAGCTGTTTTATTTGAAGACCTATTTCGTACCGCGCAGTAAACACTTCTCATCTCAGTTGCAAAAACCCAATGAGTTAATGCTGTACAGGGCAAAAGCCGCTGTTTGTTATGACATAAATACATTGTGGGCAGAAGGGTACAGTTTTTTAATGTTAAACCCGTCTGTGCATCAAGTAACCAGCAGGCTTTAAAAGGTTAAAACTGCATTTCGTCTTATCCTGTTGTGTTTTAAAGGCACGTGTAATGATTTCGCTTTCGAAGCTAGAAATACTTTCATTTTACAGTGTTGTTCACACTGTGTAGTTTTCCTTAAAATTAAAAATTCAGCATGGAATTTGAGAGGCCAGTTGCTGTCATGCATGTGCCAAGATGTACGTTGTACTATGTAGGAGCGCGCGAGTCCGTCCCTACATTGTCGAGGTGTGTCACAAGGGTGTCTTCATTGAAGGCCTGTTTATTCTTACAGGAAATGCATTTTTTGTTTTAATTTACGTGTTCCTTATTCTCCCCGTTTAGGAAGTGAGAGAGGCCAGTAATATACCACAGGTAGTTCTGATGTTTATTTTGGAGCTGTTTTCAAACAATCGAATAAGAAATATTAATTTCTAACGCAACATTCTTTACGTTAAGCGAAGTAATTCATCTACTGTGTGACTAACATCCATTTATAAGAGACTAAAAGTTGACACAGATATAGAACACGAGACAGCTTATGATAAACGAGAAGCAAGATATAGAACAAAAATTGTGTAAATTAAATTAAAACGTGGCGGTATTTAAAACTTAAACTCCAGTCCTTTTATTTTTTCTTTATGTAAGTTCTGTTAAGTTGCGAATGGAAGGGGCGAAAGGGAAGGAAAAATTAATATTGTGATCTGTTACGGAAGTTGAGTTTTGTGCTCTGACGATTAAAAAGAAAAGAATAGCTAACGGCACAAGAACGATGATGTCAGGGAAAAGGAAGGAAATGGTCCCAAGACCTGGAGAAGCAGTACGGCATGACAAGAACGGGGTGGGGGTAAACTTTGAGTTAATGAAGTTGGCAGTAAATGAAGATAAATGGTGGTGATATATATTGGATTAAGCTGACGGAATACTCTTTAACTGACTGCTGCTGCTTGCTGGTTTGGTTTTCTAGTTTGAAGACGAAAAGAATAGCGATGCAGGGGCCGGGGTATAGTTTTCAAGATGGGCTGGGAGGGGGGGGGGGGGAGGTTGTAGTCCGTCAGGAGCCAGGATGATGACAAATGCTGTTTGCAAAATGAAGTACGCTTGAAGGGGTGGCACGAGAGGGGTTGCTTATAAAGACGGAAGTGAGCTCACGGTGTCCGCTGAGTTGTGGAAAAGTGTTGCAAGTGCAAAATGTTTTATAATTGGCCAATGCTGTGACCATGTTTTGTACAGGTAGGTGTCTTCCTGTTTTTGCAATATTTGAGACAGAATAAATCGACAACTTTTGTTTCATTGACTCTCTTTTAAAAATCTGAGTTATATTGCCGAGCGAACATTTTTCATTCTTAAATTTGTCGATTGTGGGCCATTTATGGTTACCTTAAGCTGACCATCGCTTGTAGTTTTACAGTGTCAGATTCGGTTTACCATCGCCGCCCATCTCTGTCATTATTAAAACATAATGTTTAAAGTGACAGTGATCCCGTTTGTTGGCTGGATCAGGTGGTCGTATTGGCTGTACATAACTATATTTCTCTGTCTTTTCTGAGAAATCATATAGACTGGGACGTGGGCACGCATATTGTCGGGGTACACCGACATGTTGACGTGCAGGGAAATCTTCGACATGAGTCAGACTGATACCAGAACGAACAGCGTAAGGGGACGTCCCTGACAGTGAAAGACGGCCTGTACGAAGCAGTGGAAATTGAGGATCTGCGAATCAAGCTTAACCCTTTAAAGACGAAGCGTATCTGTTTTATATAAGGACTCAGTGCGTACCGCGCTGTAAACACTCTCCACTTCGGTTATAAAAAACAGTCTGTTAATGTTTTATAAGGTAAAAGTTGCTGTTTGTTCTGAGATCCGTACAAAACACATAAACGCAATGTGGGCACCACGTGGAATTTTTTGATGTTAAACCTGGTGGTACGTAAAGTTACCGCTAGGCTTTAAAAGTTAATTATGAATATGATGATACCTCAACAGCCGTATGGCATCAAAATGTGTTTGTATCTAACCTATATGAAATATGGGCTGCCTCGTATAAAACTGAACTAAATTATGGGGAGATATGAGCCGGGGATAGCGTAGTCGGTATAGCGACTCGCTACGGGCTGGACGGTCCCGGGATCAAATCCTGGTGGGTGTCAGATCTTTTGCACCCGTCCAGATCGGTCCTGGAGCTCACCCAGCCTCCTGTACAATGGGTACCGGGTTTCTTTACCGGGGGTAAAGCGGCCAGGGCGCGAAGTTAACCACTCACCTCCGTCAAGTGCCGAGGTTAAGAATGATTGGAGCTATATCTCTTCTCTCCCTCTATGCCTTCATAGGGTGGAAAGGGCAAACTTTAATAGTCGTATATTATTCAAGAACTTGCATGGAGGCGTTGGCAGATATCACGAAAAATGTAAGGATGAGTGGCATTTGGGTTGAGAATCGAATCTGGCGCCTCTGGAACAGGAACAGCAGTAGAAATGTTAATCAGACTGGATGTGCAGTAGGCCTCCCTGCGAAGTGTTGTAGGTCTTCATCATGAAGGCATATAAGAGTGTAGAGGCATAGCTCCAGTCATTTTAATCTAGGCACTTTATAAAGATTAATGGTCAGCTTCACGCAATGGTTGCTTTACGTGCTGCTAAAGACACACACGGTAAACAGTGAGTAGGAAGCTAGATGAACCCCAGCGTAGGTCTGGGCGGTTCGGAGAAGAGAAAAATTCTCCTGCCCCTTCCGGAAATCAAACCACGACTGCTCGATCCTTCAGCGGCACAATCCCGGACAATACAAAGTGAGCTGTTGCCTTTGAATGTCATGTAGGTTTACGAACACAAATTTTGTGTGAATGTCTGATCTCTGCCATACATGAAATGTCCCCTAACCAAGGTGACTATAACGGCAGTATCCGAATGTCCCCTAACCAAGGTGATTATAACAGCAGTATCCAAATGTCCCCTAACCAAGGTGATTATGACAGCGGTATCCAAATGTCCCCTAACCAAGGTGATTATAACAGCAGTATCCAAATGTCCCCTAACCAAGGTGATTATAACAGCAGTATCCAAATGTCCCCTAACCAACGTGATTGTAACAGCGGTATCCAAATGTCCCCTAACCAACGTGATTATGACAGCGGTATCCAAATGTCCCCTAACCAACGTGATTATGACAGCGGTATCCAAAAACCTGAAACCGTGAACGCCGTCGGTATGCTCGTCAGCAATTTAACATTGCCAGCAGCGTGTGTTCAGCATTAGTAACTGAGTTCTGAAACGCAGTTTTTCTTGAGACTCTCTTGTCTGCTCAGCAGATTAGGCAGTTCCCTGCCTTGTGTTTGTAACTCAAAGGATCGTTGTGGTGTTACATGAGCATTTAAAGGAGCTGTATCCCTATCCAGCTGTATCCAAATTTGTGAACACTCGGTACAGTACTTCATGCACGTGAAGTTCCAGGACTGCAATACCTGCGTATGTGCTGATGTCCTAGCCCGTGATTGACTTTTAGGCGCATTCGCGATATGCGAAAAACAACTGTTAGCTTCATCATGTCTGGCTGTCCGGCCGGCCGTCCTTCCACATGGAACAACTCGGCTCTTACTGTGGACGGATTTTCATGAAATTTGGTGCTTGAATATTTTTCGAAAATCTGTCGAGAAAATTCAGGTTTCATTAAAATCTGATAAGAATAACGTGTACTTCATATGAAAACCTGTGTACATTTATGATAATATTTTGCTGAGTTCTTCTTAGAATGATAAATATTTTAGCCAAACGTTGTAGACAAAATCAAAATACACATTTTATGTTCAGTAACTTTTTTCTGAAAATCATGCCTTTTGTGAGGTAAGCTTAATGTGAAAAAATATGGTGGAGCCAGACAGGCCACAAATGATAATATAATACGGCGCATGCGCAGTGCGTGCTGGATAACTTAGGCTGCAGACACACACACACACACACAGAATATGTAGTACTGACTGATTATACGTGGCAACAGTGGTTACGCCAACGCACCTCCAAGTTACGTTTATGCTTACATTGCCTATCTTGTTACTAAATGTTTTTATTGTGTAGTACTTTCAAGCATGCGGCATTGGAAAGCCCTGTAGGAAATTAAGCTTATCCGTTGCTCATTTTAGAGCATCTTTTATATCTGAAGTTCTCCTCTTCCTCATCTGCAGGCATTTCTGTCTCCCGGAACTGAAACAAAACGCCCTCGTGACTGTCGCGACTATTACGTCTCCTAGGAGACTATTGTTAAGACATAATCTGGATTACAGTCACCTGTAGTGTTAATAATGCTGGATATTAGCACAGTGCTGCAGCCACTTTGCAGGATCGATAATGAGAGAAGCATGAGGCTGTTGGAGCAACTCACATAAAAACAACAATGAGACTGTGTACGTACGTACGTAGTGCCTTTTTTAAATCCGGATTAAGTTTTAGGCGGAACCTGCTGCTGGAGGTGTAGGCTGCGTCACTCATTAAACCTGGATTAGCGAGCGAGCAGAAACTCTGTCGGTAGGGTGGGACCGCTCCGTGCTAGGTAGGCAGCCGGCAGAGCACTACACTGTGTTTCATCAAAATGAACAACAAATTTATTATATTCTTAACTAACTAAACTAATGATGTTATATTGAACCTGACGCCAGTAATGTAAAAGTCATCTATTGGATCGAAGCTGCGTCAATTCGATTCACATCCCACTATCACAATCTGTTTCCAAAGAATCCGTCTCAATATTAACGTCGCATTTTTTTCCTGGACATATACTAAGGAATCTGTAAGTGTTGTACCCTGAGCGTCCTCTTTTTGTCGTGTCGTAAATTTCTGACTTATTTTCGTAGGTCTAGACGTTTTCCTGAGCTTTCTACAGCAAATATGTTCATTGTTACAGCTTTTAAGGTACATCTTCACAGTGCAAGTAATGGGGCCTCGTTTGGAAGCGCGCTTAGTTGAGGTAAAGATCCAAGTCTTGTACGTCACGCCGTATCGACTGGTAGACAAGTACTGACATTTCGACGGATCATAGTGCCTCCATCTTCACTGTAAAGCAGTGCTCTGTTTTCGGACTGCTCGGACTGCGTTACGCTGAAAGTCAAGGTACTGGCATCCTCCAAAATACCTGTATTTACAAGTCAACGTGGCGTAACGTAAGATAACACGACCTTCTATCAATACCGCCGTAACACCCGTTCGTCTTCTTGAAGCTTGCTCAGTGTTACAGTATCAAGTAGGCCAGCTTAATTACATGACATGACCCATCCGAGATTTCTAAAGTGAATAAATGCAGAACATTGTCACTTAATCGTCTTAAGATAAATCCAGCCTTTCTGGGCAAAGGGCCACAACCGTTATTGCGGGCTGGTTCGCAGGCCGCACTTGTAAAAATTACAATAAGTGAAATACCTATACGCCTAAATTATTACGTAATATATATATATATATATTTGTGTGTGTGTAATTTACAAATGTGGTCGCGGGCCGCGGGTTGGAACTCATGCCCTACGTGAACCCAATGTCTTGCGTGCTTTCAGGCTTCCACCGCGGTGTAGTTGAGGTCTTCGCTCTGCTGCGTTATGCAGTCTGTGTTGATGGTTGTTTACCGACGTTTCGGGTCAGCCTCATCGGTCCCATCTTCAACGGTCAAGCAGTCCAATTGCTTAACCGCTGAAGATGGGACCGATTAGGCTGTTCTGAAACGGCGGTAAGTAACTACCAATCAGCGATGCGCAGTATCCCAGAAGAGCGAAGAACCCAGTGTCTTGTCACTGAATGGTTGGACGGTAACTTAGTACCTAACCACAAGTTTTGTATCTTTTTCAGCGGTTTTAACATCTGTCGTCTTATGCTAACAGTCTCAGCATTAATCGTCCGCAATCGGAGTGCCTCAATCTTGAGTGGAATGCGTGACCCACTTATACGTATACGTACTTGAGTTACAAGTCGACCGGTTGTCAGCTGTTTTTGTGTTGTGCGTCTTGATAATTCAGTCTTTTAACATGGCGGCTCGGAGACCGAAGTACTTGTAATACTTTATGCTTTTCTTCCATGTCAGTGACTTAGTAGCAATTTAAGTTCTGGCTCGTTTTCTGCGCTGTCACGTGACTACTAGTATACTCTATCCGCTCCCCAAACCTCCGTCGCCTCCACATTGAAAGCAAACGCCTAGTTATGTGATACAGAAAAGTGCTTTGTTCTTGGATCTTGCTCCCTGTTGAAATATACATGGAACTAATGGCAGAACTTATATATTTTCTGGCTGTATACGGTTTTCTTGGCTCATACTTCTTTTTCATTTGTCCCTGTTTCCACCTCGCCTCTCCTTTCACGCGTAACTATTCCCTGCTCCAGTCTTTAAGGCATCTATTCTGTACCAGAAGACCCCTCCCCATTTAGTCCACCTCATTCCTTGCAACAGAAAGCAATTCGCCAGTTATATTTGCCTATATTTTTAAGAGGACCGTTTTGTCGTAAGGTTTAATTCAAAGTGCGTCCCTCTTGAAGAATAAGACAGAACGATGGACGATTCAGTTCACCAGGAAGGAGTAGCGAATAGTGGAAAATGGAATATTTACCAAATGAAAAGTGTGTGTTTGTAGCAGTATGTGCTTCATTTTTCGCTTGAGGAATAAAACTTTAGATGTAAAGGAGAGAGAAGAAGAGCAAAAAGAAGGACAAAACTAGTAGTGGCCTATGGGTGACAACATAATCTTTTCGTTCCTCAAGTCTTAGACTCATTGTCTGCAACATTTTGGAGTGGTCGTCACCCCTCGACCTTTTTTCTAGTTTGAATTGTAAATGTCATTTTTGACACACGGAGAGATTATTTCGGCTCGTTACTCTCTTTCGGCTCCATATTGTTATTTCGCTTAATACTGTTATGCGGCGTCAAAATCGGCTGACGTAACTGGAACCAGCAGCAGCGGAATTTAATTTTTATGGTGTTTAGAGGTCATTGTTACATAGGTAGCACCAGTGTACGACGTAATTTTCCTTCAACAGTAGGGAATTTGCCTTTACCGGCTGACAGTGATTTCAGATAGATTTGTTGTAATAGGTGATGTTTTTCCATGTTGTCCTGAACACTTTAAAAGTAAGCAAGGTATGCACTAGTGTTGCGCAGCATCTGCATGCGGTTGCAGTAAGGGTGCATTCGCAATAAAGAACAACATATAGTCCTATATAAGGAGTCAGTCAGTTGACATCCGTGTTAGCAGCTGGCGGGATTGATTCCCTGAAATGGAAGGCACATTTGTACTAATTGGCACGCCGACACTTGTTCTTGGATTGACTCCGCTCCGTATGAAATGGGTAACATGGGAACCTAGCCTCCGGAGGGAAGCTTCCCGGACCGTGAAGTATATATGTATTTTCGTTCTATAAATACGTACCTGTATTTACCTGTGTGCCCTCATGGCATGGTGACTAGGAATACACATAATTTTATCTTTAAAATTTTACCTTGTTTCTTTTATTTTTGTAATAGTTTCCTTTCCGCTTCGCTTATCCCGTTCCTGTACATTACAAATTTATTTTAATTCATTTTAATTTAATGATCTCTATCCCATTGTATTGAGTCAGTTATATAAATAGACACTGTTCCGTCCCACAACACTTTTTTAATTTCTTGCAATGCTACGTGTTTCGGTCGTTGTCGAGCATCATCAGGCTTTCTCTACAAATCCCCCAAAACCAGGTACAATATTACTATTTGTGAAATCTCTCACATGTTACAAATCTTATATTATAGTAATTTTAACCTACAAATTGCGTTTGAAGTGTCATATAAGCCAGCAAATACAGGCATGGGCGTGGTTCGAATATACAACAAATATAACGTGGTTAGATGGTGCAGTTTAGGCTTACGTATGTAGTAATTAGGACACAAATAGTTAATTGATGCTGATACTACTACTAGTAGTACTGCTACTGGTATTAATATTAATACGTACGACTAGCAACTAAGGTAGCACTTTATTCTATTTCGGCACAAGCTGAGGAAGTTAACCCATGAGCTAAATTAACTTTTATCATCACATTGTAAGCTGAAGTACTGAAACACTTTATAACGAAAATTTGTAGGACGCGAAACGTGTGCATGAAGAACGTAGGTTTTATGATTTTTGCCGGAAACTTGTTACCTTTAATCCATAAATCCTTGGATTATATCGCTGTAACAGTATTTTATTTCGGAATTTATATACACGTGACTTAAATAGCTGTCATTAATTTTGTATAGAGTCCTAGGCCAGAGTTCATGTTAATGAGCTATTCCGATGTAGGGTTTGAAGGCGAATCCCCTACACTTACTGTACAAACATTTCGTGCAGTGGGCGAAGAAGGTTTCAAACTATTTTGTGTATAGTAGTCGATTCAGACTGTTGACTAGAAAATTCTTATGTTTGAAACTAAATTGTTATGTACCAGATTTCGGCACTCTTGAATGGCTTTCAATTATAGCTGACGTTCTACGTAAAGTCTTTGTTCAGTGATGTTATTTCTTCTCCTTCATCTTCCTCGTGTTTGCCTCATTTCGCAGTTCGTCCACCAACACTGCCGCTGTTTCCTTCTCTGCCCTTAAAATTCCTCCGCCAAACGATCAGCCAGCACTTCCAATCACAGAGAGCTGTGTGCGAAACATACTGCAGATACACAACGGTTTGTTTCCTACCGATCAGGCTCTACGAACTCGGACTCTGCCCGATGCCATACCTTTTAAACGCACGTCGAAATGGGGTCAAACTTGTACCGAATGTCGTGGTTTGGAAGTCAGCACATCTTCGTCAGAAGGTGCCAGGTTCAGGTCTCAGTCAGGAGACGGGTTATTCTGACCATGTTAGTGGTTTTCCTCGGATGTTTCGGACCAGTGATGAGACAGGACCGCATATTATTCTTAAATCCACGTTCTTTTAAATCCATTATACATTGGTCAGGATATTAATTGTCGCTATATCACGTGATCTGAGAGCGTCATTAAGTATTACAGGTAAAAATGTGATAATTGTAAGACATAAGAGTTGCCTGTTTTCTCAGAAGAGGACATTTTATGTCAAATAGTGTTGGTGGTATTTTTAGTCACTTAACAATATCCGTTGTTAGATTACTTACCATATGCACAGCCAGACGTTCCTTAATCATAATCAGCAGATAGTACTTCGCATATTCATAGCCAAGCATTGATTACCATATTCATAGTCACTGTACTCGCTGTGTCCGTAGTCAGACAGTACTTATGCCATATTCATAGTTACCAATTACTATATCCGTGTTAGACAACTCTTATGTGCACAGCCAGTATTGGCAATATTCATAGTCAAAGCAGGACCTACCGTAACCCTAGACATGTTTATTTGATATATACATAATCTTCTATTATAGTTACAGTGTGGGATGACCTGAAATGTAGGCACACTTACTGGGTGAGGTAGCATTTAAAAACTTACCGTGTGGTGTAGTGGGAAAAGTAATGTATTACCATATTAAATAATTGCTTTGGAAAGCAGGCTTGCCAACTGTATCTTACGGTCTGCGAAAGTAGTTACCGATGGTAATGTAATAGCTTGTAACGTAAGCCTGCCTTCCACACGCGATGGTCCGTAAAAGTAAGTGCCATTACCGTGTGTAGTGGCCTCGAGTCCAGCAACGTAGCAAGTGTCTTCCCTTTCTTTGGCCTCCTGAAATTACCCAAGTTTTCAGAACTTAGAAATAGGCTATAGAGAGGAGTGTGGGACGGGAATTTCCCTCTATTTAGCAAGCTAGAGGGCCATGGAGTGGCGAGGTAGGGCGGACAGAGATGGGTAGCAGTGGCCCACTAGTGTTCCTTTTAATTAAAATGACGCTTTTAAGATTTTTCAATTTTGAATTAAATTGAACTGAGAAAAGAGAAGAAGAAGAGAAAAGAGACGGATCTTCCTTCTACATTCTTCATCCTTTTTCTTTTTTCCTATTCCTGTGTTTTCTTTGTCGGTTTCTCTCTCCGCTTTCTTTCTTGATTCTTTTTGAAAAGTGCCATCAAGGATTTTATGATCCCCTTCCTCATTAATGAAAACAATCCCTCACTCACTTGGCGCCGCTGCGGGGCCCCTCTTGCAACAGTCTCTTCCTGCAGCTTAACACGTGCAACAATAACAATTTGTACCGGTTCTTGCGGGCGAAAGTGACATACATGGGGCAGTCTTTTGTGACAGTGCCGTGCGGATATAATGGTATTGCAGGAGTCTGACAGTGCGACCTGTTTCCCGCATTGTGTAAACATAAGTGTATCATGTGAACTGCATTTCGTGACGCAGACAGCGGCTTGTAATTTACACTTGTCGGTGGTAAAGCGAATTAAGTACACAGTGACATTATTAATAGTGTATCAGACCTCATTTAAAGCATGTATTTATTGTTCACCTACTGAAACGAAACGTGGCAGTGTTAAAATATTTGAAAATGGTACCCTAGAGTAAATCAAGAGCACATTTAATTCAATGAAAGAGTGCTACAATTTAGTTCATAAAATATTGTCCTCCTTTCTGCCACCTAAAAATTGAATTATTAAAATATATAGAAGTATCTATAATTGGATCCCTTTTACTGTATCAAGGGAAAGGCAAAATCGCTCGTTCGGCGCCATTAAGGTATGTGGTGGTGGAGATGTAACTCCACGAGTTCTTAGCTTTGGCACAAATATAGGTGAATAGTTATCTTCAAGTACAAGGCTACTTTGCACCCAGAGAATTATCTCCGGTTTTCATTCAGTAGAAGGGTGCGTGCGCCGCAGAGCCGGTCCGTCCGATTTGGAGAAGAGAAAAATATATCTTCTCTCCTCCTGGAATCGAACCATGATTCGTCTGTTGTCCAGCCTGTAACCTAGTCAGTGTACCATCTGCTTTACCCCGGGTCCGTTGTGCTGTGCGGACGTGACAACCTGATTCGCACCCTGAGGGTGGCCGGAAGAATGTTAAGACCTAAGAGAGAGAAAGTGCCAGGAGGCTGACGAAAACTGTATGATGAAGAACTCCATAATTTATAATCGTACGAAATGTTTTTGGGGTGATCGAGTCTAGGAGTATGAAGTTGGCAGGACAGGTAGCATGCGCTGTACAAATGAGAAAAACACGCAGTTTCTTCCTCTAAAAATCTGAAGGAAAGCGATCACTTTGGAGACCTAGTTGTGTATAGGGTCATAATATTAAAATGGATCTTCAGGAAATATAGTGTGACAGTATAGGTTTGCCGCTGTCGGAAAACACGATTAACTTGGAGGTCACATAAAGGCTACGGAACATTTCGGGTAATTGGGTCCCTGTTGACTCCTCAAGACAGGGCTCCTTTCATGCAGAGTTCAAAGGTGTTTTGTTATTATGCGTCAGTTCTGTCAGTAGGTTCTAGAGATTCAAATTTTTTCACATGCAACTTCGTAGTTTTGCATCGCAGTCATTCGTCTTTGTGTCTCCTAACACTGAAGCCTAAGGAACACTTCGTGCAACAGTTTTAGCGGTTAGCGTGGTCTCCGTGCAACACTTCAGATGTCTGTCTCCACTTATCCAATAATTATTGTCATGAACTCGAAAGATGATTCTAGGTATCGGACATGAGCCAAATTCGTTGTCTTAAAATAGGTTGCATTATAGAAAGAGAAATTCCCATTTAATGTGCTTCGCATACTTTTTGAAGACCTGTTACTACACACAATTTCACAAACCTAATGTGGCGTTGAAGATTCTGCTCTTCTGGGGTTTTGCATCTTCTCGATTGGTAAACAGTTTACCAACGTTTCGGAGGATTGTAGAGCCTCCATCCCCAGTGTCAAACAAACCATGACCTCCCTCGAATAGTCGGTAATTCTTACCAGTCGACACGGCTCAACTTTCCAAGAAACTTGGATCTTAGGAATGAGGTTCTGCCCAAAGGTACAGGTGCGGGAGGACGCTCCACTTGTGCTTCACGTTCTTTCGCGGGTTTAGATATATTGGCCACACTCTGATTAGGAAATCTTTATGCCCCCCTCCCTAACTATTTCCGGAGTTCCTGATGAAATTGTCTTAGAAGTGAACGTGGTGTTTACGTAAACATTGTCCCATGACTATGTATGGGAGGAAAGAAAGAAGCATGCAGTTTTAATACAACTGTTGAGGGCCAGTAAACAGATCGAAGTATTATTCAAAACGTATTATAAATGCGCTGTGAATTTAGATTCCGCCGTTCCTGGTGGCAGTGCGGTCTGAGGCGCGTGGGTCTGCGATCGCTCACTTGCTGGGATTGCGACTTCGATTCCCGCCGGGGGCACGGCTGTCTGTCCCTTGTGAGTGTTGTGTGTTGTGCAGGTAGGGACCTCTGCAAGGGACCGATCCCATGTCCAGAGGAGTCCTACCGAGTGTGGTGTGTGTCATTTAGTGTGATCAGGTGTAACAATAACCCTCCACACCTATAATAATGGGTAGTTAGAAGCGATCAAACTTAAAAAAATATTTTCCAAAATTAAGTGACGCCAGGTTTGTTTAATTATGTGTAAAAGTAAAGTCACCTTCTCCCTGTGTTTGAGTAAATAAGCACGTGTTGAAGACTTATGAGCGTGGATATATATATTGGTACTCCCACGCCTACGCCGCTTTACCTCCGTAGAAAGAGCCCGAATGAGGCGTATGTCTTGAATGGGAGCTGGATCGCCCCCAGAGCCGGTCTAGACGAAAGGAAGAAGAAAAGTAGTTGCCTTTGCCAGGAGTAGAGGTCGTTCAGGTCGTCAGCATGCTGATGGAGATGCTCAGCTGTGTGTTATTGAAGGGACATTCTATACGGGCAGCTGAACTCGGCGATTTGGTACATTAAAGAATTAACTTGGGACCATCCTGCATTTTAATAGTGCAGTTTGGTGTATAACTTTCACTAAGGAATGTACTACGCAGGAGTTTCTATTTTGTGTGCTTAGTTGTTTGATCAGACTGTTACAGACGAGTTTTGGAACAGCTTCCTGTGATGCTGTATCTAACTTCTCTGTTATGTCACATCACTTTTCACAACGTAATTTACTTATATTTTTCTCTCTCTTTTTATTATTTCTACCCTTCATCTATATTCTTGAACGCTCGTGGATGCTTGTTATTTGATGACGGAAGAAAGACAGAATGAGAGAAAGAAGTAGGTAAGAAAGAAAGAAACACTAAGGAAAAAAAAACTGGGTAAACGTGAAATCGTATGCACAACTGAGAAAAGATTTTAGTGTCTGGTTTTGACATGGCGCAGAAGTTTGTTCATATTAATAAGTTACTGATGTTTGGGACGATGAGGGGGGTTGGGGGGGTTGGATGTTGATGGGAGAATTCTTGTTTCCTTGTAGAGGCAGAATGCTAATCTCTTGCTCTGTGCAGACTTAGGTCTAAATAACAAGGCTGACTTCCGATATGTCAAAGAGGAGTAGGAGGAGGAAGAGGAGGGGAGGAAGAGGGGAGGAATAGGCCATGCAGAGGGAGACCTGGTTCCCGAGATGATGAATGCTCTGGCCAGGAAGCACTGTTGTGACTGGAGAAAGGCCACAGTTCTAAGTGGTTTATGACGTACATTTCTGACTGTGAACTTTGTAGGAATATTCCACATGTCCAGTCTTAGGTCACCCGGTAGTTCCCTTAACATCCAGAAAACATTGAACATTCCAAATTCATACACCTTTTTTTTTGTTTGTTGCCATTGCATGATGAAGGTAAAGGTAAATTAGGTCACCCCTTAACATGCCATAGGAGGCGCAGAGGGGGAGCAGAGGTGTAGCTCTACTCATTCTTAATTTCTGCACTAGTGAATGGCCAGCTTCAGGCACCGGCCGCTTTACCCCTGGGAAAGAACCCCAGTTCCCGTTGTAGAAGAGGCTGGGTGGGCCTCAGGTCCGGTCTGGACGGGAATGGAGAAGTAAGACCTTTTGCCCCCCAGTGGGGTTCGAGCCCCGGACTGTCCAGGCCGTAGCGAGTAGCTATACCGGCTAGGGCATCCTGGCCACCTGCCGTTGAGTAGTGAGTTCATATAATTGATATCTGGATTGTGTGAGGTAGCTTTTATAGTTGCTAAAGACGTTTCGGCAAAGTAGCCCAGTAGTAAGAGTTTGTGTGTCCGTGGACAAGGTCATCGTATGCATTTTGGCCTGCTGTTGCAATTACACAATTGATGCACCCCCCCCCCCTTCAGTTAGCTTCTTTCCGTTTTAACCAGCTTCATAAAACAGAGTCCCTTGATGAGTTAGTAAAAAATTCCCCCCCCCCGCCCCCCTCCTCTCAAATCTGAAATTCATTGTCTTTTAACCAGAGCTCAGCACTGGTTCCAGTCCTGCGTCACAGGAATTTATTTTCTTCTCCCCATGTTTCTGTTCGTGAAATCCATTCTGATATTTTCCTCCCGTACACTGTACCTAGATGTCAGGTATTCAGACCAAAAGTTCGCCGCCACTGCTCGTCCCGCTTATGCGTGCTACATACCTCGCCCACTTAGTGTTCCCTGAATTGACTATCCTAATACAAGTCGGTGAAGAATACAAATCTGTGAAGCCCCTCACTGTGCAGTTTTTTCAGCTTTCTGTCACGTATCATCTCAGGTCCAGGTATTCTAAACGTACTGTTCTGAAACACCTGCAGTCCTAAGTTACTGTACACCCTTCTGTCAGTGTGACAGGCGACGGTTCGGACCCCTTAAAACAGGTAAAATTATGAGTTTGTATTTTAATTCAAGTTTTTTTTAGATAACAGACTGTAATGCGAAAGATTTTGGTAGCAAACATTAACAAATTTAACCCGCCTTTACTTTCTTCTTGGATGCACTTTTGATTTGTTAGTGTCGTTCCCAAAAATTTTAAATCTGTTGGCTATTATAATTCTGTATTGCATTATGGAGACAACGCATGACTATCCGTGCTTTCAGGCTTCCGCCGCGATGTTGATGAGTTCTGCGTTCTTCTGGGGTATTACGCAGCGTCGAATGGTAATCCATTCGACGCTGCGTAATACCGCAGAAGAGCATATATCTCAATACATGACTAGGTCACTACTTCTGTCTTTACGTCCCAACGAGCCTTGCTGTCGCCTAATATAGTTTTTCGTCCTCCGTTATGGCACTTATGTTTACCCAGAAAATTATTATCAGTACAGACCAGAATCCGACTAGTTTCGGCCAGCTCCAACATCTCTTGATTTTCTTGGACATTCATAAGGGCGTATTCAAAAGAGAACTGAAAAGAAACTGTGGTAAGCTGTCTCCCTGTTACAGAACCATTGTGAGCAGGGCTACAAAACACAGCAGCGGGCTAGTTAGTATTATAAAACTGTGGTTTCAATTCAAGATTTGGAGTGCTCATGGCGATGATTTCTCGTATGTGACGCTGTGTAGTGTGGTCTCTATTTACCGACGTTTCGAGGGAACGTGAAGATGGAAGTAACGATTTTCTTCGAAACGTGTCTTCGGCATCTCATCCTAGAAAGCGGTCACATTCCTAGTTACTGCCGTCAAAATCGCAGTTCAGAGGAAACCTTAGTTGATTTGTCTCCGTCACGATATTAGGCCTATCACTAGAAACTGCATTGAAAGGTCTATCGGATCTCAAAACTGGAACCAGAGACGTCTTGAATACGGAGGTGGGATTACGGTACGTAGAGAGCTGGAAACCGTGAGTGGTACTTGTTACGTGGTGTAATCCATCCCAGATTGTCTGTCGTGCTGTTCAGCTGTTGGTTGGAACTGTTAAGCAGTTCGTCCATTCCCCGGTAGGCCAAGTGCTATTCCAGGCTCGTGAATCAAGGAGAAGAAGAACTGAACAGCTATGTGTGTGGCAACGGAAGGCCTGACTCCCTGAAAACCCGGTCCATTCCTACAGGATGTGACCTATTCTTAACAAAAGTCAAAGGCTGAAGATCGCTGACTGATACCAATTTTGTAAGTACTAGATTTTGGAAAGAACAGTGAACCGTCACTGAGAAGGAATGCTGTAATACTTTTCAATAGAAAGAGTTAACTTGACGTTTTGAGTGTCCCATGTTTCGGTAATAGATGTATTCAAAACTAACACCCATTTTGAAATTCTATGACTTTGCTATGCAGGACATGAACCTAGCTACATACGAAACTTCGAAAACAGGCCTCGAGAGGGTAGCCGATGAGAGCGTTCAAATCCACTCATTCGTCTAAAATTTACAGAAAATGGGCTGATGCCTATTTCGGAAGCAGCCATTGAGATTTATTTACATTTGTAGAAATGCAGAGTGAATTTGTTTCACCCAACCAGAAATGATATTTTTCTTTTACCACTCGGAAGATGTGCGCTTGTGTTAGGATATACTTTTCGTCAGCTCTTCGAAGAAGTTACTTACCAGCTACTTACTGAGTGTTATGTGAATGTAAGTTAAAAATGTTCTTACCGCAAGTTTAAACAGGTACATTCAGATTACAGGTAGCATGTCATGTTTCACATTTATGTAAATAATAATACAAGGACAAACAAGGCTATATAGAATAACAGGATAGTAAACTTGTATTTCTGCATTTATTAAACTGGGGTACGCAGTGGTGCAGCTGGTTGAGGCACTGCGCTACACGCCGGCAGGTTGCAGGTTCAATTCACAATGTTGTTATTGGGATTTTTCATTCACTTCATCGTTCCAGCATCAGTATGGCCCTGGGGTCGACTCAGCCTCTAACAGAAATGTGTACATGGAGTGTCTCCTGGGGGGTAAAGGCGGCCGAGACGTAAGGCTGACACTCTTACCACCTTCATGTGCCGATTGTCTAGAAATTCTAGGAGTCTCAACCTCAGGGCCTGTCCAGGCCTGCGTAGGGATTGCTTTATTTTTTAATTTATTAAGCGAACATAAGAGAAGTCCCGATCAAACCTGCCGGCCAAGACATAATTGGGCAACGGTGAGACGGTTACTTGAGGAAGAAGTGCGGGTCATCGCGTTTGGTAATTGTCGGGGGCTATGCTTCGACTAAGTAGCTAAATTAGTATTGTTTTATGTACAGAGAAGTCGCGTCAGAAGACGGATATCACGTCCGTCTGTTGCTATAGGCAAACTTCTAGTTACAGTATCTGATCATCATCTGTGTTTTTCGTATTCCCTTTTTGCGAGGGTATTAAGAAAGAAGGAGAGAAATGATGTAAGAAAGCAGGCCTATAATTTAATTTCTGTTACAGAAAAGATTTGTATACTTGTAGCATTGCGGGATAAGACTCAGCTTAATGTTTTATAAAGGTTTAATGCATCTGCGTGGTATCTAATTGCTCACAGTTACTTGCAAAATGACCTTGAGAAGAAAAAGAAATATTTAGTGTTGTTCATAATGGGGATGGAAAGAGGAATGATGTAAAGGAAAGAATTAGTGACAAATGTAGCTGCTCTCCGGTCCACAGTCGGCTTATAATGCTGGAATGTTACCCATTGGCAGCGCGAAATTTCTACTGACGTTACGTTTGCTGCTATACGGTGCACAGTGCAATTGGAGGTTCTGTTAGAATGTAATCTAACATATCTAACACGATATCTGGTTAGATTTATGTCTGCCTTTATCAGGGAATGGTTTTTGTCCTGGGAATGTAGAGTGAAATTATCCTGAAGTTTCTTCATTAAACTAAAAAAAAGTGTGAAAATAAATTAAAAATAAGAATTGGTCAGGAAGTTGGCTGTCTGAATAATCTGACCCAGTGCATTAGCTTTTGTATTCTGTTCGTGACATTTTGTTTCGTATTGTGTTTGTCAGAAATTCTCTGATGAGAACGAAAATTGCTGTTATAGATGGGAAAGAATTAAGCCCGGGAGTGAACAAATACGTCTGTGCTCAGCATAGTTCAACGTACTGCTGAAATAAATCAATAAAAATCGTTGTTTAAAGTGTGTAAAAGTAATGTAAAAGTTATTCCTGTGCACCGCGTGAAGGCGTGTGGGAACTGGAGATTTAGCTCCACGCGTCTAACTTTGGCACAAGGAAGAGAGTTGTAATAGATACTGTCTGTAAGAGTGAAGTATAAAGCTGCGTACACAAAACTGTATTTGAATTTGTTTTCTGTTTCGGATCAAGAATACATAAAGCCTGCCGTGCATAGGTTATGGAAAGTGCTCACTCTCTCTTTTCATTGCTTTAAAGCGTGTTTAACTCTGTAGCAGTGCAGGGCAACCTGTTAGTGCACAAAACCACTAAACCTTCTGCAAGCAGCAAACCAGTTCTTAAGAGTAAAAGTCTTATTATTTCAATAAAGTTTTTCGTAAGTTAAGGGAATAAGGAGCTAAAGGTACTGTTAATTGTCAGTATTATTATAATAAAAACGAGTGTAATAATAATAATAATAATGTAGTTATAAGTCTTACATTATTTTTGAAGAATGGAAGTACGCCAGTGAGAAACTTGTCATAGTTTCTAGGTCAGTGATTATTCTTATATTAAATACGCATATTTCCGTTCTATAAAATGGTGGCTGAAATACACCTCTATTAATTATTGTTTGAACACACTGAAAACGTAAAGAGTAGTGGAGCTGCTGCGGCTTACCACTTTGCACTCTCTTTAGCCTGCCAACATAGAAGACGTCCCCATGCAATTTGCACGAAGTCCATTACACCTAAAGTATTCTTACTCTGTTTAAGCGAGTCTGGCGGGCCGCGGCTTGCCCCTTACTCCTGTAGATATTCTTTGGGTTTGTCATTGCAGTCGATTGATGGGACGAGATTTTAATTTTGAGTTACGATTCTCAAGTTTCACTTTACTGGCGTTTAAACGTAACAACTGCAAATAATGTACAGTCGATATTTTACAGGAATGGATTTGTTTTGCTCTGCAATAAACGAACATAAGTGTAAAACTGCAACGTAGCCTTTTACGGGAAACTGTAATCTGTCTTTACACGTAAATGGCGAATGTTACATGTACTATGGGAATGCGTCGGAGTCATGTGATGGGCCCAATCTGGATCACAAAAACACAGCCTGCAATACGTTTACTCCGTGACTGTCACAAGTTTCCGAAGATGTCCTGGAAAGTAATTTCTTAATGCAGATCTGCTTTAGGAATGTTTGGGCATTCACGAGAGTTTAGCGCTGCTTACATAACTGTGAACAGCATTAGACGTACCGAATGGAAATGAGGTAAATGGTGGAAGTTGGAAGTTAATCAATACGGGGAATGCTTGTTGTTATTGATTCAAAAGCGTTAGCTGTTGTTACTTTCTGTTCTCAGAAACACGTTAGATGGAAACAATAATCTTGCTGGAAAATTCTAATTCAGACCTGAATGTGTTTGAAAAGAAAAGTGCTTAGGAAATACTTCGAAGTTAGAAGGATGTATATAGTTCGGTAAGTGAGCACTGCGTAGTCTTTGTTAATGAGGAATTTAGGGGTTTGAGCACATTACATATTACCCCTTCTGTAATGTGAGGGTAGTGTGACGTAGGAGATATTGGCTGGTCAGGTGGATAAGGCAAGGAATTGTTTATTAAAATCCAACTAAGTACACTTATTTAGGGTAAGTACACCCTGTTATTTTATACCACAGTCTCTGCGACATATTTCGGGTCATACTGAGCCATTATCAGGCATATAAACCCAAGGGAACATGTGTATGGGTTTACAATCACATATTGAACTAACAAAACAGAGTAAACATAAACTACAGCTGCTGCCGCTACATCATGTATAACAAAGTGACGCATATGTAGTGCTGTCTAGTGTAATGGTAAACTCATACGTATTTTCCCTTAAATTCTTCTGCCTGATGATAGCTCGGTACGAGCCGAAACGTGTCGGAGATTCTGTGATATAAAATAGCAAGGTGTATTTAGCCTAAGTCTGTGTATTTAGTTGGATTTTAATGAACAGTGACAAAATACACGGACAGTGCAAAGTATTCAGATTGACACGCAATAGTCTGGTAAATGAGAAATTGAAGGATAATATTAAATTGGATCGTAGATGGGTATGTATAAGGAAGGACGTGAATGATGCGGACGACGTTCGTGTCTGTTGCCAGACTTTGATACTGGAGGTGCTGAATGTTGGTTCCACTGCGGATGTTAGTCTGACGGTCGTGTCTACTGCCAAAGTTTGACATCAGAAGTGTTAGTCTATACTCGGCTTCTTGTACTGACGTTAGACGGGCACATGGTCATGTTTAGTGCTGTCTTAAGACATTAGATACAATGAATATGTGGGTTGTGCTGTCACTGTTATATAGAGTTATGGTGTGGCAAAATGCCTGACATTAGCGGTATTGAATATTCTGCATCTGCTACTGCTGCTGGGTGAGTTCATGATCGTGTCCAGTGCTTTACTTAGACATTACGGGGCGCTGCACGTTCGGTTGCCGCTACCAGTGTTGTACAGGGTCATCATCGTGCTGGTTGCCTGAATCTTACAGGCATTCGGTCGGCTTCTAGCTTACGATCCTGTCCAATGCCTGGCTTGGACGTTAGAGACTGTGAATATACAGGCTGTGCTACTAATGTTAAACAAGTTGATGACAGTGTCTCGCGTTGAACATGGTTCTGCCACCAATGTTTGTAACCCTTGCAGTCTGACCATATGATTCTTTGACCGAGGAACAAGGAGCCTTCATAATGTACTGGAATGCGGTGCATGGGCTAAATTATGCACTGCACAGTTGCGACAAGGTCTGCATAGAGCGCTCCACTTTCACAAATATTTCCTTTCATTGAAAACTCTTTCACAAAACTTGACTCTTCCACCGTGTAGTGAGTATCATGAACTGAAAACAGAGGGGGAGGGAGTGTTTCTCGACAGTGTATTCCAGGCAGGCAAGCACAGCAGTAGCATTATAAGACGAGAACTTTATGCGAACAGAACAAAAAAGATGAGCAACACTGAAAATGTTTTCCGCAACAATAAACACAGAGACCTAGAAGAACAAGCGCAATAAAAAGTTTTCTCTCCTGCAAGAGTTCAAGCGGCAGTGAGTATTATATACAAATAAAGAGCCCCCCTTTCTCCTTCACCCTTCGCTTTCTCGTTCTTATAATCTATTTAGGGTTAGCCATGCAGAATGAATCCCAAGAAAGCTACTGCGGCATAGACGATTGGGACGATGATCATGCTGATGATAATTATGATGATGTAGACAATGACAGTGGTGATAATGACTGTTATGATATTTGAACATCATACAGGCCTATAGAAATGTGTTGTTTTAGAAAGCGCTTGTGCAAAAATAATGTATTTTAGAGCTACAAAATTGCGATTGGCACTTGCTTCTAGGGACAGAGGCCGTATTTTCGCACTGCCGACGGACGTCTCAAAACAGGCACCGGTGCCGTTTAAACTAGTGGCAATTACCCTCTACATCACTTTTCATTATAAACACTTCACATTTGCTGTGTTCTAAAAACAGGTCAGAGAGACTAAAAACTGTTAAGTATGACGTACCACGAAAAGACATTATTTAAATTAGTAAAAGCTTTCTGTTTATGACGCCGAGACCAGGGACACGGTCTGTGTTTTACAGTGTCTTGTCAAACGAGCATCAGTTGGTTCAGCAGATAACTCATTGCTGTAGTTTATGGGCCTGTGGAAGAGTCAAGAGATGGAGTAATTCTATATTTTGTGTGAAATTAAAGCTGATATATAGTCCATTATGTACGATATAAACCACTAAGTACGTCAAACGGCAAGCCAAGCGTCACGGACTGGCACAAGTAAACATGTATTTTAAACCACCCTATAAAATTTACTACTTAGTTCATCACCATGTGATCTCAACACATGTGGTTAAACTGAGAGGTGTTCGCTGTGTTGAAGGACCTCTTTTAGTGTTTTAACTTCCAGCCATGTGTTTTGTTGTTGAGCCGGTTTAGCGTAGTCGGTATAGCGACCCGCTACTGGCTGGACGGTACGGGGGTCGAATCCCGGTGGGGCAAGATTTCCCGCACCCATCCAGACCGGCCACGAGGCCCACCCAACCTCCTGCACACGGGGCACAGGGTATCTTTCCCCGGTAATCAAACAGCCAGGGCGTGTTGGTGACCACCCACCCCCTTATAGCCCCGGGATTAAGCCCCCAATGTCATGTTACGGGTGATCTGTATGGGAAAAGTAACAGAGCGAAATCGCCATTGTGTTCCTGTCCTTGACATTTCCTAACTTATTAAATGACTTTACAGCTGAGATCCTTTTTCCCATGCATTTCCAATAAGACGTCAATGCTAATTTTTGTAACATACACCCTACTTTATGAAATAACGGTGGTGGTGGTGGTGGTGGTGGCGGCGGCGGCGGCGACGGCGGTGGCGGCGGCGGCAGCAGCAACAGCAGCAGCAGTACAGGTGAATTTTTCGGTTTTGGGAGAGGGCGAGTTAAACCTCCAGCAGACTTCCGACATTTCTAAGACATGAGACAAGCAAGGAGTTATCACTTACACGTGACATAAACGTATGTAGTAAACAAATACAGATTGATTAAGGGTGCCTAACTGGTCTGTGCGAAATGTCACTCAGCACCTACAAGCTTGTTTATTGTGGCCAGGTTGTAATAAGGAGCAGTACTTCGGTCTCTTGAGAATCTGAGTAAACAGCACTGTATTATTTCCCATACCCAGATCTGCGAGAGCAGGCATTTCCTTGTACTAATTTCAAGGTTAGATTTTCTGGGAACAATTACAGATTTGGAAACATACAGTTTGCTGGACGGCCGGCGTTTCGATTCCCTGTAGGGGTAAGAGATTTTTCTCTTCTGCAAAACGTCCAGACCGGCTATGGGTCCCACCAAGCCTCTTGTTCAATGGGTACGGCGGGGGTTCTTTCCCGAGGGCAAAGCGGCCGGGTCGTGAAATTAACAACCCATTTCCATGTAGCGATGAGTTTAGGAATGAGTGGAGCTGTGCCTCTACTCCCTTTACATGCCTTCATGGCGTGAACAGACAAAAGTTTGGCTGTTTTCACATTTTGTTACGTCGTTTACCTAGACAGACTTCTAAATATTTTGTGAAAAATAGCAGAATATGTTGAATTCTTTGAGATGAGGGTTGTTTACGTCATCAGTCTAGTGTTTTTACATTGACGTAACCCGTGGGCAATCATATTTTGGAGCTGGTTGTGGCTCGGTTCATGAGTGGACGAACTGACATGATCCTGTGGGAAAAAGATGTTTCTCCAATACTGGATGTTATGTCTGTTTTGGTACGCTGTCTTACTCGAGAAATTAACGAATGGTACAATTCTAGCACAGGGAAAGGAGGGGTAAAATGATCAAATAAAGCACTTCTAGCACTGTTGACCGCCGACACTTTATTTCGGTTTATGAAGCGAGAAGTAGAAATAACCAGCTACCGGCTGTTTGCGCTCAGAACCTCCTCAGATGAATGTCAGATCTGCTGTTTATCCTCTTACTCCTTGCCACAGTTTTATACTTCTTTTTAATTCTTAATTCTCTCTTTCTCTCTCTTTCTGTCGATCTTTCTCTTTTATAGTCCTCACAAAACGCAAGCTGCAAACTCTGACCTAAGCCATGACTATGTTTTTCTTACTGTGAATATTAAACCGGGCCCAGCAGTAAATCACATCAAAATTTTTTATTTTCCACTTCATATAAACTAAGGATTTGAAGTCGGTATTTCCTAACACTTTACCCTGCCACCGTGTGACATAAATGCACACAGTAGACTTAAGTGACAGAGAGGCAATGTTAATTAATAGCACTGCAGAATTAATAACAAGAAATTACTGATGGCCAAACAACGGAAGTAAATACTGTAGTAACATGCTTTCGGTAGAGACGGCGGCAAGGTTGCGTGTTGGGCCATGTGGCTGGGTTAGAAATTATTCGCCAGCCAGGGTCTGAGGAGTGACCAAGGGACAACAGACGTTGTGTACGACTGACGGAAAGGCTTGGCGGCTACCTTTTTCGCCGAAGGCGTACAAAAGCTGGTCCCAAGATACGACAAATGCCATAACCTACATGGCAACTATGTGGAGAAGTAGTTTAATGTAGGTGAACTCATGCTGCAATAAAAATGTTTTTTATAAAATCCTTCAAACGCTTTTTACCCCAACTGGTTCTTACTTTCTGCACGCGCTACCTATATCGGCATGCAACTCTAAATGTTAATTCAGATCTTCCACTTGCAGGTACATAGTGGAAATAAATGATCTAAAATTAATGTATCTTACAGATAAAGATTCAGGCAGTACCTCACAGAGAACACAGTGTGCTCCCATTAGAAAGACAAGTCAGTGAATGCTGTATAGGGAAATAATTGTTGTTCGTTCTGATAACGATACGTCACACATAAGTACACTCTATGGGCAGAGTGCAGAGATCTTAGTGTTAGAACTGGCGGTCCGTATTGGAACCACGAGGCTTTAAGTGTTAGAACGTCAAATCATGTAGCATACATTTATTAATTAGTCATAGTTTAATTAATAAAAGAAGCTGCTTATAAAGAAAATTACAGGAACGGTTACTTACAGTGTGTTTTACGAGAGATGCAAAGTGTTGGTGAAATCACAGCAAGTTAGTGAACTCACTGCGGCAAACTGCGCTGTGGCATTTCTTATATTGTTGCATTAGTGCCATAAAATTTCATCGGCCATTGCTGCTCTGAGGTTTGATTTATTTGATTTCATCACATACACATCATGCACAGATCTAATGAAAGCCCTGTGGCCAGAAAATGACAATATGTGATAAGCAGGGGACAGTGCCTTGCCAAGACGTTGCATGTGGAAAGGCCAGACCAATGGTCACTCACTGAAGAATACAGCATTTTGGTTCGTTAACTTTTATGGCGGGATATATCACCCAGTGGGCACTGCCGTCTGCATAACCCGACGGTCAAAACGCCGGAAGTGACACTCGAACGTCTTTCGTAGCCTTCTGTAACTTCGATCAGCTTGGCGCTACTTCCTTTATAAAGTGCCACATTTATTTTTCTCTAACGCTTCACGGATAAAGTAAATCTGTGGGCCATAATGCAGGAAAAGTAAGATGTATTACAGTGTTATGCGGGCTTATGAAGTTAGAAAAAATGGACGCAGTCTTAGACAACGTACGTTATTTACAAGAAGTTAGAAATAAAAATTCGTCTAACGTCCGACGTTTGCTCGCGACATATATCGCTTGGAAGCCGTGGCGCTCAGTACCCATAGTTATTTTGCACCTGAGGAGCACGGCGACTGGATCGGTACTGCAGTATTTCTGCAGATTTAAGAATTGAAGTTAGCGCTTGTACTACTATTCGTAACACAGTAAGCATTCATTAAAGATAAATATTATAGAAGGGGATTTTTCTGTTTGCAGACCCCCAAAGAAACGCCTTCAAGGACGTTTCTAAAGCGAAAGTGCTCTTTCAGAATGGCCCTCTACCTGAGAATATGGTTTTCGTTTTGCAGAAAATTTTCTCAATGATAGCAAAGTTGATGAAGCACCCTGAACTCAACAGAGGAGATCAGTGAACAAACTGTTCTGCCTGATCTCCAGCACGTCCAGTTACATGATTTTACTTGTATCTGTCGTAGGCTGCCCGAAACTGTCCACTGAGTTAACAGTGTCAGGTCTGCTTATTTGTTTTGCGTATTCACAGTATGCCTACGTTTTTAAAAAAAATGAGTGTGGGAACCAGTTGTTTGTGTTATTTTAATCTGTACTCTTTAGCAGATGGGCCGTCAAATAATACATGGCGATATTGTCGTGACATGTAGTGACACGTGAGGAGATGATGCAACTTGTACAAAATTTTGTTCACAAAACATTTCTGTGTACCTGGGCCTAGACAAAAGGACACTGTACAAGTGGATGTTAGCCCTCTGAAGACTCAAAAAGTCTGAAATGTGAAGAAGTAGCGGATATAATGAGATACACTACAGTCATTACAGTGGGGATTGGGGGTCCAAAATTTACTGCTCTTGAGGGTTCCCAGGTAATGCACGTTTGTCAATGCCTGGTAGGCTGCAGATTGCTGGGAAGTGAAGAACCTGAGAATTTGGTGTGCGAATTTTGTTTAATTCTGTAGCTGGAAGACTGCATTAGAACAAATTTTGAATACCGACTTCCTTCTGTCACAAATTTTTTAGAGAAAGGCTGGCAGTATAATGCAGAAATATAACAAAGCCTACGATAGCATAGAAAGAGGTGAATTATACGAAATTGTAAAATTATTTGAAATCCAAAATAAATTGATGCGGTTAATAAAAGCAATAAAGGAAGACTCGACCTATCATGTTAAAATAGGACCAATGATGGCAGATGGTTTTAAGGTAGGAAATGGCTTGGAACAAAGAGAAGGACTAGCCCCCGCCTTCTTTAATATAACAAAGGAGTATGTAATAGGACAGCTGTCAGTACAAGTCAATTTAACCTTATTTTATAAACCGGTACAGCTAGTAGGATATGCAGACGACGTAAACATCATAGGAAGAACGAAAGGAGCTATTTCTGACGTTGATGAAGAGCTGAGACAAAGAGAGAGCAAAAGAAGTAGAGCTTAACATCGGTGTCGAGAGAGCAGAAGCAATAGTGCAAAACAGGAAAACAAAATGAATTAGTCGAATATTGACAATTAACCCTTTAAAGACGAAGCGTATTTGTTTTATATAAGGACTGAGTGCGTACCGCGCTGTAAACACTCTCCACTTCGGTTATAAAAACCAATCTCTTGATGTTTTATAAGGCAAAAGTTGCTGTTTGTTCTGAGATCCGTACAAAACACATAAACGCAATGTGGGCACCACGTAGAATTTTTTAATGTTAAACCTGGTGGTATGTAAAGTTACCGCTAGGCTCTGAAATGTTAATGATCAAGAAGTTGAGGATGTAACTGTAATCAATAATACTAATGGTGAAACTGAAGAAATTAAAGCTATAATTCTGATAAGAAAGCCTATTTTTTCCCCCCGTGGCGCAACAGCCCCTAGGGAGCCAGGACCTCCTCATTATCGAGGCTTCGCGATCACACTCAGACACACCACACTCGACAGGACTCCTCCAGACGAGTGATCAGCCCGACGCAGAGACTTCTACCTGACAACACACAACACTCACAAGAGACGGACATCCATGCCCCGGCGGGATTCGAACCCGCAACCCCAGCAAACGAGCGTCTGCAGACTCACCCCTTAGACCGCGCGGCTACTAGGCTATATAATATATGTATATTGTATACTGTATAATGTAAAATTTACAAGTATGGTCGCTGGCCGCATAACACAACCTGGAACCTGCGGTTTGGAGACCCATGCATTAGTATTTAGCTTGTCGAATGGTTAGTTTATAAGACTGTAAATTAGCACGTCAGTTATTTAGTCTCGACAGACAGTAAATGTGTGTATAACAGTGTAAAAATAGTAAATGTGTGATTTAGTTAGCTTATCAGCCTGTTAATCTGTAACTTTGTGAGTTAACCGGTCAGTTGATTAAATCGTTGGTTTGTTAGTCGTGAAGTGTGTGATTTAATTGATTGATTGGTCACTGGTTAGCCAGACTGTCATTTAGTGATTTAGTGAGTATATTGCCTGGTGACTTAATAGCTGGCCGCTTTTGCCAGTGAATTTGCTAGTTACATCGTCAGCCAGTCTGCCTCTACTTTAAAGCCACGATTATGTGTCGTTGGTATTAACTGAAAGGAATGAGTGGCGTTTAACATGTTATATATATGGCTCAACCAATTCTGTAGCCCAGGTTTTCATTCTACGGACGAATAAAAAGAACGAGGCTGCAGAACTTCGTTCCCTAAGCGTGGCTCTGTGGCAGAACAACTCTTCCATTTTTTTATGGTGTGGACCAGGATTGATGGTGTTGATCGAACCTGTCCCTAGAGGTGCGTGAGATCAAACAAGTTCCTACCGGAGACGAGATGTGATGACCAATGTCTACCTTGCAGCCACTCTCCCTGTCTGCACCCCAGAGAAATGTCCATCTCTGTGATGAAAATAAGACCTTCCGTCGCTCGCTCGCTCGCTCTTTGCCGACTTTTTCCACCAGCTATGACATGCACGTTCTCGCTCAGTGACAGGTTGTTGACTGCGAAGCGTAGCACAGTAACCCCTCGCACAACGCGGATGTGACTACGCGCGTTTGCATGCAAATAAATAAATGGGGGGGGGGAAATTGCCGAACGCCGAAAATTTAAATACACTTGGATAAACGTGGACGGATAAGATGTGCGCTTTTTTTGGGGTATAGCGCAGCGTCGAGTGGTAATCCTTTACTGACGTTTCGGGACAACGTATCGGTCCCATCTTCAAGGGTCAAGAAGTCTAAGAAGAATACTCTTCTCAGAATACTCTACTCAGTAAATGATTACCAATCGACGCTGCGTTATACCCCAAAAAAAGCGCAGATTTCTTCAGCATCGCGGTGGAAGCCTGAAATCGTGGACGGATACGTACTCAACCGCCGCGGAGGCTGACAGCATCAGCTACCCATGCACTGTGTAAACGTTTAACCTTTTAAAGCCTAGCGGTAACTTTACGTACGACCAGGTTTAACATTGAAAAATTCTACGTGGTGCCCACATTGCGTTTATGTGTTTTGTACTGATCTCAGAACAAACAGCAACTTTTGCCTTACACATAATTGAGTGAATGGTTTTTATAACCGACGTGGAGAGTGTTTACAGCGCGGTACGCACTGTGCCCTTATATAAAACAGATACGCTTCTTCTTTAAAGGGTTAATGTAAAAAAATGTATGTATTTAAGGGATGGAATGTGGGTCTGTAAACATCCGTCTTCACGCAACCATATTTTTCCGTAAGGAGTTGGCGCAATGCGGTTTTCCGTAGGGAGCTGGCGCAATGCGGTTTTCCGTAAGGAGTTGGCGCAATGCGGTTTTCCCAACCCGCCGTGAACTTTCCTCCTGATCCCTACGTTAGATGACGGACTATTGTAATCTGAGCACAGTTCAGTTGGTACGTCGGTTTCATTTTCCGCATTTGGAATTAATGTGGGCCTAAACACATCTGGGGGATGCGTTTTAATGAGCTATATTACCGAATTCGAAAATATTTATAACTCTTTCCATACGCCTTATAGTGCATGACTTCCAAATTCGGCTACTTGGAGATATGGCATGCGTATAACTTACCTAGAAAATCCGTAAGAAACATTCTTTGCGTGTCAATACATAAAGCGTGGCAACTGCAGAACTTTGACCTTATATCCAAACAAATTAATGCAGTCGGAGTATGAGGCAATACCGATCCCGGTGGCCGCGCGGCCGTTTGCTTGCTGGGATTTCGGGTTCGAAACATACTGGGTCCATGTATGTCTGTCTCTTGCGATTGTTGTGTTGTCAGGTAGAGGTCTCTGCGACGGGCCGATCCCTCATCTAAAGGAGTCCTACGAAGTGTGCGTGTCCGTGTGTGGGTTGTCGGGTGAAACAATAACCGTCTTCTCCTAATAAGTAGGTAGAAGAAGTCGGACTAAGAAGAAGAAGAAGAAGAAGAAGAAGAAGAAGAAGAAAAAGAAGAGAAGAAAGAAGATAAGTTACAGTTGATGCTAAACAAAGAAGTGTACCACGGATTTTTATGACTAGACATTAATGTGTACGTCTTATGTGCTGTGTGCAGTCTTGGCTGGCGGAGGGGTAGTTGCGTCACGTGTTGTTGTCTGCAGACTCATAACCTTGCTGAGTGTAGTGGCATGGCTGTCAGTGTAATTATGAGGTTTTATGCAAATTACGCTGGCCTGCACACGGCTGTCGTTTGTTCTAATGTACTAAACTCACTCAATCGTTCGGACTAAAAGAACATAAAACAATTGAGACGCTTTTTCCAGATTCGATCAGTAGACCAATTCGTCACGTGACATCGGGGGGTTCCGTATGTGGATGATGGGGCATTGTTGTTCTAGTCGCAAGCGATTGTCAGAAAAATGTTGCTTTTCACTTCGCTGTCCAAGTCCCACTGCTTGAGCCAGGAAAACGGAGGCAGAAAGCTCCTGTGAAACGCCGGTATTTACCATCCGACACGCCGTTCGGTCCTAGAAGACTGGAATCTTCTTAGGCCAAAATATGTGGTTAATGTTTGGTTAATTCTTCCCATTTTTGGTTTCGTTTTCGTTTATTTTATGGGGCGGGGATAGCGTAGTCGGTATAGCGACTCGGTGCGGGCGGGACAATCCGGGGATTGAATCCCGGTGGAGCCGAGTGTTTTCGCACCCGTCCTGACCGGCCCTGGGGCCCATACACCTTCCTGTACAATGAGTACCGCACCTCTTTGCCGGACGTAAAGGTGCCGGGACGTGGCTTTAACCATCCACTTCATCTAGCACAGAGGTTAAAGAAAGAGTAGAGCTGTACCTCTGCTTCCCCTTTGGGCCTTCTTGGCCTATTGTAAGGTGAACTTTAGCTTTTACTTTACCTTACGTTTGTTTTAAAGTTCACGTTATTTGAAGTTTGCAATATAGTTTTATGCATGTCTCTATTTGTTTATTACTTCTGACGGATTTGTATGAAACTTGGAGCGTGACTTTTCAGGTATAGGAGCAGTACGAAGTTTATTCACAACTAAAATATTCTTTGGTTTATTCCGAAGACACGACGCTTTGGACATAAACGGATAGTTACGTTTGGACGTATGTACGTAGTGAATCCTTCAACATGCGTTTATGAAACTTGATATTTGACGCTTCCTTTAGGAATGAGTAGGTGACGTACAGTCAACTATTCTTCCAGAAACGTGTGTTTTTGCTTAAGGTACATATGAACTTCCTCGAAACTTAAGTATTCTGTACAGATTCCTCCAAACGTTTCTTGACCAAGTAGTTAAGGTAAAATGGCAACAGATGTCGTTTGCTTTCAGATGCAGCAATTTTAAAAAAAGAACAAGATTTTCGACACCTTGCACGTGTATTTTTAAGTATAAATAAGGCAACAGACAATAACTCTGGATTAACTTCGGAAATTAGTTGCTTTCCACTAGTTTAAACTACTCGTCATTCAGGATATACAGAGATTCCACGTCCAACGTGGGAGTTAGGTGGCGTGATCACGGCGCATTGCACAAAACCGCGTTGCACAGACTTACCGTAGGAAAATAGGGTTACGTGAACGCGGATGATATGGAACCACCCCCCCCCCCCCGGTCACTTAATACACTTACATTTTTGGACATACAACCTTTACACAGTACTTGGTTAGTTATGCAGCCAGCTTCACGGCGATTAAGCGAGTAAATAGCCCGCGTTTATCCGCGTGTGTTTATATTTTTTACCTTTCGGCGTATTTTTCTCCGTATACAGTATTTATTCATTGTCAATTGCGTTGGCAAAACCTTGCTGTGCGAAACCACATTGGGTGAGGAGTTAGTGTAAGTGTGTGGATAAACTTGGACGTTTGCATTTCTGTATGCGAAGCACGATACTTTTTTTTTTAGTGATGAAGGGCCCCGCAGCAGACGCTACGGACGCACCGCAGCCTTGAGGCTTATTGTGCTTTTTGTCCTTTTCCTAGTAATGGAGCACCGGTGGAATGAAACTGACAGGGGAAAACCGAAGTACTCGGGGAAAAACCTGTCCCAGTGCCACTTTGTCCACCACAAATCCCACATGGACTGACCCGGGATCGAACCCGGGCCTGCGCGGTGGGAGGCCGGCGGCTAACCGTCTGAGCCATGGCACGGCCCAAGCATGGTACTTACCGCACCAGCCTATACATCAGATGTTCTGATTTCGAATATGCCAGTATATCATGTATAAAAGTTACACATTTTATAAATCGAGCAAGAAGTGTAATTAACACGTACAAGAGAATATTATATCGCGGTCGGAAATAAAAGAAATATCCAGCAAGGAAATCCTGCAAGAGGTGGAGTGGATGTTGATGGATTGCGTCTCACAAGTGTAGGCGGACAAGAGCAAGGAATGCGGTGACATTTTCCATTAGTTGCTGTCCCCGCCAGTGCAAGTCGCCACAGTCAATCAATTGAACAACCTGCAGAGCAGTGGCGGCTTCTTCTCACAGCGAAGGTTTTGAATGATTGGAAGACATCTAGAGTAGCCGTCATTGTCTGGCCAACGAAGCGTCAGTAGCAGGCCGAACAGCATGTGTAGACCTATCGGAAGCATATGTAACATTACATAGGTCTGTCTACATATGGGAACAACATACCAAGACTGTTGAAACTACAAGAGAGGCAATAACGAGGAGGCAAAAAGTTGCACGTGAGTTGCTTTGTGATGTTTAAGCCTACTCTAAAGTAAATATTAGTCCTGCTAGGTTGATTAAATTAAGTAGGATTAAATGGGCGAAAGAAGAAATTTAGCATTAGCAGTAACGTTAGGTTTGTTGGATAGGTGGCCGGTTCGTATCTCGGCTGCGACATGATTTACTCGTATATCTCTGATCTTCTCTGGGTTTTCCAGCGTTCATCCAGGCAATTGCTGACAGGCTACCCAAAATTAGATCAAGAATTCTTTCTTCCACATCATCTATAATTCAGTGGGTGTTCTTTATAATCCTACTGGTAGTTTAGTTAAGTGAACAGATAAAAATGAAGTGGGCGGGACAGATAGCACGCATTGGAACAAGTTTAGTACATGAAAACTGCCTTAAAAGAAGGTCTTTGGTTGTGTGGCCTGTATCGGTTAGGCTCAGCGTTATTGTCGCGCTGTTTTCACACGGTACTGAACCTTGTCGTTCCATAAAATGTGGGAAATTTCTTCAGCATTGAGACCCTGTCTGCTCCTGCAGTACAGCTGTGCTGTGTGGAGCTGCCTAAACATGCTTATTAGTATTATATTGTCTGCATTGTTGTTTCACACTCGATAGTAGGCCATTCCAAAAATACAACCAAATTATTTTCCTTCCGTATTCCTTCACTTCGTAACCCTCGCGGCGTCACGTGTGTAAATACACAACTGTAGCCTAAGTATGAAATTCTAGCTTTGGCTTTGCTTGCCCTTAAATGTAAAGAGACGACGAATTGGCTAGCGAAATGCAGTTACACTTAATGAAATCTCCATATTACTAATGTAATAGTTCGTAGTGCTAGAAGCAGCTACACGAATGCCATTAAAACATCAAAGAAATGAATGGGGTGGAATGTTGGACAGTTATTTAACAGTGATTGCTGCGAGTGAAAACGTTGAGTTCAGATGGAATTTATCCTTCTGCATGATGTGTTGCTCTGCACGTAGCATGGGGATGCGCTAAGAACGTCGCTGTTAGATCCTGTCGAGGCACGTGCAGGCGGCCACCAGGCCTCACGTTTCGAAGCCAATAGCTGACACCAGGAATGTCAACCATGCAGAAAGAAGCTTGCTAGGTGTCAGTGGGCAGGCTATGAGACCCTAACGCTAACCTTTCAACTAACACTTTCAGAGCCTTGAAATTTAGACCACAAAAACCACGAAAGCAAAACCACATTTCCCAGAACGCCTCATTCCACCCACCCTTACCCTCATCATGTCTCCCCCAACCCAAAAGCGACCTATTTACACGAACCTGAAATTGGGAAGCACGTAGGTTGCTCATAGACGACAGTAATGTATTTTTGGTGTAACTGTAGGATTTTGTTTTCTGTTACAAAAATTTCTAACCTTCTTTCCCGAATGGCTTCTTATTTCATTTGTTTCTGCGTGTACTGGTGGCTGCCAGCCGTGCATAAATTCCGAGCGTTAAAATTGTGTACGGCGGCTCAGATTTTTGCGGGTTTTCCTTTACATAGGTTACAAAAACTTGCGTGATATCACGTGCACCGGGCTGAGAGCGCTGTGTGTAAGTGAAGTTCCCAGTTCACTCCAGAAATACCCATATGGGTCCTCAGCATGGAGCTTGCTTCAAATAGCCCTTTGACGCCTGGAATTTGGACGTAACTCATAGATTTTTGGAAAGGAGTTTTTGAAATGCAGGTGGCTGAACCTGACTGGCATTATTCCGCGCTTTCATTAGTGACCACTTAACACACTTGATACGCACTTGTTAAACTGGCCACAACGCATCCCAACGCTTCGTGTTGTTTTAACCCCTTAAAGACGAAGCGTATCTGTTTTATTTAAGGACTCAGTGCGTACTGCGCAGTAAACACTCTACACTTCGATTATAAAAAACAGTCTGTTAATGTCGTATAAGGCAAAAGTTCCTGATTGTTTTGAGACTCCTACAAAACACATAAACGCAATGTGAGCACCATGTAGAATTTTTTAATGTTAAACCGGCTAGTACCTAAAGTTACCGCTAGGTTTTAAAAGGTTAAAGTAATACCGTACTGACAGTGTGTGCGTAACAGAAGCCTTCTGACATGAGGATGAGGCGAAGATGGTCGTATTCAGCCGAAATATTGCAACGCGCCAGTACAGTATGTATTACTATCAATTGAGACTTTTATCATTTCTACTTGAATGTCGTCGTCACTGTGCTTTACTCGTCAGGCAGTTACTGCGTTTGACATTATCAGGTCTGTTTCAAATAAGACATAAAAGACATTTCGAGACTTGACATGTCTCCTAACTTCAGGCGGTTGGCTGCCATTATGCTGACAGATTTTTTTTAGTACCTCATTTTGCGGTAAGGCTAGTGACGACGGCTTGGTTCGAACCCAGGATCTTTAGAATACTAGATTAGTCCGCCAACCGCCAAGGCTGTCACAGAGTGTTTGTAGTTATACAACGTAGCTCTTTGTGGTAGTTAGTGACTTCTCTCTTTTGAACTGTCTTTTTTATCTCCTACTTTTACGATGGTACCTTAAAATATAAAAGGCCAAGTCGTACCTCGGCAAGCCGTGAAGGCATATAGGCGGAGTTAAGGTACAGCTCGACCGATTTTAACTTCTGCAATAGATGACTAGTGTTCAGCTTCATGCCTCGGCTTCTTTACCCCTGGGGAAAGCGCCACCGGTATCCGTTGAATAGGAGGATGTGTGGGCCCCAGACCTAGTGTGGACGATTTGGAGGAGGGAAACATATCTTGCGAGATTTGGGACTCTTACAGCAGTGTTGCTTGAAGATTCAAGTCTTCTGGGGTTTCGGCGTCCTGCCGACTTGTAAATTGTTACCGACGTTTCGAGTTTCGAGTCTTCAGAACAACCTCAGGACCTGTCGGATATCGATAATTTTTTTTAACAATGTATTCGAATTACCTGCTACGCGTATAAGGTCTGTGACAAGTAAATGGATTCTTGGATGCGTCAAGTCCGTTTATTCTGCCAAGAGAAGGAGCAAGCTGTCTATGTGAGATTTTATCTTCCCACCGCAGTGACTCAAATTAATGTCGTGTGGAATATTACGTCATGTTACCTGGTAGATGTTAGTGGAAACAGGTTTCTCTGAAACGTCGGTGAACGTCAAAGAAACTAAATTTGTCACATCACAGAAGACAGTTGTCGTGAACGTTTAATTCTTCAATTTCTTTTCAGCTTTCAAAAGCTGATTCATGCGCCGCAGGTTTTAGATTCGCCACTATTGAAATTGCTGAAAATGCTCCTTTTTTTTTTTTTTTGCCATGACCACATATGTGTCAAAAGACGAATGGAAGGTCTGGTGCTATGAGGCCGTCCAGCTTGTACTTATTTGGGCCACGGAATATTTTTTTCTTCGTGGTCAGCGTCATGGTGATGGGCGACGCTATGAAACCTGCAGTGCATCGGACGGACAGGAGCCTGCGAGGGAAGGACGGTCTTTCCGTAACACAGGCACGGCGCCTGTGAACGTGACGTAGATGCATTTAATTGGATTCTTCAGAAAGGGAAAAGCATACTTTTTTCGCTGTCCTAGTAGCCTGTGTTAAAAATTAAAATATATGAAACGAAACGTGGATTAAAAGAAGAACCCCATAAATTGAACATTTCTTCTGCCGCTTGAACAAAAATGGAAAACAACGTAAAATTTTCTCTAACAGGCGGGAAGTATTTAAAGTGGAACGAAAATTCATAAAGAAACATAGACATGTATTATCGTGTGTGTGTTCGTACAAAGGTTATGGTAATGTTGCCCTCGTGAGCGCCAGGAAAGTGTATGGGGAACGGGGGTATGGCTCCTGTCATTCTTAACCTCCGAACCAGGTGGATTCATGCCTTACCCGGTTTCTGCCCACTGTCCATTGAATAGGAGGCTGGGTGGGCCCCGGAACAGATGCTTTGGAGAAGAGAAAAACCTCTCGCCGTTGTCGAGAATCGAACCACAATATCTCCACTGTTCAGCCCGCAGCCTAGGCACTGTACCGACTGGGCTCCCCCTGTTTGTCCGGTAGTCCTGTTTATTTGTAATTTTCTTCCACGAAACATGTTGCTGATACAAATGGGAAATGGTTGATTTCGACCAGCTACAATCTTTATAAACTACTGCGAAATTAAGGGCCCGGGGGCGGTAAAACCGATACGAAGTTAGTATAGGCACAATACTCTTACACTCAGACTGTAATAAGACAGGCGATGTGCGTTTGTGGCTTTGTGGTGCGTTCGAGTAATCATTCTTATCGTAAAAAAGCAGTAAATATTAAATATTACGAATGTGTGTCTGTATTTTTGCCTTAGTCACCCAGCATGCAAACCGCATCTTTTCAGAGGCGTATCGTCATTTGTGGCCTGTCTGCTCTACCATATTTTTCCGCATTATGTCACAAATGGCACGATTTTCGGAAAAAGTTATTGGACATAAAATGTGTGTTTTGATTTACTTTACGACTTTTATCTGAAACATTTCTCATTATAAAAATAATTCGGCGAGATATCATACATGCGCAATACCTAGGTGTTCGTGTACTGTGCCCGTTATTCTTGTCAGATTTTAATGAAACTTGAATTTTCTCGATAGATTTTCGGAAAATTTTAAAATGCAGTATTTCTTGTATATGCGTCCAGTGGAACCGAGTTGATCCATGTGGACAGACGGACGGATGGACAGACAGACAGACAGACAGACAGACAGACAGACCGACAGACACGACGAAACTAATAATCGCTTTTCGAAATTTTGCCAACGCGCCCAAAAATGAAGCGTAAGGAGCGAGTGTGTTTCGAACGATCGCAGCTGTAGTCCGTTATATGCTCCTGCAGAATAGAATCTGGTTGGTTCTGACTGTCGGGTGTTAAACACGGTTGTGGGCAGCTGTAGTGTACCCGCATGATAGGGTCAGAGTTTGTGTGGACTTCTTAACCACATGTAACCAGTTCGTTACCCCTCACCCTTCCACATCTCCCTGTAAAATAAATACACATACGCTGAGAGCCGTACCACACACGGTGCCCCTACCTTTTGCTCTCATGGTTTACAAAAGTACTCTATATATGTACTCTATATATTCATCTATAGATATGACCTGTACTGTAAACCAGCCGTTTTAGGTGTTTCGCTACAGGCATTACATAGGTGTACCCGAATGGACAAGGAAATATTTCTTTTGGCAAGTGGTATTGAACAACTCCCATCTTGGTGGCCGCGAGGTCTAAAGCGTCCGTCTGCGGCCGCTCGCTTGCTGGGGTTGCGGGTTCGAGTCCCGCCGGGGGGCATGGATGTCTGTCTCTTGAGAGTGTTGCGTGTTGTGTCAGGTAGCGGTCTATGCGCCGAGCCGATTCCTCGTCCAGAAGTCTCACCGAGAGAGAGAGAGAGAGAGAGAGTTCACTTGAGTGTGATCAAGTGCAACAAACACCCTCTCTACTTACAGTGGATAGGTACCAAAGAGGTCAGAATAAGAAAGAAAAAGAGAAAGAAAGAAAAATTAAAGAGCAGAGAATGGATGAAGATAAGCCGATGAAACTGCAAGTGTGAGAAATACACGGTGTTAGTACAGCATATGAATTCATGTCTGTGTCAGTAGCACTTGCTACATATGAATATGTCTAATGTTACGCCTTAATAACAGACGCGTCCCTTCTTTCTTTTGGAACAGGGCACTATATTTTGACACTCTTTGATATCGGGATTGTGAATCTTAAATTTGTAATTAGCCTCTTTTTTGGCCAAGTCAGTAGTTGATTTCTTTGCACTTGGCTTCGAAACTACTGATTAATCTGCAGCTAAATAGCCTGTTGTGACAATAGAAATATACCACTGAATATAAATATTTTATTTTCATTACTGTTACCTGGATCAAGAATACCTAATTACTCGCAAGTGGCAGCACATTCTTCATCAAGTGTCGCACCTCACTTACGTATGAAGAGAGAAGCAGTAGATACAACTGTGTTTTAGTATAACATATTTGTTTTTATGTAAATTTGCTACATATTTCAACCCTTAAATGTCATTACCTGGCAAGAATGGGTAAAAGTCGGTGGTGAAATTTGAAATTCTTATCCCTTCGTTACAAATTATATTTATTGCTAATTTATTATTGTATTAAAGCTCACCTACAGACAGCCTTGATTATGAGTAAATTTCTTTTTCATGCTTATATGACTGTGTTGTTGTGATCGAATTTATTTTACTATATTCGAATATGTCAATTTTTAAGTGTAAAACGGTTGTAAAAGCAGTAACATTCTTTCTGAATTTGTTATACTCAAAATTGAATAATTTTATTTTTTCTTTTCTTCTTGTGTTGCGTTTTGTTGTATTATTATGATCACATTTTTAGGCATAAAAGCGAATATGTTGGCTTCGCGTACGTGACAGTAAATCTGCTGTTTACTTAATGATGAATGATTTTTAAAAATTTCTTTGGGTTTGAATTGCATCCCAATTATAATTATCTAGGTGTCGTTTATGTCTGTTTTTGTGCGTTTTTGAGCCTTATTAGGCCTTGATTTTGTTTGAGTTCAAAGAGAATGTTTAAGTGATGTGTTTATTGTGTGAAGGTCAACGTAGCAGCAGTTGTGTTGACTGCGTCACTCATGTTACGTAACACAACGTGGTGTCCTCTGTTAAGATGTCGCCTGAAGGTATAAACGGCAAATTTCGGTACTGCTTTTAGTCTTCAACCGGAAAAAGACGTTATGTAAACATAATATAGGCCTATCTGAAGTAAATGCACGAGTGGGTGTAAACGACAACCAATTTTAGGCAGTAAAACAAATTGTTACATAATCGGCACTGAGCATATTACTTCGGCTGTATGGCTGTAGATTTTCTAACGCCTCACTAATGGCGGTTTTTGCACAGCTGATGTAATTGACATGGTAATTACCAACAGATTTTTTAAGGGCGCCCAGTGTGGTGACCCAACAAAGACTGACCATGTTTTAACAGCTCTTGCAAACTTTACTTTTTTGGACGCCCGTGAAATACGATTTTATTCCGTTCTCCAGAATCAACGTCTTCTAGTAACTAACCTGTGTGGGCTGAACTGCACGTAAGATGTTTACAATTTCTATCCCCTTCCCATTTCTTTCTGTCACTAGCCGACTTTAATAGTTTCGGTGGCTGACATGTGAAATGACCTTCAGTGGGATGAAGACGGAGTGTTTGAGCGGTGGGGTTTGTTTTAGTGGTATTTTGCTGTGATTTCAAGGATGGACGAACCAGGTTGCGTGTTGTGTAGTTTCTACAGTCGAGCAGAGACGTAGTCCTATATCTAAGGTTTTTAAATATCTGAAGCGATAGGCGGGCTATAATGAGCCTCTCTGTGCGTTGATGCATAGTTGCTAGTGTGCACGGTCCGTTTTAGCATTACAGACAGTTCCCGATTTACGCAGCAGTTATGTTATGGAGGGTCCGGCGCAAGTCGGAATTGAGTATACATATGGCCAACTAAGCTTATGTATACTATGCAGTCCAGTCTAAGACCACATTCCAGTACACTGGAATCTGATCGGCCGCAGCATACCACCTCGCCGCCTGTGGTATCGCCCAGCAGTACTCTTCCGGCACCGTAGTCTCATTGCGCTTTTATTCTCGCAGATAAAATTTCGGCGCGCGATTCAAAAATTTATTTACTTTTTAAATTTTTAACACTATGTAAGTCTGAATTTGCGTAACTTAAATTTGCATAATTCGGGGAGTGTCTGGACATTATACAGCAGTTGGGTTGGCAGAAGACATCGTACTTGCTATGTCTGAGATTCTCGAAGTAATGTTGCTCTCTTGGAACTGACATAGCGCAGTCGATACAGCGACTGTGTTACGGGCTTGGAGGTCCGACGTTCGCACACCAGCAGGGGAAAGCAGTCGTGTCTTCTGCAAAACGTTCAGACCGGCCCTGGGCCCCTATTCAGTGTCGTATTTAATGGGTGCCGGATTGTTTACCGGGCATAAAGCGGCCAGGACATGAAGGTGGCCACTCACCTCTCTCTAGTGCCGAGGTTAAGAATGAGTGGAGCTATACATCCACTCCTTTGTCACCTCAGTACTTTCATGGCGTGCACACGGACAATTTTACTTCTCGTATCTTCTTGGCTCTCTCGTTCTTGCAGTAAGAACAACCGTCTCTCGCCCCACGTCTTCATTTTTGAATCCCAATGTACAGAATCTTTAAACACGCCAGGTTGCCTGTATGCAACATAGGGCGATAATGGCGGCAAGAGTAGGGTGGAGGCAGGTCCCGGTAAACAGTTGGTAACAATAAACACCAAGGTCTTTCTTCCAACATGTGCAGATCACTTGCCACACCAGCAACACAAAGAGGTTTCCAAGGCACCTAACCTGAGAGAAGGCGCGCCATAAACAATCACACAAAGAAACCCAAGGGGAGACAGCAAACCTGCATCCTATCCCAGCTCAGGCCTTCGCTGCTCTTTTTAAAACCGTGCCACATGTTTCAACTACCTCAGGTCACCCGTCGGCTTACCTTCACTTTGCTGAGGGTATGAGCGGCATAAAACAGTAAATAGAACGCTGCCTTTAGTAATGCTTGTTCGTCCGTTTATTTTTATTGTAAGATGTGTTCCAAATTCATTTTATAAAACCAACAATTTGCACGTACAGTCCTCTTCTACATGTTTGGGCGGCCGCCCGGCATCTTCAGGGAGCCAGACCAATATCTAAAACCTAGTGAATTATGATAAAAAAAATTGCAGTGTTAAAACACTTAATCTCATAGGGAAATTGCAGCATTGTTAAAACATGCAGGTGTAAAAATACAGAAAAATTGTGTGTGTGTGTGTGTGTGTATGTGTGTGTGTGTGTGGTATACTTAACATTAATGCAATATTATATTTTTCATCGTGCCCCGTTAGCGTCTTTTCTAGACCTAATTTTTAGCATATTTCATATGTATTATTATTATTATTATTATTATTATTTTGTATTTGTGTTTCTTTTTTGTGCTGGCTTTATAATAAGCATTTTTGCTGTTAATCTTGCACGTTAATAAATACCAAGTGGTTATTATTATTATTATTATTATTATTATTATTATTATTATTATTATTACGAGCACGTATATGCCTATCATACGCAGCACATATATCCCGTTCTGTGGGCACCCAATACACTTTCCCTGGCGATTAAGTCGCCGAGGCATGAAGTTGGCCATTCGCTTCCATCTAATACCTGGACCTATGCTTCCACTCCCCACGTCTTACTGGGGCAGTGCTTAATTAAGCACAGAGACGGTTTTGCTTTGCTTTAAAAGCAAAATCGTATCGGCTGAGAATCAGCTTCAAGAGAAGTCAAACAAGGACAGTGGGCCTTGTAGTTGCAACTGCGCAAGTGTGCACAGGTGGGGAGATGCTACCTGCTCGGTTGTTGCTGCACCAATAGCCCACAGGAAAGGTTTAACCAGGCATTCCCTGTTTACATTATGCATAATTTTCTCAATATTTTTATAAATGAAGTACCTGATGGTGATCATATAGGGCCGAAACAAGTAGTACGATCTGACTTTAAATAATTGTGAAAGTTGAGGTGTCATCAACGGTTATGATTTAACTTCCTTTAGATATCACGCTACAACGGGCTGTGTAGACCAAAGTTTATTTTCTGTAGCCTGTTATCTCAGAGCTTTGAAAGGTTCAAGGAGAAGCAAACAAAGACTGTTAGAAAAAATTCTCACCATTCAGGGCCCGTAGAAGAACATAAAAGTCAACATGGACGTTTACAGGTAGAAGTCGAGGTTTCTAGGGTGGTAACTATAAAGATTACCATCTTGTTGGGATATGACGCCATGCGGTCTGGTAGAAATTTACATACTTTCTTCCGAAACGTTGGTAAATTTCTACCCGTTTGCACAACGTCACATCCGGAAGACGGCAATATACATCAATTTTTGAAACTTTCTTTCATTGTCTTCCGTAAGACTCTCAAATTCAGAAACAAATTCCGATTCCATACTCAAGGATGCTACTGTGTTCCATTATACAGGGTAATTCATAAGTCCGTCCGGGATATCCGACGTCTGGGTACAGTAGCCGGGATAGTCACGGGGGGAGGGGGGGTGTGCATGTCAACAGAGGGAGAGACACCCCAAGTTTCTGTGGTTCTGTGCGGTACATGGTCCGAAACCTCCGTCGTACCGTCACAATTGACTCAGTTTTGGCAAATTGCAAGACACAGAACGCTTTCTTATCCCCTGTCCACGCCATGTTTCGTAACGACTGCCCCCTAGCGGTGAAACCTGCAAGTACGCCACGGCACCTATTACCCAAAAAAAACTTGGAGAGATTCTCTACCTATTGATATGCTCCTTTCTGCTGTGTCTGTCTTCGTTGTTGCGCTGCCGAGTTCGGAAGTTCTGGAGGGACTATGAATTACCCTGTATAACCTGTAGGGTACACAGTTAATTTTCACGACGCATTGCCGTCACTTTCTTGTCGTTTATTCGTCATTGTGAATTTCAGATTTGAGAGTTTTTTAATAGACGGGCCTGCGAGGAAAATGGCACACCGAAATGAACACAGTACAAGATTAAACAAGTAGTAACACAGAGTCCAAATATTATTCGGGTAATCAAATCGAGAAGAATGAGATGGGCGGGGGGTGTAGCACGTATCGGGGAAAAGAGAGCGGTGCATACAGGAGTTTGGTGGGGAGACCTGAGGGAAGGCGACCGCTTGGAAGACCCAGGCGTATATGGGAGGATAATATTAAAATGGATCTTCAAGAATTTGGATGGGGGCATGGACTGGATTGAGCTGGCTCAGGATAGGGACAGGTGGCGGGCTGTTGTGAATGCGGTAAAGAACCTCCGGGTTCCATAAAATGGGGGGAATTTCTTGACTAGCTGAGAAACTGTTAGCTTCTCTAGAAGGCCTCTGCTCCAGGGAGTTAGTTACGAAGGTAGCAACACGGAGTCTCTGTATGGGTTCATACGCACATATTGGACTATGCCTGACATTCCTAATAATACTGAAGCTAGGTTTTATGAGGATACTATGAGCTGGTGTGGTGAGAAATGATACATTTCGGATTTCGTGAGTACGAACGTGTCGGTATGCATTTGTACGTTTGCGTAACTAACACACTGACGGAATAATGTGCCATAGGCATAGGCTTAGCTGCAGAAGAACGTGTTAAAATAAATGGGGGAAGAATGTATGCAGCTGCTGCGAAAATTGGATAAAAGGTGTACGTGTGTCGATTTTGCACTGAAGAGTGACGACGTCAGGTCTGTTCTCAGTCAACAGGGGCTGTTGGAAGAAAAAGGAACAGTTACACCCAGGAGTGGAGGAAAGTGGGTGGGCTTCAGGCTTTCGGATTCGTGGAGGTCGCGGTACCTGTGAAGAACAAAGACAGCACAATCCATAAGGCGAACAAAATGGCATCCAGGTTTTTGGGGTTTGTTTGGGGTTTATTGCATAGCAACAGCAAACCCTCAATGAGAAGAACAATATGGCGTGTGACTCAGGTAGAGAATATGGCAGACTGCGGATCTGAATCACTCGCACTTTGCTTGTATCTCATCACTTGCAGGTCGCTTATATCTCATCACTTGCACGTCCCTTTATCTCATCACTTGCACGTCGCTTGTATCTCATCACTTGCACGTCGCTTGTGTCTCATCATTTGCACGTCGCTTGTATCTCATCGCTTGCACGTCGCTTCTATCTCATCACTTGCACGTCTCTTGTATCTCATCACTTGCACGTCTCTTGTATCTCATCACTTGCACGTCTTTTTATCTTATCACTTGCACGTCGCTTGTATCTCATCACTGGCACGTCGCTTGTATCTCATCACTTGCACGTCGCTTGTATCTCATCACTTGCACGTCGCTTGTGTGACACACTTCATGCTTCTCTGCCACAGCATTTTTTTGTCAGTGCACGATTTGAGGTTCCTGTAGCGGAGTTGATTCAGTTTGTGGATGTCACGCCATGTCGACGCTTTAATGATTACCCACTTTGTGGATTGCTTTGCCCTGAAAATGGAGGCACTACACTTCTCTGAAACGTCGGTCATTATCTGTCAGTAGACACGGCATAACATCCCAGAAGACACAAATCTTTTGTTTCGTTCAGCATTTCATGAAATCCCATTCAGATTTTTTGTCCAACAAAATCATGCCTGGCTGTTTAAATTAAGTCAGGGAAGGCGTGATAAGTAATGGGTCGGTTTTTTCTATCGTGAATCTCCAAAAGAAATGTCCATGTTGGTAAGTGAAGCAAAACAGTGTCTTCATTACATTTGCAGGGGCGTTTGTAGTATTTTAATATCCCTTGTCCACAGGTCCAACTGCAGTGATTCTTAACTTACTTTTTCTACTCGAAGGATATCCGCCTACTGACATTCTCGCGTGTTCTTACTCACGCACCGACAGCAGTCGTACATTTTCGTGAGACTGAAATTTCTCACCCTGTTGGCCTATCGGAAGGACATGGTTTTTCCATCATCAGTGTAGACGAATTAATTAATATTAGTATCCTTCGTGTTATTCTAGATTCTCAAAATTTCGTAATTAAAGTTTTGTATTTTAAATTGCCTGTCAATACAAAATTCCATTGAAGGCACCTGAAACGGAGCAGATCCATCCACCGAGCCATGATGGTTCTAGCAAAGCTCTCAATATTTTGAGTTGTGACCTTGTTGGTGTTCTACAATATGTCTGTAGGTTTAAGGGTAGTTTTGTTTCCACCCAGAAAGTTCATTGTCAGCAGTACCAGTCATATTTTAATTCTTTTGGTCGTTCGAAAGAGACAGCACCCGAAACGTTGGACTTCTTTCCGTACCGACATTTTTTCCGTGCTGTAGACTTTTCCCCGAATTTCGTAACAATAGTATAACATACAAGTTTATGAATTTTACTTCGATTTCAACCTTTGCATGTAACATGGGTTTTAAAAATATTCCCACGTTTAACTCCATGAAACACGGAATTGTGTTGACACTTCGCCGCTGTTGTTACTGGTTTGCAAGATTCAGACGGTGGCGGATTGGTGGACAGTCTTAATTATATACGTACATTGATAAAAGCAGTCGGTGTAGTGACCAAGCCACGGGCTGGACGATCATGGTTCAATTCTCGGCAAAGGCAAAAATTTTTCTGTTCTCAAAAGCGTCCAGCAGGCTCCGGCACTAATCCAATTTTGTATTCAGTAGGCATTCTGAGCTCTTTTCCCCGAGTAATGCTGTCGGGGCGTGGGCAGACTACTTGTCCTAAGGTTAAGAATGAGTGGAGCTGTACCTTGGTCCGTCTCCTCCTCCCCCCCCCCCCCTTTTGTCATGGCTTCCTAAGGGAAAATTTCCCCTTTACACTGATATCTTGTGGGTAGGAGGACAGATCCAGTCCTAGCATGCGTTCCAACGTTATTGATGTGTTACAATACACGTGTTAACAACGCTTTGATGCATCCGAAAATTGTGTCAACTGAACTGAGTGACAACGACACGACAAAAAACCTATAACAGTAATTGCAGACAAATGTTTTGTTAATCCAGACAACCAGTAGACCTAATCTGTCAGGCATACTGTATGCAGTCACAGTTAGTCAGTGTCCTCAAAACGAGTACAGTCGGGGTCAGTAGCAACCAATAATATGGAGCACACAGTCTTGAGTTACCAGTGAGATACCAACATGACCTGCCCATGAGAAACTGTGTGTTCTGCATTTTTCATCCAGTGAATTATCTGGTATTAATATAACATACTTTCAGGGTGGGGCGGAGGAGGGGGGTGGTCTTGGACAACTGGGAATGTCGAATGAATCGTGGAAAGTAGGCAGAATGTGAAAAATTGCTGTATTGAATTGTCTGCCGTCAGGTCCCAGTAGCCTTCTGGGTGGTGACGAATCTTCTCGTTCGGTAAAGACAGCATTTGTTTGGAGGGTATCAGAGGGGTTTAGTCAGCTGCTTGGCAGAAAATGTTTTGACCTTGACAGCATGGGTAATGATCTCTACCTCAGGACGAACGCTGTTGTTAAAATATACAGGTCATCTTAAAAACATAAGCCTCTATCATTGCATAACATATTTCTTTTAACAAATGCAAATCAGTGAAAGAACCGCACTCTGGATTTATGAAAATGTCCTCATGGACGCTGATGGATTTCGCAGTTTAGCAGTTTAGGTACTTTTTCATTGTATTCCTCTGAAATGTTTTTAAGTTTTATGTACTTACTGAGATGCAAGTCAGGGGATTTCTAGCTGACAGCATGAAGAATCTGAGTTCGTAACTCCAAATGACATTAGCGCTTCCTCTTCTTCTCCAGACAAAGCCTGTTCATTTAGCTTTTATGTTATGATACCATCTGTATCATCCTAACATGGTGTCAGTAGCCGTGCCAGTCACTAGTAATTCAGTGTGGTCACTTAAGGGACGCAGTGCTGGGGTTACGTGCGGTTGTAATGAAATATAGGATATTGCTTTGCAGTTTAATATCTCTCCCTTTTCTCTAATCATCAGCCGTAAAATTGAGATCGTGACGACTAATATGTGATTGATAAAGGAATGTGAGATGCAGTTTTATTGAACTTGGAGTGAAGAATGAGCAGCAGCAGTGCCTAGCTGTTCAGTGCATTGTACTTAGTGTAGGGAAGACGGGCCGTTCATTGCCCAAGATGCCCCGACCTTCCGTAGGCATACTTGTGTGTTTTGCAGAGTGGCATTTCATCATGATCTTGATCGTGATCAGGATGGTGATCGTCATCGTGGATTAGGCCGTTTATTCTGTTCTGTCTCGGAATGTGTATTGAAGTAATTCTTAAGATTTAGTCGTAAGACTTATATTTATAAGTATAACTATTGTGGACATAAAACTTGCTTCCACGTATTATACATGCGTTGGTTACACGTTATAGTGGGGCTATGCACTAGTGTTTCCGTGCATGTTTTCTCATGTACATAATCCTGCCTGGTGATGGCTCAGATGAATCGAAACATGTAGGATAAAGTAATATACAATAATAATAATAATAATAATAATAATAATAATCATAATAAATACAGGAATTTACTCTAAGTGCATTTCGTTGGACTTATATATGTAATTGTGCAATGAACGGAAAATGTAAAATACTGACATTTTCCAAGCGGTGTCTTCTTTTAAAGATTTCAACCATTTTTCATCTCTCCCAAGCGCACTACGTGCCCCGTCCAGTTTGTGTCCATGAGCTTGATCAACCGTACAGTATAGTTATTTGGTGAGGTGTAGACGGCAATCTGCGAATCTCCTTACTGTGACATTTTCTGCACCCTTCTTCGCGCATATTTTTACACTCTTATGCCGCTCCTTAGCAGCCTGTTCTGAAACATTTCACAAGTTTTTGTGCAGCAAGTGACACTGTAAGCACTTGTCGTAGTCGTTGCAGCTTATTCAAGGTTAAGTACATTTTTTTGCCTTTGTTACTTATCAGGACCGTATAGACTAACACTACAAAACAGCTATAGGCCTAGGCATGTTAATTATTATTTAGAGTTTTAATATTTTTGAAATTTTATTCCATGCTTCTTGCTTGTAAACGTAACGTTCTGACAGCATAACATACGTCACGGATAGCGTCCTTTCACATCTTCCTCCATTGCTGCTCGATATTTAACGTATTAACTGCTGCTGTCGTGTTCATATCATGTTTCATATCAGCGAAGGTTGGTCCGTAGTGCTGTGTATCTGTGTCACGTTCATATTTAATGTCTACAAGTTAGACATCCTAATATGAAAGGAAGAGCGACCAAGAAGAGATGGGGGTACAAAAATCTGAGAAAATTCCTTTCATTATATTATAATAGTCCTAAATTATACAAAAGTGAACAAAACTTGTGAAAGAGAATTCATTATATAAGATAACAAGGGAAAGACGGTTACGTACGCGCCTGTATTAATAACGAAGAATGAAAGAAGAAACTTGTTGAAAATCTATTTTGCTTTTCAGAATAACAGACGAAGAGGGGTGGAAGTAAGAATGCTTTGTTACAGTTTGCCGTGCAGCAGTATCAAATGCAAGTTCCTTAAAGTCTTAATAATATTAAATTATACAAGAGGAACAAGGAGACGGAACGACAGACACGTTTCATTGCCGTAATGAGAGAGAAGAGTGGAATTTGAGACTGACAGAGAACGAACATCTTTGCAGCGGAAGCAAACAACAATGATGAAAGGCGGAAAAGTAGCTGCTACTCTAGTGCTTCTGTTTCTTGCATTTGCAATGTTCGTTTGTTCGCTTGTAATGTCTTTATGGAACCTGCAGGCACAGTTTGAAGATGATTGCCATGGTCGCCCGGGCCCTCTGGAAATAAAAATAGTTTTGGACTTTAGATCTAGGGGACAGTATTTTCATTTTCGTCTGCTTAAATCTGTTGGTGAATTTGTCTGGTGTAGGCTTGCTTCATACTTAACCTTTTAAAGCCTAGCGGTAACTTTACACACCGCCAGGTTTAACATTAAAAAATCCTACGTGGTGCCCACATTGCGTTTATGTGTTTTGTACGGATCTCAGAACAAACAGCAACTTTAGCCTTATAAAACATTAAGAGACTGGTTTCTATAACCGAAGTGGAGAGTGTTTACAGCGCGGTAGGCACTGAGTCCTTATATAAAACAGATACGCTTCGTCTTTAAAGGGTTAATATTACCACTTTTGGGCATATGAGAACTGAAACTCATGTGAATGCCATTTGAACAGTCAAAACTTACGTCTAAGAGAGCTCACAGCGTCTCCATTATGAAAACCGTAGGTTAATGCAGTTTAAGTAAATTATTGCTACTTATCTTAGGGATAATGTAAATACGGCGTGCGGACGAAATGCGGAGCTCTAGGATGTTAAAGCAGGTGGTAAATTTTACTTTAAAATTTCATGTAGACATCCCATTGTGTTTTATAGTGGGCCTGTTTCAAATTAGTGTGTAATTGCCGTCGTCACAACTGTTTATTATTATACCTATTAGATATTTAAAGTATATGGCAACATGTTTCGGCCCATATTTAGTTCATCTTCAGGCCAATACTTTATATGAAATACATTACAATTGCATGCTTAATTTGTGTGCTGATAGACGAGATTTCAATCCATAGTGAAGACATAATACATACTGCACGTGAGTATGGCAGCGGTGAGTTTATTAGAATGTGTGGGAATTCGGTATATTAAAATAATTCCAGTATTGGGGATTTCTGATTTAGTGCAGTATCTTCCCTGAAAAATTTTGGTTTCCAGTGACGTACTGTAAAACAGTCAATACGTTTATTGGTGAGTATGTTCGATGCTGCAGTAAAGTAATGGGAATTCATTAACACTGTAATAACTCTTACGCAACTTGTATACCTATTATGTCTTAAATACGGTTTGAGATTCGGGTCTATTAACATGTAAATTAAGCTTTCAGTCGTAATTCATTTCATGTAAAATACTGGCCTGAAGATGACTTAAGTGTGGATCGAAACAGGTTGCCATATGCTCTAAAGATCTGACCGGGTATTAACAAACAGTTGTGTCGATGACAATTGCGTACTAATATATACTTTAAAAGGTTAATATCTGAGAAGCGTAGAATTGTTCGGTATAGGCGTAATGAACGACACGAACAATATGATACGAGTATGTCCCGACAGTTCGTGATGTGGCCCGAAACTGTTACATCATGGTACCCACACTTCGTGCATGGGCTGCGATATGACCGCCCGCAACAACGAGGAGACAATCATGTCTGTGGATTGCACTCCACAGTGCATTCAGTCAGCAGTTGGTCTAATTCTACAAAATGTCCCTAAGTTCAGATGTGCACAAATTCCTGGCGCCAAGTGGCCCGGGCGACTAAATTTTGTACGGTGGCACCTAGTACTTTTGCGTCCTCAGTATGGAACTTGCTTTATGTCACGATTTTGATGCCTAGAATTTTGAGCTGTCTTCTACGTTTTTGGAAATTTTGTGCGCGGCTGTCTTGAGCAACGGCAGTTATGGCTTTTTATAGGATATATCTAGGCTATGAATTGTTTTGAACATAGATTTATAGAATACGCGCATAAATTACTACAAGCGCGGTGTTCAGTATTAACACCATGAAAAGTATTTGTGAAGACAAGAATCGAAATCTATCTTTTGCTCCATACGATTGCGCAGGGCTGTAACTACCAGACACTGTACCTTGGAATATAGATTTCTGGCGAAACTGAGAATGCCTTATGAGGGTTACAAACTTTCCAGACGGGAGTAATCAGGAATATGTCTTGGCCTGCATCCTTACTAGGGGATCATTGTTTCCTGAACAAAGAAACAGAAATTAACTTATAGGCCTATTACGAAAAAGTGCACCAATTGCAACACAATTAGTTTTTGGTTTCTAATTCATTATTTACAGCTGCTATTGCCTGATGGCTGAGTGAGGAGCCGAAACATGTAGCTGGATATAAATAAGTAGTTTAATTTATTAACAAATGTTGTTGTACCGACTGAAAATTTTACCGTTCGCTTATCGGGTAGTAATTTTGCACAATGGAGCTTACCGATTATAACGTACAAGGTGGGGATTAGGCCTACGTGGGGTACATTATTATATTTTCATGTTTATCTTTTTCTCCTCTTTTAGCTTCGAAGAACGAAGTCTGTACGTTCCTGTTCTAGACAAAACTGTGCGTGTTTCCGTAATACGGAGTTTGTACGTACACGTGCTTATTAATGCGAGACCAAAAGCTCTGGAACGTTCTGGACTCAGCTTCAGTACGCTTCTAAAAATACGCACTACGTGTTCTCATGTTAACCTTTTAAAGCCTAGCGGTAACTTTACATACGACCAGGTTTAACATTAAAAAATTCTACGTGGTGCCCACATTGCGTTTATGTGTTTTGTACGGATCTCAGAACAAACAGCAACTTTAGCCTTATAAAACATTAAGAGACTGGTTTTTATAACCGAAGTGCAGAGTGTTTACAGCGCGGTACGCACTGAGTCCTTATATAAAACAGATACGCTCGTCTTTAAAGGGTTAATATGCCGCGTGGGTTCAAACTTGTAGGCAAGTTTGAAATTAATTGAAACCACACATTAATAAAGATGCATGTTTCAAGGACAAATATTCGTAACAATGCCGAGTGATTTCTTCACATAACAAAGCCTCGATTTTAAGCAGCCTACCACACCCCAATGCTGTGAGTGGTTCTTGTCCGACAGATGTTCGTTATTCCGCGCAAGATTTGTTGTCGATACTCCTCAGTCCCATCTGATTCACGGATCTGTGAAATAGCAGGTGGTTTGTTGGGATCGGTACACCATCTGTCTAACTTTGTACAGCAGGGTACGAACAGTAAGCTCTAAATTTAATTTAATCATGTAATTCAATTGACGACCAAAATGTTTATTCGAAACTGGCCTGTAACTGTTATTATCTGTAAGTAGTATTAAAATTGAAGTGTTATAAGGATCAACTATCCCGAACGGTCGCAATTAAAATAGACGGTTATTTGTCATTCAAGGATATGGAATTTGTAACAGATGCGGCTAATTCTTAAGGCAGATTTAAATACACAGGATTTCACTACTCCTGTATTGTGTTAGACTGTGGCCTTTTAGTAGAAAAATGTGTGTGGTAGGCGGAAAGAGCCGAACCGCTTCGAGGCAAACCGTGTCGCCCGTAGACGATCAACAGACCGTCAACAGGTTGCATATTTCAGGTGACACACACAGGATGGGACTGCGACCGTACTGTGACGCGATCATCAGAGATAACTTTCGAATATCTCTGGACGACACGTTGTGCGTACAGTCGTAGGGCAGTCCTCTATGTATGAATTGACCTTATTATAACTACGTGCCTCCTCCCTCGCCACTCGGGCTGTCACACGTTCAAGGTAAAGCCTGTAAAAGGAGGCAATGGAAAGCAGTAATAATGTCAGATTTGCCGTTCTCAAGGCGGTATGAAAGTTACTTTCTTCTGGGATGTGACGCCATGTAGTTTGGTAGATATGTACCAATATGCTGCCTCCATCTTGAGTGTAGTTTACCCTGGTGATGGTGTACAGGGAGGCTAAGCCACGCAGCGTCCGCAGATTCGAGTGAGAAGAGGCTAGCTGCAGGTTGCCGTTCTTGCTGCTGAGGTGCAGGGACCGACGCACGGGGTAATATCTTGCTAAGTCTGTTATAGCCTGAAGATGGAAGTAGCAGGTTCCTCTGAAATGTTAGTATCTACGAATGTTCCCTCTAAGCTGCGCGGGTGCGAGGCTGCGAAGTAACTGAAATGCTACTGCGCACACTGAATTTGAATTCAGCTGGAATTTTTAAAATTTCTCTGTAATTTTTCTTATTATGCATATCCACATGTAAAGTTCTCCCTGTGCGCGCCATATAGGCGTTGGGAGAAGATGATGTGTAGGTCCAGCCATTTATAACCTTGACACTACATTCAGCAAAGTCGTCACCCTCACTCCCCAGCTCTTTTACCAATGTGGAAATTGCCCCTGGTACCCACTGACTAGAGGTTTTGGTGGGCCCTTCTGAAAATGTCTGTTCGACCTGTTAGTTCCACCTGTTGCCGGTTAGTTATTATACCACATACACTATAGCGGCTGTCTGACTCTTGAGACTACAAAAGGAGACGCAAAAGTAAAGGAAAGTAACCGTAAAGTGTTAAGTGTTTAACTTCTGATACAACAAATCTTAGGCCCACAGCATTAATAAAAAGCTATGTAGAATTTTAAAATCCGTAGTGGTCTTCCTACAGAGCCAGGAATGAAAGCATAACCGGCTGTGACATCCAACCTACCTGCCTGAATCACATAGAACTTTCTAAACCAATTACAAGATAGGAAGGTTGTCAAGAGTGGGTAGCCAATGAGAACGTCGCACCTGTAAAACCACGGAGCAGATGATCGATAATACAAGGTAGTGTGGTCTGGGGGTAAGAGACTAGCCAATAGGAAGCTGGCATGTTTCACCTGAGTTTCCAGCAGGTGCTCAGATAGAAAGGAAAGGGCGTGGATACCTGACCTGTTTTATCATTGGTTCATCTCGTGTTACTCCCGCTGTCTTTCTAGAGTATTTCACAGCCGCACTTGCCCATTTGTGTATATACGAGATTTAAAATCTGGAGCAGAGGACTGTAGACTGGGATTAAATTTTTGTCTAGTTTTTAGCTTCCCCCAAGTCTCTCCAGTTACAATTTGAAATTGTGATGGATAAATTTATAATAAATGAAATATATTTAAAAGAAAACATGTCTACCAGACCCTACTAATTCATTCGTTTATCAAATAAAATTTCTTTTCGCTCTGTTTTTTTCTGCCTTTGCGACGTGTTCAGCCCCGATCCGTACATACGAGTAAATAGGTCATCTCCTCCTGAGGGAAGGCGACCACTTGGGAGACCCAGGCGTAGGTGGGAGGATAATATTCAAATGGATCTTCAAGAACTGGGATGGGGGCATGGACTGGATTGAACTGGCTCAGCATAAGGGACAGGTTGCGGGCTCTTATGAATGCGGTAATGAACCTCCGGGTTCCATAAAATGCGGGGAATTTCGTGACTAGTTGAGAAAATGTTAGCTTCTCAAGAAGGCCTCTACTCCATGGAGTTAGTCAGTCAGTCAGTCAGTCAGTCAGTTAGTCAGTTAGTCAGTTAGTTATTTAGTTAGTTAGTTAGTTAGTTAGTTAGTTAGTTAGTTCATCTCCTGCTGTAACCATAAATGGACATCCTCATTTCTTGCTTTCTTACAGAACGTGTCTGTGAGGCCTGTGTTTGGGAGGTACATAGTTCGACTCCACATAGGCCTACTGACATGCCGAGTGAATGCTGGGCTAGTACGCTCACATGGGACACGGCGTATCCTGACGAACTCAACACTGACAGCCATTCACATATCTAATTCGACTTTACATAACCTCCTCAGTTGATACAATATCGTTAAATGTTCCAGCAATCCAGTAGCATAGGATACCAACGCCTAGAGACTGGTAAAGGCGTGGAGAAGAGGGGTTTTGTTTCAATTCCAGTTGGATGCAAGAACTGAATTAGTAGTGTCTCACGGCATCCTTAGCTGAGAGCTGTAAAATTCTGATTCGTCTGCTTTGCGATGATTTCCCACGCACAGAGCTATACAATTCCTTTAACGTTTCTTGTTCAGCACTGCTTTGTCGAGAATCCAAATCAACTTTCGCGGATTATTTAGGATCAGTTACTCCTTTCAGTCCTTTAAGGTCTTCACAGGAAACTTAATGCGGTAGCCCTGCACATTCCACAACGGCTGGCAGGTGGACCGGTTACGGACAGCGGTTTAGTTTTTTTTTGCTTTTCCGTAAATAGTTGTAGACCTATTGTGAATTAAACGTATAGTACCTACTGAAAAATTATTGAGTTCTGAGTAAAATGACTGAGTGGAAAATGGAGGAAATGGTGTAAACTGGAGCTCCGTCTAACATGCTTCACTCGTGCAATGCACTTGTTCAAGTGTGTTCATGGGAGTTACGTCCAGCTTGTATGCTACAGTGTGACTAAATTAATCCTTTAAAGACGAAGCATATCTGCTTTATAAAAGGACTCAGTGCGTACCGCGCTGTAAACACTCTCCACTTCGGTTACAAAAACCAATCTCTTAATGTTTTATAAGGCAAAATTTGCTGTTTGTTCTGAGATCCGTACAAAACACATAAACGCAATGTGGGCACCACGTAGAATTTTTTAATGTTAAACCTGGTCATATGTAAAGTTACCGCTAGGCTTTAAAAGGTTAAACTGGTGATTGAAAGACTTTTGTATGAGTGGCATTGAATGTTCTGATTCTGATACAATAGAGTTTAAATGTTTCTCTATAACGACGGCTGCGAGTAAATAACGGTTTCGAGCAGGTTTCTTTGCACAGGCCTATTTTATATAGGCCTACATGTCTGTTTCACAGGAAGTCATTCTTCATTTATATTTTAAGGCAGAGGCTTAACCTGTATTCTGATGAGTTGTATTCACAGGCTTGTAAAAAGTATTCTCGTAGCTGTGACGCCTACTCTGGTTATGTCACGAGTTGTGTTGCAGAGCAATACAGGCGGTATGCAGAAGTAGGCAAGAGTTCGTCATGAAAGTCGTAAAGCCTACTTTCCTGCTGCACAGGTCTGGAGGCCTTACGTCGGGCTGTCTGTTAGTTCCATTATCACTGTGTGATTTTACATTCTGAAGACCTTGTCGCTTAGCCTAAATCCTGTGTAGGTGGAGGTCCTACGTTAAATCCATCGGAAATAAATTCAAATCTTCCTCTTGTCACCATATTTACAAGGTTTGTCTTGCGCATAATATTTTGTATGTAGTATTTTTGATATCTCCATATTAAACGGCGCTTTTGCAGTTCAGCGTAGTGTCATTAGCATAGCGCCGTCAAACCGAACGCTTATGGACACCTTAGCAAGGCCGCCATGTTACTTTCTTACATTTTACCAAACATTGCCTTATAAGAACTTAGGCCTACATACTCTTCCGAGATCTGTAATCGTACGTCAGGACCCTCAGGTAGGTGGCGCCAGAAGTTACAATGGGGCACGCATGCACTCACAGACACACACACACACCAACACAATTGAATGAATTAACATTTTTTAATCGATAATGTATCGTCTGTAGACTCAGCTATGTTAACATTTGTGGATAGGCCTATATATGAAACTTAAAAAGAAAGAAAACGGTGGTTGTATGTTCCAGTTAGATGTTCTGAAATGCCGTAATTTTATGTGTAGCAGGTTATTGCTTGTTCTGTTTTATTCTTTGGATGTGATCTTTAACGTTTTACGTTAGGGCTATATTGTTTTAATTTCGTTATTCTCCTTAGGCGCGGTCGCATAGTCAGGAATAGCGCCTGTAAGCTTTGTCGTGTCCGTCCGTCCGTCTGTCTGCAGCGCAGCTCCCACTGGACGTATTTCGGTGAAATTTGACATTCTGGACTTTTTATGAAAATCTTTCCAGAAAATCCAAATTTGATTAAAATCGAACAAAAGTATCCAGAATTTTACACGAACACCTAAGGCAGTTCTATTGTTGTGGACGACTTATATTTCTCGTAAAGGCATTGTTGTGCAACACTCAGCAATTTTGTATTGTTCATGAAAGTGTAGCTGAACAATATACACAGATGGCATTGCTGCGTTTCAATTGTAACAGTGGTTACGCGAACGGGTCACAATATTACGTTATATGAACATTGCCCATCTTGTTATATTACGAAGTATTCACTGTAAGGTCTCTAATTGTGGACGTCTTTCTGATCAGTCATGTAGGAGGAAAGCTTTGTTGTAAATAAATATGATTAACAAGTAAAATGCATACTGAAGGGGTTATAAAATCATGTCCGGATACGCAAAGCAAAATTGTTTCAAAAAGAGAGTTTTGTTGAATCTAATATATGTGATTTGTGCAGGGAAATGAGCCATTTCAGCATGTTCAGACCTGGTTCAGAGCCCTTGCTAGCGCAGGTGAGGGTGTGACTGTGGCGAGAGGTAGGTTCAGGTGTGGATATGATTTCATTAAGGGCGGTGCCTCCCCACTACCTGGCTTCCCATTGGTCGCGTCACACCTGCGCATTCAAACCATCTTCCTACCTGTGGTCGCGGGAGTGGCTACACAGGTGTGCCTAGGTGCAGGAAAAATGGAGACTTCCTGTACGGGTTGGCGCAAGTATTTTCAAAGTTGAGTCAAATTGTGCTGACCCTAGTTAACTAATGTCTGAAGATATGTGTTTTTGTAGCGTTAGTTTTGTCCATGCAACATTACAGGGAGCTCGAGCACCGTTTTTAAACGTAAAAGCTGCAAAATGTTGGTGACACGTTGGTGATTTTGGAGATTGCTGTCCTCTATGATGTGATGTTTTGTAGGCTGGTACTACCCTGATGATGGAGGAATTTTTATCGACCAGACGACACAGCGCCAAGCCACAGAAGACAACAGAAATTTACAAAATGTTATTTGATAGCATATAAAAGGTGTATGTGAATTTTACGAAGATAAGCAATTTTTGTTATTTTGACATTGGTCATTCTTTGCAGTACAGTATGGTTCATATTATTAAGAACCAACAATTTGCACATACTGAGTATGTATAAGAAATGTACAGTCATCCCTCCTACATGTTTCGGCCGTGGACTGCCATCTCAACCGAGTAACGCCATGTTGACGTGTTACAGACAGCTCCCGCACCAAGCATAACCAACCACACAGGGACAATTCAATATATCCACTAATAAATGCTCTTAATAAAATACAATTCATAACACTTATTGAAACTCCTACATGTTTCGGCACCGGGGGTGCCATCCTTAGGGTGTCGTAGAACAAGGGAATATAGGCCCATCACACATACAAATATATGTATATATATCGTATATAAACTGGCTTCATTGTCTTTAAGTTTTAGGTGTTGATCTCTGGAGATGGCGGACGACTGCCGAAACATGCAGGAGGTAACCTTAAATTTAGGCTTCTGCCGCGTTGTTAATGAGATCTGCGCTCTTCTGGGGTATTACGCGGCGTCATGTTGTTAATTGTATACCGACGTTTCGGGACAACATATCGGTTCCATCTTCAAGGGTCAAGAGTCCGAACCGGAAAGAAAGCCAACCTGTAACTTAGACACCAACTGGTAAGGTTCGCGCGGGGGGGGGGGGGGACAGCGTGATGACATTTAGTATCTACGTTAAAGGTTGGCTTTCTTTCCGGCTTGGACTCCTGACCCTCGAAAATGGGACCGGAACGTTGTCCCGAAACGTCGGTATACAATTATCACACGACGCCGCGTAATACCCCAGAAGAGCGCAGGTCTAATGTGGGAGGTAAGATTGTGAAGACTATATTTCTTGTATATACTTTATACGTACAAATTTTTTGTTCTTAACAATAAGAAACACGTGATTTTAATTCCGCCCGTGAGGTTCTAACTGGAAGCTTTGCAACCGGCAGCTACCCTTAACGATGAATCACACGCGTCTTGATGTGTGAACAATGGCTGCCCCGTGTTACAGATATTGACGTGTACTCTACCCAGCATCGATCAGCCGATAATCGTGAGCTGACGTCGCCTTACCCTCTCGTGACTCACCCTGATGAAAAGAAAAGGACATCCCCTAACCTTCACCGCCCCCTTACATATATTCAAGGGTTGGTCCCGCACCGTGCAAAATGTACCTCTCTCTACGTATGGCTTCACAATGGAGCGCGCACGTTTATGGACATGACACAGCCTCATAAATAAATCGAACGAGGGACACGGGTACAGCAAAGTACTAAAAACTTTTGTACAGGAGCAGTTAGGTATGAGGGGGAGAAAAGTCAGACAATGTAAAACGAACAAATAAATTACGCTTTCTTTTGCAAGTCGCTACAGTCCCCATTGACATTTTATTGCATTCGCGACAATTACCACAGCGTCCAGCCAGGGTATGGGACCCATCCATACTCCTTAGGAATGATACCGGCTTCTCTTTCCCCGCAGGTAAAGTTTCCTGGACGTGGAGTTGACCACCAACCTGCGTCTAGTATCGACAGTAGGAAAGTCCGGGGCTGCGTCTCCGCTACTTAGTGTGCCTTCATGGCCAGCGCAGGCACATTTTTCCTGAAATCTTTCCATGGATTGCTAGTTCGGTTTTGTGAAGTGAAGTGTCACTTTAATGTGATTCCCTGATGATTATCCCATAAGGGATCGAAACACGTAGCAGTATTCAACGTCATGTTGTAATATAAGTATCTAAGGAACAGCACTGTGCATTGTGTTGGGCTGAGTGTTGTGAATTGGTTATCGACAGTGCAGGAATGAACATGACAAATCATACGAAGTTACATTAGCTGTTATTAAACACACAAAATTGTGCAAATCATTCACGATTAAATTATTAACCCTTTAAAGACGAAATGTGGCTGTTTTATATAGTAGGACCCAGTTCGTACCGCGCAGTAAACACACTCCGTCTCGGTTACACAAAACCAATCAGTTAATGTTGTATAAGACAAAAGTCGCTGTTTTATATATTAGGACCCAGTTCGTACTGCGCAGTAAACACACTCCGTCTCGGTTACACAAAACCAATCAGTTAATGTTGTATAAGGCAAAGTCGCTGTTTGTTCTGAGATCCACATACAACGTATAAACGCAATGTGGGCACCACGTAGAATTGTTGAATGTTAAACCTGGGAATGCTTAAAGTAACCGCTAGGCTTTAAAAGGGTTAAAGAAGCTCTGACGACCTAAGCGTTGGTTCCCACCTGTCAGAACGCTTGATGTCATAGTGCACCGCCACGAAAGCCTAAAATCTCATGAACTAAGTATTACGTATTTCCTATCGGTGTTACGTTTTACGGCTTGGGTGTTTCCGAAACGCCAAACGTGTGTAGGGCTATATATATACGTTTGGCGTTTCCGAAACGCCAAACGTGTGTCGGGCTGTATACATACGTTTGGCGTTTCCGAAACGCCAAACGTGTGTCGGGCTGTATATATACGTTTGGCGTTTCCGAAACGCCAAACGTGTGTCGGGCTGTATATATACGTTTGGCGTTTCCGAAACGCCAAACGTGTGTCGGGCTGTATATATACGTTTGGCCTTTCCGAAACGCCAAACGTGTGTCGGGCTGTATATATACGTTTGGCGTTTCCGAAACGCCAAACGTGTGTCGGGCTGTATATATACGTTTGGCGTTTCCGAAACGCCAAACGTGTGTCGGGCTGTATATATACGTTTGGCTAGACACGCGTAAACTTAGGAATGTAATTAAAGTGTGACTCGCGATTGGGCTTGTGTACCTGATGAAGATTTCTTTTTAATTTGTTCTGTTACGTAATAAGTTAATTTGTTTGTGATTTTTAGTCTCGTGGATTCTTCGTACAGAGATGGGGGAGACAGCTCAGTAAGTCCGGTGTGTAGGCAACGGGTTGGACGACCGGCGATCGCGTTTCGCTTACTGGCACGGACATAAATTATTCGCTTTTTCGCAGCCTGCACAGCGGCTGACCGGCTCGTCAGCTTCGAAACGCGATGGGTACGCCTACTGGAGGCTGTTCCCTCAGGACCAAGTCGACCGGCACGTGACACTAACCAGTTATCTCCATCCAGTGAGCAGGTTAACACTGCTTGCGGCTAGAGCTCCACTTCTCCATTTTTCTTTGTGGTTTAATTTCTTAATTCTACTTTACTTTGCATTTTTGACATACTGCCTTAAATTTTTCTCTTCCACTAATGCCGAGGTTAAAACTACGTTGAGCTGCAGCCTACGTCACCTCCCCCACATGCTTTTATGGGGTGATTTTTACTTAAGTGCGTGGACAAGTTTAACTTTTTCCAGGGACATGAGTTCATGTTAAGTAATAAAGTGCTCATTTGCATATCGTTTTACCTTTTGTTAAACTTAACAAACATGGCTGTCGACCTTCTTTATAAGGTTTACCTTAGCAGGCTAACAAGAGACGTGGCAGGGTGAATTGAACCCACAGTCAGTGATGTTCGAACCCGCTGTAGTTAGGGATGATTTAAGAATAGGTTCCCCGCCTTGCTGCGGTGTCTACGGTTAAAAAAGAGAAAAAGAATGGGGTTGTGTTTTGTTGTGCAGAATGTGCGAATGGTTTTGGATTAAGAAGCATTGAGTTTATGTCATAGAGATTTAACAAACGTTTATATAAATGAAAGCAAATAATAGGAAATCGCGTAAGTGCATTTCGGATCTTGTTGACCATACTACCTCTCTGTCACAGCCTAACACTTAGGTTAAGTGCCTCTGCAGGTCACGTGCGCCGCATGTATTGAAGATTCATGTCTTCTGGGATGTTACGCTGTGTGGTTAAGGAGACTTCCCGACGTTTCGAAAGATCGTGGAGTTTTCTTCTTCAGGCCCGAGCAGTTAAAGAAGGCCTGAACTGCTTGAGGGTGGAGATGAAGACACTGCGGCCTTGCGGAACGTCACATCCCAGAAGCTTGAATGTTAAGTAACACCGCTGTAGAAAACTGAAACCTCGTCTCGTACTCTGCGTGCTTGTGACGTAACTCTCATGACTGCTTTTGAATTATGCAGTAAAGAAGTGTGTGTTAACAACTGTAAAACTTGTGTGTTACTTCATTGCTTGTGCGCAGCAGTCTTAGAACTGTAAGAGCTTCAGAAAGGGGAATGTTAGTCGTCAGGTCCTGGTTCAGTTCCAGGTTAATGCGTGTGTTGTCTCTGGTGGACAGGGTGTCACCGGTGGCAGGTTTCGGTCATCCAGAAAGTGGAGGCAGCACGTTACCCGGAAGCGTTCCTGCAGATTTATTATTATGTACGTTGCGAATAACAGCACAGAAGACAGTCGTTGCAGGGGTAGCAAAACCGCCATGACAGCCTGGAACCGATGTTTGCGAATTCTCTGGTTTGGTTTTCCTCTGTCAGTTATCATGCCACCAATTTCCCTAGTTTTCACTGGGGGTTGTACTGCAGGTCCATTTCAGATTTCAGTGTCAAAGGACTGATTCACACTGCATTTCTGAAAATATAAAAGGTGGCTTCTTAAAGCTGCCCTGCATGTTTTCACATATTTCTGTCAAGGAAACAGTTTGAGAAAGAAATTCCTTAAAACCAGAGCTACTGCAATTTCTCCTTTACTACAGTTTTAAAGATTTAAAACTCTGTTTCTGTGATCGCATTTCATGCAGGAACTAGAGGCCTACATTCCTCACAGCCCATATTTGTTACCCAAGTTACGAGTCAGGAGTTCATTGTCCCATTCTTTATTCCTCTTCCTAAGGGAAAGATCAGTCCAGTGGTGCCAGTACTTATATGTTTGCTGGTCTGTGTGATTTAGGACTTCATACTTGAAAATTCATTCATTGTGTTTGCAGTTTGTCTTGTTTCGAGCCTGCATACACTTGTCCTGGGGTCTCTCTTGCTACCTATAAGATTTAAAACTATTTTTTGGCTTTTCTGCAGTAGAAATTGTAAAATGTCTTACTACGGACTGGACAGCCAACGAATCGTGCTTCGATTCCCGACGGGTGCAACAGAACCTTCTGTTCCCCAAAACGTTCAGACCTCCTCTGGGGATCCAGTCAGTGGGTACCGCGAACTCTTTAACCCAGAAGTAAAGCAGCCGGGGTCGTCAAGCCGATCACACCTCCATCTAATGCCGAAGTTAAGAATGAGTGGAGCCATAACTTCACTTCCCCTATACGTTCATGGCGCGCACAGAGATAACTTTAATGTTTTTACTTTACTTGACCAGGAAGCAAAGAGTTTATATCAGTTTTGCTGTGTGTGATTTAGAGGTATTCAGGGCCGTGTTGATGAACATTACTGTTTTCTGCGGTATGATCGCATGTCGTTTGATAATTTGTGACAGATGTTTTGGAAGACCTTGTTGCCTCCATCTTCAGGATAGGTAAAGGAGAAACGTCCGTAACAAATTACGAATCAGCACTTCACATTGTGATTGAAGAGATGCGAGAATCTGTATCATTGCGTATGTGGCAGCAGGAATTAATTATTAGGATTTTGTATGCGGAATGTCATTCTCTGTCCGTTTATGTGCCACTTTTGTCATGACGCTTTTAGCAACGTTTGTTGGAGGTAGGACAGAGGGGATGGGGTGACTACACTTACTAGGTATGGATGTAACAACATCAGAAAGGGTCCAGAGAGATGGTAGGTATTCACAAGCCTAGACATATTATAGCAGCAGCCATTACTGTAGCCGACGTCGGTCCTTGTATTGGTCACGGTACCTTGCTCACAGTTTCGCTTGGCTGTCACACAGGAGCTGCTGGACTCAGTGGCTGAAAAAGAAGACGCTGCTTGATGAGATCACAAAGCTTTGTACTAACTCTGTGCCTAGGAGGTGTGGGGGCGGAGGGGGCGGGGCCCGCCACACTGGGGGCCCTCGAGAGATCAGTGCAAATGTGTGGCCCATGTACCTTTAGTGAACAGTGCAGTGTAGGACTGCCCTTCGAAGTTTCAACGATAGATGTACTAATTTCACAATTTTGCATAAAAATCCACTAGTGTGGTATACCACAGGATTCTAATTAGTTAGGGCCATTTGAAAGGGCCACTCTCAGTGAGTATCAGTAGCTCATTGACAAAGTGTTAGAGACTCTCTAATGGATTCACCAAATCCGGATCCTTTTCTCACATTTATATAGCAGGGTTACAGCCGAAAGTCCCCGTCCTTTTGCATGACAACCCTCAGCACTTGCCTCACTGAACTCAAATAGTACTTCTACCTCAGTCACATGATTGCAGCAACTGAGTAAGCAGCCTACTTGTGGCACCGCCACCGCTCTGATGGCAGGAACACACCGATCCACGTTCTCGCGAATTTGAGCACTCTCCCAACTTGTGGCATGAGCCTAGGCTCGCTAACGTTATCTCTGCCTGAAGCTGGAGGCTTTGTGGAATTAATCCTCCTATACACCTGATGATGAAAACAGCGCCAGTATTCCGAAAGGTTTGTAATAATCCTATTAGGAATACGATAGACAGCGTCTAGAAGACTGGTGAAGCCTATCGTCATATACTATCGTCAGATTTGCTTAAAATTGACAGAAGCTGCAGTTAGTTTCACTGTACACGTAATGTGTTTTGTTATTGAAAGTCTTTCAGTAGTAACTGCGCTGTGAATATGTGCATAGATATCTGTCGTATGAGATTTGACCTAATATGGGTATTGTACGGTAATCCGTATTCGAGAAGTTTCAATTTCAGTGTCACTTTTATGCTTCTTAAACTAGGCCATGTACTGATTAGTAGGCATGGAAATTAAAATTAGTGCATTAACTTTTAAAGTAACCCCCAATGCAAAATCTAACCAGTGCACGCTGTGTGGTCCTAGTTTCAAAGATTGCCTAAAACACGGATACTGACCTCCACATTATGTATGCATTTACTTAGGTAAGAACAGAACGAACAGCATATTAATTTTGTTCGGGTTTCGATCCTGCCAAATGCCAGTCCGACGCGCGTTATGCCGGTCGCGGCGTGTAGCCTATTTGGAGGCTAGAAGGCGCCAGGTTTCTATGCCGTGGACTGAGGTTTCTTGTTTCTTGCTGGTTTAGTCAGGAGATTAATTTGGGTTATGAGACATGCCAGTCCATTGCAGCTCTGGAGGCTCTGGTCCGTGAGATACTGCTGCCACGAATTGGATGGACAGCAGTCAAAGGAACTCTCCAGTACGCATGCTGTTTGCTGCGACGCCCCCGCTACCTGGTGCTTTTATTTTACCTTTCCACTAGGCCTATTGCTACATTACAGCATCAGTATTATTTTCATTTACTGATCGTGTTGGGGAATAGGGTGCTGAGGAGGATATTTGGGCCTAAGGGAAACGAGGCGACAGGGAAGTGGAGAAGACTACATAACGAGGAACTTAATGACCTGTACTTATCCCCAAATATTATTCGGGTAATCAAATCGAGAAGAATGAGATGGGCGGAGCATGTAGCACGTATGGGGGAAAAGAGAGGTGCATACAGGATTTTGGTGGGGAAACCTGAGGGAAGGCGACCACTTGTGAGACCCAGGCATAGATGGGAGGATAATATGAAGATTGATCTTCAAGTAGTGGGATGGGGGCATGAACTGGATTGAGCTTGTTCAGTATGGGGACAGGTGGCGGGCTGTTGTGAATGCGGTAATGAACCTCCGAGTTCCATAAAATGCGGGGAATTTATTGACTGGCTGAGAAACTGTTAGCTTCTCAAGAAGGCCTCTGCTCCATGGGGTTAGTTAGCTAATTATCTTTCTGTGAATTTATTTTCTGATAGCGTGCTTTAAAAACAGGGTCTATGAAGACGTGGATACGCGGTCGAAGAGACTGATTGACTTTCAGTCCTATCCGTAGGCTTTGTATCCGGATTAGTTCTGTTTGTTTCGCTAAGTTTTGCAACAGACTTATATGCCAGAGCAATATAATTTATGTAATCTGCGAATTAGCTCACTATATGATACCCAGTGATGCCGTCATAACTTTGGCCTTTAAAGACGCCAGTGTCCGAGTTTCAGTTCATCACGTAAATCATCGTGACAATGACCCAGGTTTTTTATGACTAGATGAAACCCACAAACAACGCTGAACTAAGCTGGAATGTTTCCGGTGGCCGTGCAGTCTAAGGCGTAGGTTTGCGGCCGTTCGATTGGTGGGACCGCGGGTTCCAATCCCGCCGAGGTCGTGGTTGTTCGTCTGTTGCGTTTGTTGAGTGTTGTGAAGGTAGCGGCCTCAGCTTCAAGCTGATCGCTCATTCAGGGGAGTCCTACCGTGTGTGTGTGTGTGTGTGTGTGTGTGTGTGTGTGTGTGTGTGTGTCTGTGTGATCTATAAACCTCAACAATGAGGCGGCCTAAGCCCGATTTGGGCTGTTGCGCCACAGAAAAACACACGCTGGCTTGTTTTTATAATAATTTTATTTATGTGAGCTGATATGGTTAGTGAAAAACAGCTTTATGTTTTTCAGATATATTTCAGATCTCATTTGTGTTGCAATAGCGTTTTCCATTGTTCTGTCGGTGTGTTATAAAATTTGTTTTTGTGTACCCGGAATGTACGTGGCGGTACCTACTTGCTTCTTGTTCAGTGATAGCATTCTGTTATTACTTTGATCTTCTGTAGTAACGATTAGTTGCATTTTCTTCATTTCTAAACATTTCTTTACAGCGTTTACCTGAAGGTTCGTTCCCGATAATCTATTCCCAGCAGAGCCAGAGGCTTTTCTCTTCTCAAAAGCGTCGAGACCCGATTTGGAGCTTATCTAGCCTGCTACTCAGTGGGCAAAGGGAGATTTTTCTTGGGGGTAAAGTGGCCGGGGCGTGAAGTGGGTGTGCCCCAGAGTCTGTCTGGACACTTTACAGGAGAGATAAATCTCTCACCCTGCCGGAAGACGAATAACGATTTCTGGTTCCGGTGCGTAGCCTAGTCACAGTGCCGACTGCATTATCTCGGTCCTGGAAGAACTAAAATGGTTTTAAAGGAATAGAGTGGTAGAGTGGAGTGGATTCCTCTGGCTTAAAATACGGACCTGTGATAGCTGATGTGTACACGGTAGTGAACGTTGCGGGTTCCATAGAATAAATGAATTTAAGGACTAGCTGAGCAGCTGTTAGCTTGCATCATTTCAGGCCTCTAACATGTTATAGATACGATCTGCGCTCTTCTGGAATACTACGCAGCGTTGAGTGGTAGTTCTATACCGACGTTTCGGGACAACCTGTCGATCCCATCTTCAGGATCTTGGGCTTCTTGACTCTTGAAGATGTGACAGATAGGTATTGCCGAAACGGCGGTACAGAACTACTACTCAGCGCTGGGTAATATCCTACAAGAGTGCAGATCTCAGCTGTTAGCTTCTCAATAGTTACTTTAACCTTTTAAAGCCTAGCGGTAACTTTACGTACCACCAAGCTTCGCATTCAAGAATTATTCATGGTGCTCACATTGCGTTTATGTGTTTTGTACGGATCTCAGAACAAACAGCAACTTTTGACTTACACATAATTGAGTGAATGGTTTTTATAACCGACGTGGAGAGTGTTTACTGCGCGGTACGCACTGAGTCCTTATATAAAACAGATACGCTTCGTCTTTAAAGGGTTAATAAATGCCGACAGCCAGGTTTAAACTTTGCTGTGCAGGACAGAGACGCATTAGAGTTAGAAAGTATCCTGTGCTGAGCTGGAAAACAAATCACCACTCTTTTACCTTTCCGTATATTAGGAAAGTCTGTGGCTGGTAGATCAATGTTGGAAATGTGCGTAGAACCTTTCTTTGTAGTCCTACAGCGCCACACCTTCTATCCACCCTATAAATTGTTTCCAGTGTCCTTACACATCATTCCTAACGGTAAAATTCACCCTATAACAGGCCATTAAGGCCCAGAGGAGGAGTAGAGGTATATCTCGACTCTTTCTTTAACCTCGGCCCTACACGGCGGGGGGGGGGGGGTGATCATTGTCGCGCCCTGGTCGCTTTACCCGCAGGAAAGAGACCCAGTAACCATTGTACAGGAGGCTAGGTGTGCCCCAGGGCCGTTCTCGACGGCTGCGGAAAACTCGCCTCCATCGGGATTCGATTCCCAGACCCTACAGCCCGTAGCGAGTTGATATACTGACTACGCCATCATGGGCCACTCATATGTCTGTTATTTGCAACTGTGTGAATTCAAACCACCACTGAAGGCCTAATAATTGGCCTTACGGTACGTTTGTCAGTGTCTCACGCTTGTACACGAGCACTTCTAGTGCGTCTGTCTAATTCTGAGAAGCCATTTCCGTGCTTGCTTCCACGGTTCTTAGTGACGAAAATCTAACGCGTCAGTCCTGTTCTGCAGAGCCACTTCCATGCCTGTATCGAAAGTTCTTAATGAACAACACGTAATGCGTCTCTGTCCTGCACAGCAAAGTTTAAACCTGGCTGTCGGCATTTATTAACCCTTTAAATACGAAGCGTATCTGTTTTATATAAGGACTCAGTGCGTACCGCGCTGTAAACACTCTCCACTTCGGTTATAAAAAGCAGTCTCTTAATGTTTTATAAGGCAAAAGTTGCTGTTTGTTCTGAGATCCGTACAAAGCACATAAACGCAATGTGGGCACCACGTAGAATTTTTTAATGTTAAACCTGGTCGTATGTAAAGTTACCGCTAGGCTTTAAAAGGTTAATGAAGAAGCGGCCATAGCCGAGTCTTAATTACAATTTGGAAGATTGGCGAGGTGGGCATAACATTTACATCCCAATGTAGAGTTCGTTTTCTGCCCGACTTTTTGCTTTCAGCAGCATTCAACGATTACACTGTATGAGCTGTAATGGTTAAGCAATCCTTACCGTTAAGCGTGTATCCATATTGTTGATAATTGCATCTTATATTAGTTTCCTAGATCTAAACGAGTGATATAGCGATTTAGAAACGTGCAGTAGGCCTATGCATTTTCTGTCAGCGATTCTCGCGCCAGTACAGAATAGTTCCTACTGTGTCTGGGGTCTAATTATGAAAGGGATACCGAGAATTTGTTCCAGGCCTTACACAATTTTACTCTATCACACTTGCAACGTGTGGGGGAAAAGAGAGATGCATGCAGGATTTTGGTGGGGAGACCAGAGCGAAGGCCACCACTTGGGAGACCCAGGCGTAGATGGGAGAATAATATTAAAATGGATCTTCAAGACATAGGATGGGGGCATGGACTGGATTGAGGTGGCTCAGGATAGGGACTGATGGCGGGCTTTTGTGAATGCGGTAATGAACCTCTGGATTCCATAAAATGCAGGGAATTTCTTGACTAGCAGAGAAACTGTTCGCTTCTCAAGAAAGCCTCTGCTCCATGGAGTTAGTTAGTTAGTTAGTTAGTTAGTTAGTTAGTTAGTTAGTTATCACACTTGCAAACTGAAATCTTTGTCCTTACTTCAAAAACTCCTTTCAAGACTTCTTCCATCGTCAGTAAATTAAAACACTACGTTTCGGAAGAGACTTCTACCTTCCTCAGGTGATACTAATAAACTCCAGACACACACATGCTGGCCATAACATACAATCCCCATCAAACCAACCATGAGAGATACGAAGCCAGACATAACGCAAAACATTGTACACCGCAGTAATACTTATTACTGCAGTACCAGAATATAAGCCACTGTAACACCAACCAACTACGATGTAGAATATTTTGCGTTATGTCAGGCTTGGTATCTCTCATGGTTGGTTTGATGGGGACTGTATGTTATGGCCAGCATGTGTGTGTCTGGAGTTTATTAGTATCACCTGAGGAAGGAAGAAGTCTCTTCCGAAACGTAGTGTTTTAATTTAATGACGATGGAAGAAGTCTTGAAAGGAGTTTTTGAAGTAAGTGACATCAAGCCATTGTCAAGAACTGTGACGTTGCAGTTGAAATCTTTGTAGTTACGATTTTCCTTCACTTGAGGGAAGGAACTGATACTTATGTCGGTCGGATGAGCGGTTTGTCCAGTCGCGAATATGTCGTGATCGGCCGTTATCTAAGTATTTCATAAGGTCTGAGGCCAACAAAGATTTTATTCCACAAAGTCCCATGTCTACGACCTTTTCAAGATATTTTGCTTTATACATCTGTACAGTCGAACCCGGTTATAACAACATGGGTTTATACGGCACCTCGCCTATAGCGTCAGATATTCTCTGGTACCAATTAATTCATCACTGTTAACCATAGCATTATACTCCTCGCTTACAACGACACGCGTTTATATCGGCACCAAGTATGCTGTCCCTTTCGTGAGTTCGACTGTGTGTGTGTGTGTGTGTGTGTGTGTGTGTGTGTGTGTGTGTGTGTNGTGTGTGTGTGTGTGTGTGTGTGTGTGTGTGTGTGTGTGTGTGTGTGTGTGTGTGTGTACATACAGCTACTTTAAGCCACAAACTTAACATATTTGTGGAAAGATTCAATTATAACTTGATGTTAGAGAGCATTAATTGATGTTACAAGTTCGAGATCTTAATTAGAACATTATTGCAGTTGTAAATCTTTATGTTTTTAAATTAGGTATTTACGCAGGATGATGATGTCTAAGCCATAAGCCGAAACGTGTAGCTGATTTCCTCACTTTCGGATACACTCGTATAGTTGTATTTGACAGATAGGTATTGGTTTTATTATAGTCATGATTTTATTCAGTCCCTTCGAATTTACCTCATTCTACTTGACTTCCACATAACAGGTAGGTCGTCATTCTCCGATTTGTTTCCGGTTGCATTTTTCCGTCGCCTTTCAGCTTCCAAACAGTAGATATCTATGAGCAGCTGGCGTGTTTTACACGGTGCATCCTGTGGCTTACCTTTTGCAGGCAGCCGTCGACTGGCAAGAGTTAAACCAGAGGAAGAATCAGACCAAGTACCGAAATTTCATGTTCCTTTTCTGTGCGGGTTATTCCTTCCTCTTCCCCTCTCTTTCCGCATCTTCCTCTACTCTGAAGGAAAGCGGAAAGCATTATTTTGTCATTAGAGGGTCTTTCTCGCAGCACACATGCTGCATGACTTCGCAACCTAACCAAAGCCAAATACTGCCGAATAGCATTGTGAAGTTCAAAATACTTATAGCTTAATTGTAATATGGAAACCGTTTCTCCATTTGCACTGAACGAGATGTTGGCTTGATCAGTACGTTTCCTTCGTGTCGGAACAGTCCCAGATTCAAATGTATGACCTTACATCATCTGTCTTGACTGAGTGTTCTGTGGTTTTTCTCAGGCTATCCAACGGTAAGGGAGAATAGAAATAAATCCCTACACTTTCCTAATTTAAGCTCTACATAGAGATGGGTCTAGTTGCATGTTCCGGTCGCTTTATCCCCGAGGATAGGGCCTTTAATACCCATCTCATAAGCTAATTTTGGCATAATACTTACATTATGCCCTGGCGGTAGATGCTGTTCAAGGTATATGCCTACCACCGTGCTCAGACCGGTTGTGAAGTCCACTCAGCTGCATATCCGTTGGGTTCCGGGGATAAAACGGCCGTAACATAAACCTGATCACTTTATTACCGACTTTAATAATTTTTGCAGCTTCTCTTCACAGCCCCTCTGCCTAAACCCTTTCACGTTGCAGTGTTTAGGCGCTGTATGTTAACATAAATGTAGAGGGTTTGAATACTGCTCGCAGGCCGTGTGCCCTGTAGACTCGTTTAGGCAGGCATGGGTGCCTACAGTGATTTAAGAAGGCAGTCGCTGTTCGGGGTGAAGTGGCCGGAGCGAGATCCTATCACTGACCTCAAACTAGTGCGAAGGCTGAGAATGAGTGGCGATGTACCTCCTTCCTCCAGTATTGTTTCGTGTCATGTACAGGGAAAGCTTTAATTGTAACCTTGCCTTAAGTACGGTAAAGATAAAACCATGAGGTGTGTGTGTTAGTGGAGATATAACGGTACAAGTTTTTGTCTTGAGCGTGAGACAGGGGTGATTATACTGTGCAATATTCTGTAGCAGCCAGTGGCGTGGGTAGGGCCCACGCAGTCTCTGCGGCGCGGTGGCTCCGTGGTTTGGGGGGGGGGGGGGTGGTTTGCAAACGCACAGAGTAATCAGATTTATTGTGGGTACTTTCGCTGGACCCCTGTTACGAGATTTGGAAATAACTTTTTTGCTAATTACAATTGTAATTATAATTGTAGGGGCCCGGGTTATGGAGTTGCGATGGCCCCCAACAGCTGTGCACGCTGCTAGTCACACCTGTGGGTCTTAATCTTATTTTTTCATTTTTATTCGGTGAAGAAATACAGTGTCTTTGAAATGGGTGATTGTGCGAATGCAAGAGACAGATTCTTTGGTTGTACATTTTGGAGTGTTAAAAACGTTTGAAATGAACGTGGTATGTTCTACGTGGACGCCTTGGGTTTCCAACTTTGTTAGTATGGGCTTCTTGAAGGGGATGTTAGGTGGGTCGGAGAAGCAAGGAGGGTGAAAGAAGGACCATCAGTCTTTCGACCCACCCCCTCACCTGACAACAACAATCACAACTTAATTCCGTTGCCACCCGCTTTCTTGATTTTTTATTTCTCTCTCCTTTGCTCTTTCATTCGCCGGATTTAGGGATGGTAGAACGTCGAAAATTCGCGCATCTGAACTGTATAGGCCTATTGGAAGGTAGACTACGGACTGTGTGCGGAGTAATCCTACCGGATGATGGAACCGTCTGAAGAGAACCGTTAAAACCAACTGTGAAACACATTCTCGTTCATACGCCTCGAATTACATACGTAATTTTGTGGTCAGTGGGTATCATACCACGCCATAAGGCAGGCCTACTTATCATCCCAAACAGGAAATATTTCTCTCTAACTGACGCGGAATATGCTGCAGTAACCTTGTATGCATATGCATGCGAAGTTCAGCAAGCCATACACGAGTTATGTGTGTTTCAGCAATCGCGACGCGACGGTACACGTCGCACATAAGCCTGAAGCATAAAATGGTCAGATACTGGGCGGTGACCAGCTCTTCTTCCCGCCGAATATCTGGAGTTTTTCTGTCGTGGGATGACTTCATATTTTGTGAGCCTGTAACTTTGAATTGAAGTCAGCGTGTGACAGAACACCTATACTGGAAGGAATGATGGAAAGGGGGGAAGGGGGGGTGCACTGTGGCTGAATGAGATGTTTTCTGAGATGTGAGGTTCTCACAGCGATGTTCTTGAAGATTCCAGTGTTCGGAGGTATGAGACCGTGTAGAACGTTATAAAAATACCATTTTTTTACGAATTTACTGTCACCGTTTTGAAGGTAGTCCAAGAAATATACACGGTGTCATATTGCAGAAGATCGGAATTGCCAGCTGTACCGTTGACTTGATTCAAAACTGGGATGCCAGTGTGTGCTCAGTCTCGGTAGTGCTGGTTTCAATCTTCAGCAAGGCGTCAAGGGGAAGTCACTCGAGCACTGTGGTTTGAAGCGCCGTGTAATAGCGTGATATTCTGAACCGAGTCCTCATGTGTGCCGTAGTCAATGAAACATTCCCTGCACTGAGCAATTCTTACTTACTTTCTGACAGCAGTCGTCTATGAGGTAAAATGAAGAGCTGTGATTTTGCATTTTGCAGTTGAAATACCCAGTAAAGGTACTAGTGATTTTGCTTTTGATCGCAAAGTAACGACGGCCTGTTCGGAAAATGGGTATATGATCTAATTTTCGTGTAAAACAAGTTATTGCAAGTGAAGTGCGGCAGAGAAACATCCTTCCTTCGTCATGGCGGTGCAGGCTGAATTCACTTAACTGCGATCATCTTTGACATTTATAAACAAAATCTTTTCTGTCAGTAATTTACTGAGTGTTTTATGTTACTACTTTTGATGTACTATTCGTAAGATATAGTGTGTTATTCTTTCTAAACTAGTTTACTTCTGGTAAATTTACATACATTATTAATTATGGCCTATAATTGGCACTTTAAAAATGCATCCAGCTCCAGACCACTTGCTCGCTGAACGAGGTCTAGACCCTACAAGTTAATGCTGTCCAGACCCGGAACTTCATATTGGTCTCTCCTCTGAATCTTTATTCCGTGCTGCTAACTTATTATGTTCAGCACACACGTGGATGTGTTATTAGACGGACAGTAAGTGTGTTCCTTATCTTATTCAGCACACACGTGGGTGTGTTATTAGACGGACAGTAAGTGTGGTCCTTATCTTATTCAGCACATACGTGGATGTGTTATTAGACGGACAGTAAGTGTGGTCCTTATCTTATTCAGCACACACGTGGATGTGTTATTAGACGGACAGTAAGTGTGTTCCTTATCTTATTCAGCACACACGTGGATGTGTTATTGGACGGACAGTAAGTGTGTTCCTTATCTTATTCAGCACACACGTGGATGTGTTATTAGACGGACAGTAAGTCTGTCCCTTATCTTATTCAGTACGCACGTGGATGTGTTATTACGCGGACAGTAAGCCTATTCCTTGCAACTCAAGGTCTTTAGACGTAAGGTTAACGTAAAGATGTGTATTTGATTTCTACTTGCGGTAGTAGTATATGACCGCATGTAGTGTTCAGGATTGCTTGTGGCATATATTACAGATACATGCCCAACAAGTTATGACACTTTGGTTTGAGATGTGTTTCATCTTGATGGTAAGCAGAGTGACCTAAATGAATCTTCCTTATTTAGCCACAGACTTGATACTGCGCAGGCGTCTCCATGCAGTGAGTGTTTCCTTTCAATAAGACTGCCCACACAGCCACACGGCTCTGACTCGTAAATCGACCGACTTAATGCTTAATGTGGTGCATTAGTGGTTTTTATTTACGGTGTAGCTACATTTAGTTCCATGACGCAAATCCGTCATGGCGTGGCATGCCACTTCCTTTCTCTCAGATTGAAGGGACGACCTGTGAGATAACAATATTTCTGTAATTGTCTTTGTGGCATTTAGATTGCTAGTGGCAACCAGCTGCCTGTTTGTAGATGTTAGTGTTGTGTCAAATCCGAGCTCTGCAGTACTGGGTTAAGTGGCACAGACTGCTGGAAAGATGTACTTCAAGGTTTGCTGGGTATTTACGCCTGTTGTACCGCAATACAGACTGTATAATTTTTCCGCGGAATGTAGCAAACCTAAGAATTTCCCGGACTGCCAGACAAGGTAGTATTGTCTTTAGTGTAAAAGTTGCGCTAAGTTGAAAATCAAGTCTTTTGAGATTTTAGGATATTTTAACTAGTAAACAGTTATGGACGTTTCGAAGAATCGTAATGCCTTCATCTTCAGAGTCCTGAAAATTGTAGCTCTACCAGCCACCACAGGGGAACATACGGGAAGCCTGAATCATCACAGACATCGCTGTGTGGACCTCGCATTTACTTAGGTCAGCTTGTTTTTACATAATTGTATTATTATATGCCGTATATGGTAATTATGTGACAAATCAATTGGACTCAGTTTGACAGTCAGGAGTATCCTAATATAACAGGCCTCGGTTGAAGCCTACACGTAGGTGCGGTACACAGCAACTGAGGCGTGACACACAGTTGGAACTCGATTATAAATTTTCAGACTTAACATTTTCCAAATTGTTTCAGGGTGTGTGGGCAGTGAAGGTATGTTCCATTCATTTGTGATACCGGCACTAGATAGAGGTGTCATCAGCCTTAGGCCTCTTACCTCCGTTAGACGTTGAGTAGGTGTGTCAGTGTTCCCCGGAGTTGGTCTGGACGCTTAGGAGAAGACAGGAATCTCGTATCGTAACCAGGAGTGGTTGTGCGTCCGGTAGCCTGCGTGCTATACCGCCAAGCTGTCTCGATGTACTGCTTGCGGACGACCCCTTGTTAAGTTAACATTAGGCAAAAACACTAATCACCAACAAATGCACAAAGAGTTTTATCATCAATTTTAACACACTCCTACATGTTTCGACCCTGCTGGCTCTTCTTCAGGGAGAACTTTTTGTTATCGTTAGACTAAGGTTGCACTTTATAGTTGAGTGAGAATGTGCTGTTGACTGTGTACTGCGTTGTTTTTGGAGGCGTGAACTCTCTGCGGTCCCGTCTTGCACATTCTCACACAACTATAAAGTGCAACCTTAGTGTAACGATAACAAAAAAGTTCTCCCTGAAGATGAGCCAGCAGGGTCGAAACATGTAAGAGTGTGTTACAATTGATGATAAAACTCTTTGTGCATTTGTTGGTGATTAGTGTTTTTGTATAATATAGTGCACGGGCATGAAACACATTAAATTTAACGTTAGGCATACGCTGTTAATGTTGCACGTCGAATTTTGGACCCCCATTACATTATGTTCTGGTTGCGCCTGTGATATTGTGTTATGAATAGAAATTTGAAATAATCTGTGTTAAACCCGAGAGGAGAAGCGGTAGCTTGGTCAGTATAGTGGCTAAGGCACAGGCTTGCTGATTCGGGCGTTCTTTTCCCGGTGGTACAGAGGCCGGGGGGTGAATAACCGCTCGCCTGTGTCTGTTAATTAACTCAAGAATGAGTTCATCTGCAGACTTACTTTTCCTGCAGGCCTTCATATTGCGTACAGGGACGAGTTTACCTTTAGCTTCATATGTGTTCCAACGACCCCTTTAATTTGTTTGTAGAGCTGCACTGATCTCCTGTTGCTCCGAGCAGAAAATTTTTATGCGACCTGACGACTGCACGGCACTTCGAAAGTTTTTTGTACATGCATAATAAGAATATTTGCAATCAAAACTGAAAAATTCCAGCTGCGCGGCAACAGTTCAGTGTGCGCGGGAGCATTTCAGCTACTGCGCGGCTGCGCACCCGCGCAGCTTAGAGGGAACATTGGGCATTATCCACCTTGCATGGAGACCTCAGTTCATTACCGTGTGCACAAGATCCCACAGATACAATTGAATTTACATTGTACATTGACTTAATTTCGTTTTCTTTTTGTTACAGGTGAGTACACCTGCCACTACGCTCTACGTCCGTAAGGATCCCATGGCTGTGACATCCGTTTGAACTGTAACTGAGATAAGTCGATCCCTACGAACTACAGTATAACTGGAGTAAAATTTTCACAATCACTTTAGTGTAAGGCGCTAGTCGGTGCATGTCTGTAGCCGCTAATTCTCTGTACGATCTGTTGTTGGTGACGTCACATCAGTCAGTGAAGTTACGCCATTTATTGCGATACCGAAGAACAGCGACGATTGCAAGTAGACAATTTATCTAATGTAAAATTAAACCCCTACACAGCACTTTCAGACTTCTGTGTAGCTTTCTAAGGATAATGCCCTTTGTGGGTAATACTAATGATACCACATAAACAGGGGCACGCGGTGGCGCAGTTGGCTGAGGCACTGCGCTACAAGCCGGAAGGTCGCGGTTTTGATTCCCGGTGGTGTCATAGGAATTTTTCGTTGACATAATCCTTCCGGCCGCATTATGGCCCTGGGATCAACTCAAATGTCTAACAGAAATGAGTACCAGGAACATTTATTGCGGGGTAAAGGCGGCCGGTGCGTAGGGCTGACAACCCTGCCACCTTCTTGTTGAAGTCTTGGAGCCTCAACCTCCTGGAACCCCAAGGGCCTGTCCAGGCCTGTAATGTGATGGCTTTACTTTTGCCGTATAGACCGCGTTCAGTTGCCAGTACCACCACCACCACCACCACCACCACCACCACTACTACTACTACTACTACTACTACTACTCGCACTACTATTACTACTACTACTCGCACTACTACTACTACTACTACTACTACTACTACTACTACTACTACTACTACTACGTGAAACGACTTCATTTACATTCAAACTGGTCATTCAGGGTTGTCATACGGTTTTACAGTACCGAACTCTCAACAGTGTCACGTTTGTACGAATGCATATAATGGTGAATAACACTGGCAACGAACGTAAACTGCTGTACACGGTAACCCAGCAAAGGCTGCAATGTCTTGCGCGAGACTTGAGGGAGAGGATAGAACACAAGGCCATTGGCATGCACAGTGCGGGTAGTAACATCCAACACTGGAAATACATGTGCAATTAAACATGTTCTAGCGTAATGCACAGCTTGAGGCGAGTGTGTAATTTTAATATTTATAATTGATATGCATGTAGGCTGGGCCACCTTTCGTTACTCATGTAAATGCTGATTCGTCACGTAGAGTGAGGGCAAAAACACTTGTCTTGGTTTGCGGGAGCACAAAAATGTGGGCACTCCTACGATCTTGTGGCGCTTACGGGTTCTCGACTTCGGTGGCTAGTGAGCATCGTGGTGGTGTCAGCTTTGCGTGGCTGCATGTTCAACCACCACTAGCCCAGAACTGCACCACGCCGATCGGACGCCCGGTTATGTGTACAGTTTCGGGTTCTTTATACATTCAACTTTAGAACAAACTTCTGTCTGCGGAAGTTAAGGCTGGAAATCATTTTTACTAACTTTTCTAATGTCAGTGCGGGTAGTTAGACGTCCTGCTTGATAGACCGAATAATTTTTTCACATTATGGACTTATTTTTACCCCGATTTATTTCCAACACAAGTTTTTCAGCCGATCCCAGTGGCCGCGCGGTCTAAGGCGTAGGTCTGCCGCCGAGTGCTTGCTAGGATCGTGGGTTCGAATCCCACCGGAGGCATGGATGTTTGTCTCTTGTGAATCTGTGTTGTCAGGTAGAGGTCTCTGCGACGGGCCAATTCCTCGTCCAGAGGAGTCCTACTGACTGTGATGTGTGTGTGAGTGTGATCAAGTGAAAATAAACAACCTCGACACCTACTGTGAGTAGGTAGAAGAGGTAAGGACTACGAAACGATACGAAACGAAACAAATGTTTCATTAATTAATTACTAATTTATTAATTAATGTGTAACAGCCACATCCTATTCTGTTAGTATTATTACCTGCCGATAGGCAGCGCTTCGTTAGGTGTTTTTCGAACTTCATTTATTTTATTTAATTTGTAGTAATTGATGTGTTCTGCCGAGAGCAGCGCTTCTGTCGCTTGGTTTCTGGTGTCACTATTTGTTTTCAGAAATGGTTTTCAAATGCAAGCTTTTGAATAACATATGAAGCTACAGAACACTGAAAGTTGTTGTGATGTAAGAATTTACGCTGTTTGTATGTTATAATGGAAGGACTGTTCGGATTGAATGTCGTGTGTTGAAAAACGATTTGTACTGGTATTGCCAATTAACTGAAAGTGTGGAGTTAGTTGGACATTATTTGTGCATGTCGTTTGTGTCACAGTGTCAGGAATGTGATTGTTGCCATTGGATATGTAAATCGCAGTTACTGTTGGAAGTGTGGCGACCAGCGTAAGTCGCAAGCAAGTTAAAAACAGCCTTGCAGTTATGAGGAGTATTCCGTGCGCAGTTGTTTTAGTTTGCTATTGCAGCATGGCAGCTACTTTGCTGTGATTCGATCGTTTTCCCTTAAAATAACCGACGTTTTTTGACTCATTCTCGCAAGACCAGTCGTGAAAAATTGTATTACATTCGCAGATCCTAACGAGAGCTGTATCTTACCTTGTTTGCCACTTGTTTGTACGATGAGATATTTTTGAAAAGTGAACGTGGTTGGCCTATGTTGGATGTTAGGTTGACGTAAAGTAGGTGTTAGATCCCAGCTGAACCGATACAGACTTGTGTGAAATGCATCTCTCGTTTTTAAGTTTAGATAACTGAAATCAGATTCGATCAAAATCCATGTATTATGGTTTGGTGGTCACCAGAACCGGTTTTGACGTGGCGATCGGGAGTGAAAACATTACATAACAAACCAAATATTGAAAATAGACATATAAACAAAAGCGAAAACAGCAAATAGGGAATATAGAGTATCCGCCAAGCGTCGAACCCCTGTCCAACATTAGTCACGCTTGGCCATCCCGACTAATAAGATGTTTGCCTGTCGGGTTATTTTGTTTCTGTACATTGTCCATCGCTCTGTATTTATATTGTACCACAGCATTTCACAGACCGGATCTGACTGCGAGTTCAGGTGAACTGGAAGCGGGTACCGGGGGGAGGAGACGGATCCTTCTTTGTGAGCCCATTAGAAAAAGCTAGTCCCTATCACATGACGTGATCACGTCTCTGAAACACAGTAGAATAAATAAACAACCCTAAGGCGACTTACAGTGTTCAAAACAGTAGTCAAATCTATTCCAGTATACGATCGTCAGAATCCTTTTAAAGTTGACTTAGGCCAAACTATTTGAATACATTAACCCTTTAAAGACGAAGCCTATCTGTTTTATATAAGGACTCAGTGCGTACCGCGCTGTAAACACTCTCCGCTTCGGTTATAAAGACCAGTCTCTTAATGTTTTATAAGGCAAAAGTTGCTGTTTGTTCTGAGATCCGTACAAAACACATAAACGCAATGTGGGCACCACGTAGAATTTTTTAATGTTAAACCTGGTCGTACGTAAAGTTACCGCTAGGCTTTAAAAGGTTAATAATGTAATTAAGTATGTAGGTATAAAACACAAAATTGTCAGGAAGTCAGTTTGTATCACGTAGGATCTTGCCATGTATTAATGACACAAGTATTTAGTTTTATGTAAAAAAGTAAAGTTGTCCCTGTACATGCCACGAAGGCATGTGGTTTAGTGAACGTATAATTGTGCTCTTTGGAGGTTGGTGGTCAACTTCACGCACCGTCCGCTTTATTCCCGGACACAGCGCCCCTTGTACCCACGAAACAGGGTTCCAGAACCCGTCTGGACGCTTTGGAGAAACTAAAAATCCCTTACCCCTCCCGGGAATCTAGCCACGATATATTGATTGTCTAGCCCATAGCCAAGAAACTGTACTGACTGAGCTATCCCGGTGCATGTTATTTGTATATGTATGTCCTTTGTGTACTGAGTTCTGTACAGCTGCAAAGCAGTTACTTTTGGTATTCTGAAAAGTGTCCAAAGGGTCGTCGTCCCACCCCCCTCCCCTCGTCCCCTCTTCGCTGGGTACATGGGTCTATTTCCACGGGGGTAAAGCTGCTGGGACGTGAAGCTGGTCACTCACCTCCATCTAGTGCCGAGGTTAAGAATGTGTGGTGGCATACTTGTAATTCTGCGTATAAAACATACGCAGAATTACAGACAATAGCGTACAGAAAGACAACTCTACATTTGCTTAGCCTGCCCGATTATGCAGCCCAGTGACACATCCAACAGCCATGCTTCTTACCGCTGTCATGTTACTGCATGGATAGGTAAACCAACGTTAATATCACTCAGTAAGTTTTGTGTGCCACCCCTCCCCCAGTACAAATATAAATTAATTGAGACATTTTGAAGCTGTAATATAAGGACACACGGGCAAGATATTCCTCATGTGAACTCTGTTCCAGACGACAGATGATAATCACATATCAAGCAATTAAAATTCCGCTGTCTGAGCTCAGACTTCATCTCAGAGTGTACATGAAATATATTAAATCCGTGATCCAGAATCGAGTTAAGACGGCTCTATGCCATAATTGCGCCACTTATATTGATTTGCCTTTTGTGAATGACAACGTAGCTGATATTCAGCCGGTTATGTAATGTAACGATCCTGCATCATACATGGCTGTTTTATGGGACTTTCATCAAGCATTCAGATGAGGGGAGGCAAATTACTTTTCCTATAGATAGATAGCCAGCCGGTCATGGAAGGCAGACAAGGTAAGATGCAAATAACTCTCCGGCTTCTGCTCCTCCATAAAATTGTCATTATTTCAACATTGACATAGCATCGGTCTCCATGTAATTTTGAGAACTAAAGAACTTTTTTGTTCCTTTTCCCTCCTGTGCTGGCGGTGACTTAATATCAGCCTTTATATGAAATAACTACGGCTCGAAATCCGAGATTCACGAGGCAGTAAAGGGACAGGCTTGCTTTTCATAAATTCTTATCAGGGTTCTGCTTGGGTGCAACACTGAAAATCATCTGATAGTTACGCATCATCTGATAATATTTCAGGCTGTCACTACACTTGTTGCTCAGATGATAGTCTTGTGGGTTGTTACATCGTGTACGATAAGTTCACTTCGACGTTTCGGAGGAACTCGCTGCTTCCATGTTCAGGGTGAGTAAATTAGGCTCAGGTGCATGCTGAAGTGATTGGGAGGAGCTCGTCTCTCAGTTATGTAGGCTAAAATAATTGCAGGCTTCCTATATAATCGAAACTGCCCCCGTTCACTTCAGCATCCGCCTGAAGCTAAATCGGTCAACCTGATATGTCAGGTCAAAATGATTATGCTACACGCTGTAATAAGCAAAAGGGCTGGCTAATTTCGTCGCAGACTGATTTTCTTTAGAAGTTGTTATTTGTTTAGTTGGTCAAGATGTTTATTGTTCATATGGAATCCGAATGTTCATTACCGTCTGCACAAGAGCCTTGCACGAGACAGTTCCCGCGCCAGTTAAATTCCTTCCACACCTCACACCCTTTTTCTGTACGTCCAGGTTTCCGTTTATCCTCCTGCCCACGCCAAAGTTCCTTCCATTATGTTCTACATCTCTTAGTTTGTGTGGATATCTCCTTTCCGCGACGTCCACTTCTTTTTTCCATCCTATTTTCGTTGTTGTAAATATTCTATCTAATTAGTACTAGATGAAAATACAAATTATAAAGCTCATCTGTCTGTAAATTCCTCCATGCTCCTCTTGCTTCGGCTTTCCAAGATCCAAATATTTTCCTCTGCAGTTTCTTCTGAAACACCATCCTTTCTCTTGCCTGAGGGTGAGACCTAGTTTCACAGCCGTGTAAGAAAGCAGCATTACAGTTCTGTATATCTTAGACTTTGTTTCAGACAGGAGATGGAAAATCGTGAAGTGACTGAGTCGACTGGCTTTAATGCAACGGGTACCAGTTAGTGCCGCCTGAAAGGAAGGCAGCGGCCAGTGTGACAGTGTTTTACAGACACCGTGGACTATCGGACCCAGGGGAAGGGGAGGGGGGGGGGGTTAGTCGCTTTCTCACTGTTTCCTGTGCTGTACACTTACACGTGTGGTGAAAAATTGGTAAGAGGGGCACTGTCTGGTAACAGAGACACTGTCCGGTAAGACAGACGTTGTCTGGCAAGAGACACATTGTCGTCTAATGAAATAGTGCACTCGTCAAAACACACTGCACCAAACAAATTAAAAGAGTTCTCAACGAAAGTTGCTTATCGGACCGTTTAAAGCCCCCTGATGACTGTACGTCCACCTGCTATACCACGAAGAAACTCCCATTTTGCCCATACTACAGTAGTCGGGTTGTACGCGGTATATCATCGTCGTCGTCGTTGTCGTCATCGTCGTCGTCATCATCATCATAACGTAGCTGCCATGGAGTAGTGCCACTTGTTGACCCGTTCCTGTCTCACTTATCTAGAAGTCTTCCCCGGCTCCTTCTGCCTTTTGGTGTGTAGTTTTTCAGTGTCCTGGGTAAACTGTTACGGGGAATACTGTTCACATGGTTTATCCAGCTTCTCTTGTAGCTCTGTATTTTGTCCAAAGCTGGGATTATATTTAATTCCTTTGCAACCTCTGTATTTGTCTTATGATCCGTCCCAGTGTATCCTGCTGTTTACGCGGTAGTTAGGATCCCCAGATTGCGTGCAATCAGAAATCCGCCTTTGAACCCCCCCCCCCCCCCCACACACAGTTTGCGCACCTTACGCAAGCAAAACCAACGGTAGGTGTATTAGTATATATGCGTATGTATTTTAAAGTATTTTACGAGGAAAACAGTTGAAAAGACAACGTAACAGCTAATACTGGACTGTACAGTATACAAAGTAGATAACATGGAATTTTATAGTAATAAAACGTAAGGTCCGGTGAAGCATTGTGTCGACAAGTCGATGCTACCGGCTCTTCCCGTCTTCTTTTGAAGAACTTTGGTTATCGGTAACTGCATTCTGTACGCTTGAACTCACTGTGCATTGTTTGATGTGGGCGTAAATCCTCTTCGAATACCCGGTTATCTTTTTCGTAGCGACCGCGTATACACGAATGCGCATAAAAATATTTCGTGTAGAGCGCGTATCGACTGTATTTTGTAAGTCACATTACTTTTCTGTTATGAATCACTGCGTTCTGCCATTAACAAAATAGAAAATTGTAATTGGAAAGGTGCTGCAAACGTATGAACACCGATCAGAAGAAGCTGACGTACGTGTACTGAACCAGAGTTTGTTAGTATCAATAAACTCGGCTCCGGCGAGCGTATTTTGCGGTTCCTGCTGATAATGGCAATTCTAGTGGGTGGTACGTGCACTGTGATCTCTATACTGAAGTAACACCGATATATACTGAGGTATAATGCTGCTTATTCTGTGCCTTATTACGAACACCGATAGTTGCTGGGGTGTACTGCTGGTTCTTCTGTGCCTTGGCAGCAACACTGATAAATGCTGAGCTGTAATGCCGGTTCTTCTGTAGTGCCAACACTGATAGATGTTGCGGTGTACTGCTGGTTCTTCTGTGCCTTGGCAGCAACACTGATAAATGCTGAGGTGTACTGCCGGTTCTTCTGTAGTGCCAACACTGATAGATGTTACGGTGTACTGCTGGTTCTTCTGTGCCTTGGCAGCAACACCGATAAATGCTGAGGTGTAATGCCGGGTCTTCTGTACTGCCAACACTGATAGATGTTGCGGTGTACTGCTGGTTCTTCTGTGACTTAGTACCGACACCGATAGTTGCTGGGGTGTACTGCTTGTTCTTCTGTGCCTTGGCAGCAACACTGATAAATGCTGAGGTGTAATGCCGGTTCTTCTGTACTGCCAACACTGATAGATGTTGCGGTGTACTGCTGGTTTTTCTGTGACTTAGTACCGACACTGATAGTTGGTAGGACGTAGAATACTGCAGGTTCTTCTGTGTGTTTTTACCAACACCGATAACCGCTGAGGTGTATTGCCGGTTCTTGTGTTGTACCAACACCGATGGATGTTGCGGTGTACTGCTGGTTCTTTTGTGCCTTGGTAGCAATACCTGTAGGTGCTGAGATGTAATGCTGGTTTTTCTGTGCTTTAGTTCTCTTTCGGCAGGATCTTAGAATGTGGTATTCCCGATAATCTGAATGCCAATAGTTCCATTTTACATACGTGTTACCTAGTTTTCTTTTACGTCTTTCTTGCGTGTAACGCCTATTAACCTTTATCCTGCTAATGTGGAATATATGGTGAGCTGCTGATAATGCCAGCACCACTAATGTGTAATATTTGGTGACCTACATTTGGCAACGCCCTTAAGGGCCTAGTTGGTAGCCGAGTAAGTGTGTGCACACAGATATGACATAGGACGTCTTTCACGATTGATTCAGTGTTGAGACATTGTGCAGAGAGGGACAGAGAGAGCCAAAGAGGCTCCTTTCAGCGTTGCCAAATGTAGGTCACCAAATATTACACATTAGTGGTGCTGGCATTATTAGCAGCTCACCATATATTCCACATTAGCAGGATAAAGGTTAAAAAAGTACATCAAAGAAGAGCAACCAAAATACTGAAAACACAGGTTAGTGTCATTAGGCCTGCATCATTCATTCGTGATTTAATATGTTAGTTTTATCGAGTAAAAACTAATCAAAACACTGGATTGTAAAACAGGTCTGTGATTCATTTCTATTTTTGGACGTCTGTCCCTTTAACGGTGGTAGGCGTACATGTTTTGCTGACGGAGTTCGAAAGAACTTGCCTCTCTTTTGATCCAGCAATTAAACAAAATGTTCTATGACCGTAATTTTATTTAAAATATCCCAGGCTGCCCCTCCTGCAGTGGGGTGGTATATCAAATAGTAGCTGAGCTATTCATATAAAGCGCAACCGTGTTCAGAATGAACTCAGTGAAAGATAGCTCTATGTCTTAGGTGTCTTCATATCAAGTCCGCCATCACTTGCACGTTTAAAATGCAGCGAAGTGTTGGTTTGCATATAGTCAGTAATAATAACATGCACTATTTTACAGTTTTAAGCGAGAGGTTCAGACTCTTATAATATTTTACTCAGTTGAGATACAATAGTACTGTGAAAATGTTGGCTCACTCATCCCTCACGACTGGTGGTGTTTTTTTTTTTGTTTTTCATGAAATTTAATATCGCATTGCGCACTCAAGAGTGTACGGATGCCTTACGGTCATTGCCTCATTTGTAAGAATGATTGTGTTATGTTCAAACTGTAGCCTTTGTTTATAAATGAGTCATGCATTAATTGGGTTGTAATTTGAGACTTTTTAGGGGCCAATTTCTGGCTCATCATCGATTTTGTATAGACGTGCACATGTATTGTATTTTTATGTATACGTGATTGATTCTGCGCCTAGTGAGAAATGGCGTTAGAAACAAGGCCTGTAAAGTGGACACACCTCTCTCCCATAGTCGAAGAGACGCCTCACTTAACTGACGTGTTTGTATGTGCATGGCCATTTGGTGACATGTCTACTAGGGCTACATATAAAAATATAACCTTTCTGTTGCATCATTCATACCGCGGACCTAATAGAGAATGACGTTAGACGGTATGACATTTACCGCATGCTGTTGCCAGAATGTGATTTAGCCAACGTTGTTCAGCTGATATTCGTGCGCAAGTACTGCGGCAGACATTTTCGATGCGATTGAATCCTCATTCCCAAATTCTGTCCTCTAAAATTACGTGTCTTCTTTAATAATTTAGTATGCGTGCTTATCCTGCTTTGAGGGCTTAGCTACTGCATATGTATTAACAGAAAGGAAATCAACCATATCCCGGGCAAAGAATAGTAGTTACTTCAGCTAATGACAGAGAAACATTGGGGAAAATGCACGTCTAATGATCTCGTATAAATGAATTGAAATTAACTAAGGGTACGTTTTCATTATATGCCAATGAAAATCCTTCGTCTCATTCTGACGGTAAGAATGCGTAAGAACCTACTTCATCCCGTAACATTCATACACCCAGCTGTTTCCGTGTTGCCACCAAAGGCTACGAGTTGGCTGGACGTGTGCTTAAAGAAGACGTGTCACATTATACGTGACAAGAAGCTTCCGGATTCTTAACATTTTGTGATGGAAGTAGCATAACGCTTCTTGAAATTTCAACGGTAAGATTTCGTAATTCTAATCTGCAAATACTGTTTCCGTGAATAAACCGTTATTGATTCAGTCCTATCCATTTTACCTTACAAGTTAATTGTTCGTGTGTTTAAGACCATTTTTATTTCTTGTTACTTATTATGTGGTACGAGTAACGCGTATACTCTACTTAAATAATTATTGTGTATGATTTTTTGTGTTTACCGGGGTAGCACGGGGTACACCAGTTTCTGTGGGGTTTAAACTTATATCTTCCTTATACGTCTGACATGCAGAAATTATGTTTAAATCCAAGTACGTCATTTAGTAATCCGTTGTTCGTGTGGGTCTGCACTGAATTTGCTTATTAAATTCGTTTATTGTTTTGTCTGTTGAAGTCAACCCACTATTACGGACTAACAGCTCCGTAAACATACATTTTATACTGCAGTATATCACTTTATTCTTTTGTGGCTTATTATACGACGCAGTCAGTGTGTGAGGCTGTAGTGTCGATAGCAGGAGGAATGCTGAACATTTGTGATTTGGAACAATTCGGGACAGGTCCATGGCGTAATTGGGGTACCGTCTTGCATTTGCTTCGGGGGACCAAGGAGAGCCACTAACAATTTTAGTTAGGATTGGCAGTGTCCTGGTGGAGACTCGAACCAAGTGTCTGCCGAATGCAAACCTTGCTGCTACACCAGGCTGCTTTGTGTATTCTGGTGTCATATTCCATTATCATTTAATTAATTTTATGGGTTTTGCAAGCAGACTAATGCTTTTACACTAGGAAGCTGGAACCCCACTCCTGTATTCTTTTGTCATTTATTCTAATTCGCATTATAGCGCAAAATAGTTGTACTTTAGAATGTTACCAGTCTCGTCGATTGCTACATCCAGAACGGCTTAGGATTCCACCCATTCATTTTTTCAGTGGGAACTGGGAACTGTTTCTGCAGTGGTAAAGTTTCCCGCAGCGGGAAGCTAAATTTTAATTTGATATAGCTGCTGCTGCGTTCGTGTAGCTTCACCATCCCACCTCCATACAGCTTAACGATGTCTTGCTTAGCCACAGAGCATTGTTATTAAAACTGAAATAAACCGTGGACAGGGTTAAACATGAGTGGTGGAAACCCATTTGTTTGTTGTGTTAAAAGAGTTCGTAATTCCTATTATTAGTGTCCTATTGAGAGCACTTGTTCCACTCTGGTCCTGAGCTGTGTGTCAGACTGCGTGCGATTTGCATCAGCATCATGTCGTATGACAGGACTCGCACAGCCATTAGGCCATCATATTGGTTTGGTGAAGGGGTAAAGAAACACATGCAGTAATAACGCCGGCGTGTACTATATACAGAAGTACACTCCATAAAAATTAAAACTTGAGCACTTTTCCTCACATTTTGTTGTACGTTGTGATTTGCATAAAAGATTGTCCTAAGTACCACTGGAATGATGTCAATCCCGGTGACCGTGCAGTCTAAGGCGTAGGTGTGAAGTCGCTTGATTGCTGGGATCGTGGGTTCGAATCCCGCTGAGGGCATGGATGTTCGTCTCTTATGTTTATTGTCTGTTGTGTAGGTAGCAGCCTCTGCGACCAGCTGATCGCTCGTTCAGAGGGTTCCTACCGTCTGTGTATGTCTAATTATGTGTGATTTAGAAACGTCAGACAGCGGCGGCCTAGGCCCCATTTGGGCTGTGGAGCCACAGAGAAAAGGTCACTGGAATAATACTGCTGGGACGTTTTTGCACTGCTTTTGTAGACTTGTCAAGGGACTGTTTCTTGCAAGTTTTGAGGACGTGCGCGTGAGGTCTCCTTTTTTGTAGGATGTGGCGCCGCGCCACTGGATAATTTGTTCGCGACGTTTCGCGACGTGTTGGTTTAGAAACGTCGGGAATCAATTATCCAGTGACGTGGCGCCACATCACACCACGGAGAACTCGGAATATTTCATTTTTGTGCAGAAGAATAAAATATATAAAGCTGAAAGTATTCATAACGCTGTCGGATTACTTCGAACATTACGTGCCGTCCATGATGGCTGTTTGACATCCGATCGTTCCCTGATGGGTTTACTGTGGAGAAAATGTAAACGAAGTGGCCCAATTTAAGGAGAGAAAGTAGACACAGTGTTATCCATTTTAACTGTGCGAGATTGAGGTATTTGTTTTTATTCGACGCGGCTGTTTCAAATAAATAACTCGCGAAACAAGTAAGAATGGAATTATTACATTACTGATGCATTCATAACGCATCAACCCGCACAGATCACGTTACGTTGACTGAGATGCGGTATGTTTCGGAACGGTGAACTGTAGGCCGCGCTGACTACCCGTGGATTGTTTCAGAGAGGTTTAGGAGAAGCGTCGGGCAGTAACCTTCATCACATTGGAAAAGAAACCCAAACCGGGTGATGTACTTAATTATTTAGCAAGAAACTGGTATATTCGAGTGACGTGTTGCTGACCTCGTGGCTGCCTTTGAAACTTTGTTAACAATTGTAGGTTTTATATCTGTATTCGCCGAGCACATTTAACGGACTAATAGTGTCGGCGCGTGCTGGCGGTAAGGGGGTTTCTCAAAGTAGACATGTAGGCCTAAACAACTGACAGCATTTATTATATTTCGGGAAAAGGTCCGAACAGACAACTGGATGTTAGATGCAGCTGTACTTTTAGAGATGAATTAGACAAAAATTTGTTTTCAGGATGACGATGGCTGTTCCCTCCTAATCTTTACCAGAAGTGAGTTAGCACGAATCATACAACTGCGCACGGGTGGAAGAACATAACCGTTCCAGCACGTGGGCATATCCCTGAAATTCTGGTGTTTGTTTCAGGCACGTTCTACCGTTTTTTGATGAATGTAAAGGCTAATTCCGTACCTACTGTATTCCAATCCTTCACTGCGGGACAGAAGAAATAAAATTGACCCCACAGTAATCCGCGCTGTTAGGTTTCGATTCTGAGAATGCCGACGTATTCTTCCCCTGAAGCTTAGTAACAAACAAATGAAGTTCTGTAAGAATCGTCACTCGTGCACAGTTAAAACGCACACATCAGTATACCACATGACATGTTCACATACGGGAGGAGTATAAGCCTAATGTGAGCCTATACGAGGGAGGGGAGCCTGCATAGCGCAGTCGTTATAGCGACGGGGAGCAAGGTTCGATTTCCGGCAGGGGCAGGAGATGTTTCTGTTCTGTGGAACGTCCACACCGGCTCTGGAGCCCGCTCAGGTACCTATTTGTTGGGTACCGGCGGCTCTTTTCCTGAGGCTAAAGCAGCCGGGCCATGAAGCTGACAACTCACTTCCGTCTAATCATGAGGTTAAGAATGTGTAGGGCTTAACCCTTTAAAGCCTAGCGGTAACTTTACGTACCACCAGGTTTAACATTAAAAAATCCTACGTGGTGCCCACATTGTGTTTATGTGTTTTGTACGGATCTCAGAACAAACAGCAACTTTTGCCTTATAAAACGTTAAGAGATTGGTTTTTATAACCGAAGTGGAGAGTGTTTACAGCGCGGTACGCACTGAGTCCTTATATAAAACAGATACGTTTCGTCTTTAAAGGGTTAATCTCCACTTTGCAAACATATTTTTGATTTGCAGTTCATCTTGGAAGTTGTTTCGCGCTGGGTAAAAGCGGCCGTTCCTTGTTTGTGACCAGTAACCAATGTATTCCTATTCCACTTAAAAATACATTAGGCTGAAGTGCAGTCGTATTTTTTGCGTGTGGTGGTTAGAGCTGTGCATAAATTTGACTTTAAGCTCGTTATGAACGAAACACATAACAAATGGCGACCAGTACACGTTAAACTACGTCATGCAGTGATAGAAACTCATGTTTATGACAGGAGTTATATATTTTCCCCATCCGTCGTCGCGAGTGTTAACGGACTCTACCCACACTGTGCAGGTCAAATGCATTCTCTTGGGTAAGGGACAGTACTCTCATAACATACGCAAAATATTAAAATAACCTATGAGTAAAATACCTTCACCACATAACGGTAAGGAGGCAGGGTTTTTACATTCACACATATCCAGTGTCCCCTCTAAGCTACGCAGGTGCGCGGCCGCGCAGTAACTGAAATGCTCCCGCGCACACTGAATTGTTGCCTCGCAGTTGGAATTTTCTTACTATGTATATTACAAAAAAAAACTTTTGAAGTGCCGCGCAGTCGTCAGGTCGTGTAAAAATGTTCTGCTCAGAGCAGCAGCAGGTCCGCGCAGGTGTAGGAAGAATTAGAGGGAACGTTACACATATCAGTTGTAAACTGAGAAATCGTGGTGACGTAACTGTATTTAGCAAGCACAGGAGGCTTGTCTCACAATTTAAAATGTGTTCGATTGCTATAGGCGTCGTCAGTCTAGTCCCCTGAGTAACGGAAACGGAATGAGTTGGGTATTGCACCTTGACTGATCTACGAACGCAATATTTCAGAAACGGGGTTCTTGTACATTACGTGGTTTGCGTTCACTACACACATAGTAACTAAGAGCACACTGTCTGTACTTCGTTCATAGGTAAGTCTGTCTGTCCAGCGTACAGGGGCAGAGGCGTTGTCGTTCTGTCTTAAGGAATAACTGATGCTGAGAATGTTCGAGAAGGAAATGCTTAGGAGAGAATTGGGCGCTAAGAACAGCGAACTGTTATGAAAGAAAGCGACCTGGCTGACACACCTAATTTTCACTGTTGAATACTATCATTATAACGACTATAATAGAAGGCGTAATGGGGGGGGGGGGGATGAAGCATAGAGACGCCAATGTGGTAAGAGTTTGGATAAAAGATATCATATTAAGACACGTGTGAAGAACGAGTAGTGTTAACATGGATATTGGTAATAGTATATGGGGATGGGAACCGGATTTAGCCGACGAAATAGTGACTGGTACAAGTCAAGTTGACGGCGGTGTCCAGATGGCAAGGAGTCTGTTTAGTTGCATACCGGTCATCTGATGTAGCTGATTATAGTTGGCAATGCAGCACATCATTTTACCCGCTTACAGAACACAGCATACTGTTTTAGCTTTCTAAGTACAGTCTATGGCCGATCCCAGTGGCCACGCGATCTAAGGCGCCGGGCTGCGGCCGCTCGCTTGCTGGGATTGTGGGTTCGAATCCTGACGGGGGCAAGAATGTCTGTCCCTTGTGAGTGTTGTGTGTTGTCAGGTAGAGGTCTCTGCGTCGGGCTGATCACTCGTCCAGAGGAGTCGTATCGACTTCGGTGTGTCTGAGTGTGATTGTGAAGCCTCGATAATGAGGAGGCCCTGGCCCAATAGGGTCTGTTGCGCCACTGGGGGGGAAAAAAATTAGTGTGAATTCATCGCAAATCACGTCATTTTTCTCTTCTTATCAAAAGTCTGTGAAGGCAAAGGTTTGCTGGGTTTGGCAGCTTGTTTTGACGTTACGGGATCTTGCTTAAAGTGCCTATACTTAGTATAGAGTTGTGTTAATAATTACAAAATTTTAGTAATTATGCGCCGCTCTAAAACAGCTGTAAATTCTTATTACAAGAGTGAAGTAATTTCCTCAGCTTCTCACAGCGGTGTTGCTAAGATTCAATTTTTCTGGGATGTCATACTGTGTCGTAAAGCGGTCTAACGGACTGCTTGACCCTGAAGATGCCCTACGTTCCTTCGAAATCCCGGGACATGTCGCCCAACAACACGGCCCTACATCCCAGAAGACTTGAATCGTCCGGAGTGATGCATGTTGGTAAGCACAGACTTCTGTCAGTTTGTTGCTCGTTGGATGCAGAGTCGGACTCCAGCAGTTCGACTTGAAAATTCACGCACTGGGAAGTATTTACCGACGTTTCAGATGCACTATGGTCCTTCGAAGTTTCGGTAATTATTTACCAATGGACACGGCGTAACGTAGCAAAATGCTCAACTTTTAAAACAGCACTGCTGTGAGTCCCACCCATAAGGCATGTTTCATGTAATGGGAAGTGTAGTGTAAGTAGGAGCCGATCCCCGTGGCCGCGCGGTCTAAGGCGTTGGTCAGTGGCCGCTCGATTGCGGGGATTGTGGGTTCGAATCCCACCAGCGGCATGGATGTCTGTGTTTTGTGAGTGTTGTGTGTTGTCAGGTAGAGAGAGGTCTCTGCGACGAACTGATCACTCCTGCAGAGGAGTCCTACCGGCTGTGTGTGTGTGTCTAATTGCGTGTGATGTAGAAACGCCTACAGTGAGGCGGCCTAGGCTGGGCTGTTGTGCCACAGGAAAGGAAAAAGTGTAAATGGCATATTGAAAGATGTATGTATTTTAAAAGTATTACTTGACATTTGTAGCGTAGACGTCTTCATTATAAGTGGATGACAGAGTGAGAATATCTCACATTGAGATGCGCCTTAAATCTGAGAGTCATATTCAGAAATATTCGATACAGAATGCCCTGGATGTCAGGTGCTCTGCCGCAAGGTGCAGTCTTTCCAGTGTTACCTTCTGAGTGTAATGGCTCTGTATGCGATTTTAATTAAATCGGACTTCAGTCGTGTCGGTACGGACAAAGCAACAGTTTCACTGGTGAAGTTCTTTTGAACGACGTTCCTTTATTGCATGAATGTTCTTAGAGGCAACATCAGGGTGTGCGATGTAGCACCACGTTCGGACATTTTGGAGGACACGTTCGTTATATGCTACGTGAATTACTTTTCGGTGTTTTTGCAGGTAATATAATGACTATATATGTGGTAGCACGCACTCAAAAGTTCAAATTTCTTATCGTGATTGATCAGAGTTGTTTTTATGCACGCCATGAAGGCATCTCGAGGAGCGGAAGAGTATCTGCCCTTATATTTAACCACTGCACTAAACGTGGGCCAGCCGATCCCAGTGACCGCGCGGTCTAAGGCGTAGGTCTGCGGCCGAGCGCTTGCTGGGATCGTGGTTTCGAATCCCACCGGGGGCATGGAGGTTTGTCTCTTGTGAGTGTTTGTGTTGTCAGGTAGAGGTCTCTGCGATGGGCCGATCCCTCGTCCAGAGGAGTCCTACTGACTGTGGTTTGTGTCTGAGTGTGATCAAGTGAACCTGACAACCTCGATACCTACTGTGAGAACGTAGAAGAGGAAAGGACTACGACGACTAAACGTGGGCCAGTGGATAGCCTCACGCTTAACCGCCTTACACCCAGGTCCCCTACTCATTGAGTATAGGGCTCAGTGTTTCCCAGAGCCAGTCTGACCCTTTAACGTAACGGAAAAATTGGTTTCCTCTACCGAGAATGGAACCACGTTTCTTTGATCGTCCAGCCCTTAGCCTGGTTACTGTAATAAATGTGCTATATGGGCTTTTTGCCAATCTGTCACATTAATTTATGTGTTTGTTTCGACTTCATTGTTTGTGAAGAATAATGTCTTGAAAACTTCATTGTTTCGTAATTAGTACAGTTGGTTGTATTAACATGTCCAGCTAAATTCTGGAGCCCTGGCCCTGTTTCTTACACAAGTGTATCTGTGACTTTCACCAGGTTTGGTCGGCAAGTGTACGTGCACCTGTCTTTGTGTTTTGAGTTGGAATTCATACCCCCTACCCCATATTAAAATGTAAATATTTCTGACATATCTAGATAACCAGCAGGTTACATGAGAACCTGATGCAGGTCCACTTGGGTGAATTTCCAGTCTCGTCAAAGCAGCAGTGTTGCCATATCTTGCAACTCGTGTGGTTTTGTTACCCTCATGAGGCTGATACGTGATTCTAAGTGCTCCAGTTTCATTTAGTAGGTATGACAGGAAAAAATGGGGTTAGTAATAAAGGGGTTGCGGAGGGGGTTGGTGGGAGTTGTGCACGTAGATTAGTGTTTTAAGAGGGGGCGATGAGAGAAAAGGGGTAGTTTGATGAGCACGGGTTTGAATGAAACAGAAGGGTAGGAAGAGTTAGAGAACATTTGATGCCACCTCCAATCAAAATGAATCGTCGGAAAATAACTCTGCCTCCTACCCACCCCCTTTCCCAACCTTTTCATCATTACCTCATCCCACCTCCCACAAAATATTAACGTTTTCACTAATTACCTCCGGTGCTGCTACCGGATTTTTTTGTGACGAACAGACCCACTATTCATTTTTCTTTTTCCCAGGTAGCGTAGTTTAATGTATTCAGTTGGTAACGATGTGTGCCATCAGAGCACCGTAGTGTAATGTACTGTGATGTGATGGGTTGGCACTGGTTGGTGCCATCAGAGCACCGTAGTGTAATGTAGTGTGATGTATTGGGTTGGCACTGGTTGGTGCCAACAGAGCACCGTGGAGCTACTGTGGTGAACAGTGAACAGAAATTCTATGTTATACAGTATTTCGATTTACCGCCATCCACGATATACCGCCACAAATTGCGGTGAACAAAAGTTGGCGCTATATCGGGGTGTCACTGTGCAGTAACGAACTTCTTCTGTTGGTCAGTCGTGCCACTTCACATAAATACGGTGATTACTATGGTACAGTTTAGAAGTCAGTTTTCACGACAGTCTTCAACCAGTGGAGACCTTTACTTCTTGGCAAAAGCATAACCAGTACTAGCAGCACCTAACTTGCCAGCAGTACGACACTGACGCTGCGCGTGACGTAATGAAACATACGCCTATTATACTATGCTATATCAAGACATATTTTTATGAAACGGAAAATAAAACCATGGCGATCGGGTTAAATATTTTGGCGCTTTAACTGATGAATAATTGCAGCTGCGTGTGGGTTGAAAGATGGCGGTGCAATCAATCTGATGGTTAGTGCGAGTGTAATTAAAACACTACACTCAACTATACATCCGACTTCGGAATTCTTCAAGCTTTTATTACCTTTCATTCTTCAGACTCGTTTAATGCAGCCATCAAACATTTAAGTTTTTGATGTAACACGGTTGAATATCCACTTTGAATTAACAGATAATGCTGTTAGTCATTCTTTTAATTGTCTACAGAAGAAAACAAGGATCATTAAGAAACAACGCATCTCCCTGAAAATAATTTCGGTTTTATCAATATAAAACTTGATAACATGTGCCTGTTATCAAAAACTTTGTTGCTTGATCACTTGAGACTGTAAACACACCATTTGCGTAGTGGAGCCTTTGCTAAGTCTGGAGTAGCGGTCAGTAATGCTACCATAAGTTACTGGCATCATGTATGAAAACGTTTATAGGGCAGTTCAAGTCTTTGTAGATGAGGCATGCTACAAATGTAACATAATTATTTGCGGAAAATGTTTATTTTGAAAAAGTGAAGAACAACCCCATTCGGCACAGTTGATTGAAAAATTACAAATAGTTGAACTCGAGTCTATTTTAAATCTTACCGTTCGGATTTTCTTCGCTTTCTCACAAGCATAAATGAAATCCTTGAAATTAAGTTTTTGTCGACTTCAAGGTTGACAGGATAGAATTTTACTTTAAGTCACCGGTCGTGGTGTTTCTCACCTTTTAAACACATAATGTAACTGATACGACTCGTTTGTATTTTTACTGTTGAGAAGAGAAAATTGTACGAAACAGTTTCAAATCCGTCCGATGTATCCGCGGACTGAGTGTGGTAGTCATCGCTGAGATGTCGCTCGGAGCCAGTACGGTCACACTGATCACCCAGTGCAGTTCGGCAGTAGCTATCGCTAGGCGTTACAGCATTGACTGTAATTGAAAACTGGGCCACTAGCTTCCCATATAAATAGGCCTAATGTAAATATTAATCCATTACGTTTTAGTTTATCTACCGAATTCCATCACAGCTTCTTACCTTAGACAGTAATGAATGTTGCAGGGTTCGCATTCACCGCTCCCACTCCACATCTAACGATGCAGTAGTGAAAGGATTATATTCATCAGTTGTGACAGTACTTTATCACAAGCGAGAGTGTGAAATGTAAAGTGACTGAAGAGTAGGGGCGAACAAATCCTGGGCGATTAGGTTTTGAACCTTGGCGCCTAAGAGTTGGGGACCCTCAATAAATAACTTGCTTGCGCCTAGAATTTCGAGGTGGCTTGTAGATTTTGGGAAACTTTGTGTACCCCTGCAGAAGAATATTTGTTACATTGTACATGTACTGTAAATGCATTTTACGTAATTTTTGTCATGCAGCATGAAATTTAGCCAAATAAAATCACACACCGTAGCCATCCGCATCGAAGAAGTACAGATGCGTATGGCAGAACGTGTGCTGTAGTGTACACAGCGACGTCACTGTATGCCAACCCAGCAAAGCAGTTTCTAGACCAATAATTGTAGGCTACTGCCTTGTTCCATGTTCTGGATTTTTTTATCACGCTTAAGATCATGGCAGATCACAGTCCTGCCAGATGTCTTCTGTGTATAAAGTTACCGTAACGTGGACAGTAGAGTGCTGATTAATTCTGACTGTGCAGTAGGATTCAACTTTTTATTACGAAGTCGTAAACTTCGCTGCTCTACTTTTACATGAAGCTGCCCATATGTCTGTCCGGCCAGATTAGCGGCTGATGTCTAACCTACGGTATTACATGGCTGTGTGCATGATCCACATGGATTAAAAAGTTTTGAGTAATATTGGAGCAGCAGGACAGGGTTGCGCGTAGGGGAGAGGGCATATTCCAAAAACTCATTTGACGAAGAGAAAAGAGAGGGAAGAATATGTGTGTGTGTGTGGGGGGGGGGGGGGAGGTGCAAGGGAAATGTAGTTGAATGGATTCATCCTCTCTCAGTTTCTCTTCACCTTTCATTAAATATCTGTATCCTTATGTTGCCCAATGAGAACAAGAAGGAACTACATGGTCGCTGGAAATCAAATAAATAATTTGGCTGCATCTCCTAAACGCAGTAGTGTATTGCTACAATTCTTGCATCATTGAAAGCACATACACTAGCATTTAGTGTCAGATTCTAACATAGACCTCACCATTTTACATGCACTTCTGCAACATGGAAGACACAGACTCAACGCCTTTCCTGAAGTAATCAAGAGGAGCAGTGACAAATTAGCTTGTCTCGAATTGTTCATTTTCATCACGTGTTCTTGGTTTTGATCGGTAGACTTCCTGTTCGGCCCATCCCCACAAAAATAAATCACTAACAGGATAATACAAAACGTATACTATGTCGAATCACGAAAGAAAAATTAAACTGTAATTTATTTATTATATACAAAATACGTATATAGCGTTGTTTACGTAAATGGTTCTTGATTTTTGTTTCCACTGAGGATTTTGTTCGGGCACTCGGCCTTAAGTCAAATTATTTCCAACCTTTGTCATTAGTCATTAGGACAATTATCGAACACGGATAATCCGCAGACCGGTTAATCCGATTACGGGTAATCCAGAGCACTGCAGTTGTGCCACTGACACAACGGAGCATTAGGAATTTGGGCGGTGTTGTTATGTGGAATCCAGGTGTTAACAGAACAGCTCGAACGCAGGAGACCACTTGGGAGACGTAGGAGTAGGTGAGAAGATAAGAATGCGAAAGGAAAAAATTCTCAGCAACATGTTTCGGCTACTGTTAGTACTCATCATCAGGCCAATCCCAATAATATGAAAGGACATAAATAGGCTAACACAGCTGCAGTACTGGTTGGAGATCTCGGACCTTACAATGTGTTATATAAAGCATATAAGGCACGTGATATGTATATAGGAAGAATTAAATCATGGGATTTAAAATGTATAATTGTAAAACTTTATATGGTTTGAATAAATATAGATTAATTACACTAGGAGTAAAATCGTAAAATATGATAACTACAATAAGAGGTTAGAGTGGACAAGAATTGCAGAGACGGCTAGTGTATATTATGTATTCAGTTGTGCTTTTTCAGATGTGGTATGTTCGATCGTAGATTGATTTTGCTCAGAAGATAGAATTAGTTTGATTATGCTATATATGAAACATGTGAATAACTTATAAGCAGATTTGTGTATGTTTAACAGGTTCGAGAATTTCTACTTAAGGTTCTTTTCTTGAGAACGTATTTGTTGTGTAGCTGATTTAGTAAATAGCAAAAGACTGTTCTGAGAAAATTTGGGTTTTTAGTTTGTCGTAAACACAACGGAAATGAGTTACGTTAAGAAATAATGTTCGACGGGCTACATTTAACTTGCTGAGAATGGTGTCCAGTATTTGGCGTTTGTGGGCTTTGTAGACTGGACTTTTGAGTTCTGTTAAAGTCTTCGGAATTTCGCCACCAACTGAGCAATAATTATCTCTTCAAGAAATTTCCCTTACCGTGGAAATGACACGATACAAAATATAGGGGGAACGCAATTAATGCTTTGTGAGAATGAAGCCGATCAACCCTGCAATAGCTCATCTGACTTTGGTCCGGGGATAACCCCTTCAAATTTGCCTGCAGAGCCGGTTGTCGGCTCAGCAGGCAAATTTTAATGCACAACGGGATGGACAATTAGAAAGTTTCTGTCAATAGGCCATAACTGCTTCCGTTCTTCACAAAATGTACGCGCCGTATAGCGCTATATAGGCCTAATGTCTGCACCTGGCAGGCTAGCTATTCACTGTGGCGTGTGCGGGCATAAACTCTTTGAATTGTATTAGGACTGGTACAGTAATAATGCTTTGCAATATAAAGTATGGGTGCTGCTGGTAGTTATGGGTAGAACCCAAGAAGTTTATTTTTCCATAGCACAATTGCAGCCGTAAAAATCTGTTATTGCTAATGTCTGATTTAGAAAATGCATGTTTATGAATAAATTTATAGGCCTGCTTGTAATGTAATAAGGGCCGCTGTCTTAAAGTTTTGGGGTACAAAGTAAGGTAAATGGATAGACATTATAAATATGGAATGACACATTACAAAAGTAATACAACTCCTTCGAAGTGGGTTAGGGGAGGAAAAGAAGGAAACCACACAGAGCACAAGAATAAAAAGGTTACAGTGAGAAGACCCTTTAGAGCAGGCACGTTCAACCTTTTACGTGGCGCGGAAAACCTCTGAAGCATAAGTAAATATGCTTGTAATTATATGTATAATATTAACTGTGTATTTGTCTATATATCATGTGCAATAATATATTTTTATATACAGTCACAGTAATAGGAAAAATTTATTAGGACGTGCAATTCACAGCGTAGGGCAGTGTTTCGTTATTCGTAACACATTTTTACAAAATGAATTAGTAATGTGGTGTATATCTCCATAAATAAATAGCTCTTAAGTTTTCAAAACTTCTTCGGCGTTTTATCTTGGCTTTGCCAGGGAAGTGCTTGAAAGATGTTTTCTCGTTTCAAATGCCTCCGCAGCCAACGTTTTGCTTGCGGGCTACCGTGTGAGCAGACGTGCTCTAGACCAAGGAAGAGAGGCCTCATAAAGATCAGAACGCCATCCAGCCTCATTTTCAATGGGTACCCGGGGCTCCTTCTTCGGGGGTTAAGGCGGCCGGGACGAGAATCTGACCACTGGCGTCCAGGTAGTGCCGCGGTCAATGATGAGTCGAGATGTTCCGATATGCCTTTGTGGCGTGGGAAGATTAGGTTCCGATGATGCGGGAAACCAGAGGTAGACCTGCCGGTAGCGTTATGAACAGAATGTAAACATTTTAAACAATGGCTGATAAATGTAAATGAGAGAGTCTAATCGGATGCAATTTGTGTTAGGGAATTTAATGAAATCAATATAGTGTGCCTGAATAAAGATTTAAAAACGTTAGAAAAACAATAACGGGAATTGAAGTGATCCGTATGGAGTTACTGACGTATTTGAGGAACAAATGCATGCTAGCTGTCGATATAGGCTTACACAGTCTGTTGAATTTAGCATTTAAAATTTACATGACGATATTAAAATTAAAATTACAGCCTGTTGCAAAAATAACGCACTGAAGAAGGAACAACGTAGCCTCCGCACAATGCTGCGCCTGTATGCGGGCTTCACTGTGCAGCTAGTCATGGAGACCAGACGACAATATTGGTCAAAGCCGTTATTCTTGCTGTTTTAGTCACGTTCGCAAAATTGCGAAATGCGACTACTGGCTTCATCATGCCTGCCTGCCTGTCCCTGTCTGTCTGTCTGTCTGTCTGTCTGTCTGTCTGTCCATCCGTCCGTTCGTTCGTCAGTTCGCATGGAACAACTCCGCTCGCAGTGGACGGATTTTCATGAAATTTGATATCTGAGGGATTTTCGAAAAATCTGTCCTAGAAATTAAAATTTATTTGAAATCTGACAAGAATAGCGAGTACTTTACGTACAGGCCTATGCATATTTATGATAACTCGCTGAATCCTTCTGAGACCTGTAACCTGTTAGGCGTTGCATGGAGAGATGAGAAAGAACAGACAATGCGAAAGCGATAAGGAACAGTCCTTCTGGCAGATAACAGTAAATAATATCAAAGGGAATGGCCGCTGAAAATAATATCAAAGGGAATGACTAGAACGTGTGAAGGGAATGGTCACTGACAATAATATCAAAGGGAATGGTTAGAACATGTGAAGGGAATGGCCGCTGAAAATAATATCAAAGGGAATGACTAGAACGTGTGAAGGGAATGGCCGCTGAAAATAATATCAAAGGGAATGATTAGAACATGTGAAGGGAATGGCCGCTAAAAATAATATCAAAGGGAATGGTTAGAACATGTGAAGGGAATGGCCGCTAAGTGTCTGTCAAGGCAGGTTGACTTTTTAATCTCATAGGAAGACGTGGCAAGGTCCACCAAAGGAATAAATGGAAGTAACAGTTTGGGTATGCTCGGAACGGTATTTGTTTTCAGTCTTTGTTATGGAAGATTCGTTATGCACCTGCACGGACTGAATTTAAAAAAGAGTCGCACTGCGTGAACTTGGAGTGGGCATCATTTCTGTCTTATATTTGACGTTGCATACTAGGGCGGTCCAACGCCTGCCGTTTTTCGGGTTTATGATTTTGTTTGTGGACGTTAGATTTGGGTCCTTGGAGGAATGATCGGTCTGTTACAAGGCCTGTTCCGACACAGCACAGCACCTACAGAACGGAACCCAGGCATATATCCATGCCCCCGCATGCGGCTCGAACCCATGACCCCGATGTAAAAGACAGATCACGGTGGAGGGCAGTAGGCCTCATGGCCTACGAGTGTGTGCAGCTTTTGTGGCACTGCGGACAAAAGCCGTTGTGTTTGCTGCTATTTGTCTTAAAAATACCTTCTCCAGAACTCGTCTGTTTCTGGTCTGATAATATTAATACTTAACTCCATAACGCTCAACTAGCCCCCTATATTTTATTATTATGTTGCTATACTTTGGCCCACGTATCGGAATACTTTATAGTTCTGCTTCTTTTAACCTTGTGATTTCTTGTAGGCTGTGTAAGTATACGGGTTTGCCCATCTGTGTAGACCAAACGGCAAACACATCAAGACAAACATTTTACACACTCCAACTTCATATTACTGATTTATTACTTATGTTCTTATAAAAGGATTGGCATATTCTCGGTGAAATACGTGGTAGGCAATCCTAGTAATTTTGCGGCTGCTTAGATTAACGGTTCGGCGGTGTGCTGCTAGTGGTTTAGTAGGTTCAATCAGTCTAGAGTCCCTTTAACTCTTTGTGTGTGTGTGTGTGTGTGTGTGTGTGTGTGTGTGTGTGTGTGTGTNGTGTGTGTGTGTGTGTGTGTGTGTGTGTGTGTGTGTGTGTGTGTGTGTGTGTGTGTGTAACAAATCGCAACTGATCAGTAAACATCTTTTTGAGGGTTTAGTTGCCCGACTTTTTGGTTGCTTGTGTTGTGATAGATTGTTATTAATATGTATATTTTTTTGCGTATATCGGAGTTTGCAAATATCCAACATCAGCAATTTGCTTTGATGTTCAGTGATACAGTCATCGATTCAGAAAATGTTGATATTTAAAAAATTTATTTGGTGGTTTTTATTCATAGTAGGGTGTAGATTAATGGTTCGATTCGAACGGCTTGTGAAAAAACACAGCGACTGTCAACCTTATTCGTCAAGACACCGTGTACGTAAATGCATTACAGTTAGTGTGTGGGATTAAAATAACATTATTTAGTAGCTAAATGTACTGCGTCAATAGATGGATGGACGTATGCATACATTTGGTTGTGTTCAAGTGCGTTGTCTGTTTAGTCAGGATAAACGATCTTCAACAAATCCGTCTTCGTCTTTGTTCCTTTAACCTTTTAAAGCCTAGCGGTAACTTTACGTACCACCAGGCTTAAGATTAAAAAATTCTACGTGGTGCCCACATTGCGTTTATGTGTTTTGTACGGATCTCAGAACAAACAACAACTTTAGCCTTATAAAACATTAAGAGACTGGTTTTTATAACCGAAGTGCAGAGTGTTTACAGCGCGGTACGCACTGAGTCCTTATATAAAACAGATACGTACAGTGTTTAAAGGGTCAGTGTTTCAAGACAATGCAGGAGATGGTGTTGCAGTCACGTCTTTCTCCCCCCACTGTTTTGTGTATTACTGTAACATTTTCTGTTTCCGATCCATGGACGTATAGATCAGGATCCTGTTCTGGGACTTTATGTAGTTTCGTAGATTTGTAGCGACGTTTCAGAGAAACCCGTTGCCTCCAACTTGAAAGCACAAAGGATTACCTTTTCTGAATACGGTAGCAGCATTTCGTACGAAACGTTCTTCCCAGTCTACCAAACCACAGTGTTACATCCCAAGAGACCGAAACCTGACACTCATATCCTTGATAACCCGAAATCTTGCGTGTGTGCATTTCTGTAGCATCAGCTGTGCTGTCAGCAGGCTCAATGTATTCTGTGTCGCAAGAAATCTTAAGGTCTACCTAATGCAGGCCATCTGTTTTAAGGGTTTTGCCATCACGCGCACACTGTAGCGGACTTATAACACTTTGAATCACGTTGGTTACAGTAAGTACTACCTGCTTTAACACTCTAAGCCCCTTTTTTTCATGAAGTGTACTTGTGTGTTTTATATGATCCTCAGAATAGACAGCGATTATTTTCCCACATATCAGTTAGCAATTGTTATTTGTAATGGAGAAGCAGTATGTTTACTGTGAGGCTGGCACTGAACTTTCTGTATGCTAGTATTTAGGTCGGAGCCGAGGTAGCGTAGTTGGTATAGCGACTACGCTATTGGCTGAACGGCCGGGGGTTTGAATCCCGGTAGGGCCAAGAGATTTTTCGCTTCTCCTAAACGTCCAGACCGGCCCTGGGGCCCACCGAGCCTCCTGTTCAATGGGTACGGGGGCTCCTTCCGGAGCATAAAGCTGCCGGGGCGTGAAGTTAAACACTCACCCCCATCTAGTTCTGAGATTAAGAATGAGCGGAGCCATACCTCTGCTCTTCCTATACGCCTTAATGGCGTGGACAGGGGAAACAATAAAAAAAAGCATTATTCAGGTCAATTTCATGCCTAATAGGTAATAAATGTGATGTCACTACACCCTCTGCTTCTTCTTTTTCTTCTTCTTTTCTTCGACCTCCTCCACCTACTCCGGCTGTCCTCCTCTTTCTCCTCCTTCATTTGTTCATTTTGCTGGTGTTTGCTTCTGAAGATTGTTCATGCGTTTGTGTGTATGGTACTTAAGATTCAGCAGACGCACCCAGATATTTCTGCACAAAAAACTTTTGTATAATAAAATTAAAAAATTCGAGTCACCTTCGTACTGCGTTATATTCATAAGCCTCACAGATTTTGGCGTTGAAAGTATTAAAAAAAAGTTTTGTGTGTGTTTCAAGGGCGCATTATTTACGTAGGATTTTTAGGAAATACCGGTTTGTTAACTGAATTAAAATGCAATAAAAACTAACCTTAAGCCACTCTTGGTCTCGCAGACGGGCTGTTTTAATAACCAAGCGTCGAGGTCAGAGGGCGCACAGAGCTGTGCCACATATTACTTTCACAGTAACGTTAGCCCAAACAAATGTTGGCTTATATCGTGTCTTTTCTATACAACGGCTGTCTGCTTGCTGTATGTCAGGAAGCCCAGCGGATCCTCTAATTACTGGCAATGCCCATAGCCTATTTAATGGAGCCAACGCTAAACTAGGTACAAGGCAGTGGTCTTAACTCTTTGAAAAGACTAGATGAATATTTCCTGGTATCATGTAATGTAATATACGAGGCAGTGAAAACTCTGTGTGTTGAGAGAAAAGCGCTATGAATCCAGGGCGGACTCGGAAGATTATGCTGTGAAGCTTGCTGAAATGCACATAGCAAACGTATAGAATGGGCTACTTTTAATATACAGTACAGGGACATGTATGAGAACAGGGGTATAACTGTAATAGTTATTTATAGCTGCCTGCGTAAGGAAGATATATATTGGGAACTGCTAGAATGCTGTGAAACCTACCAGATTTTGTGACGAATTTAGTGTTGTACCAAAAAATGAAGTGCTCGCGAATTTTGGTAACATTATTCTATGTAACACATGTGTATAAGTAAGCATGTAAATGGTGTGTATCTTGATAGGTTACATGCGCAAATATATGCGATCGTACAAAGCATCATGAAAGAGTAAGCAAGGAGATAACTGCGAGTACATCACACGTAATGGCAAGAATACCTTAATGTGATTTAACCCTTTAAAGACGAAGCGTATCTGTTTTATATAAGGACTCAGTGCGTACCGCGCTGTAAACACTCTCCACTTCGGTTATAAAAACCAGTCTGTTAATGTTTTATAAGGCAAAAGTTGCTGTTTGTTCTGAGATCCGTACGAAACACATAAACGCAATGTGGGCACCATGTAGAATTTTTTAATGTTAAACCTGGCGGTACGTAAAGTTACCGCTAGGCTTTAAAAGGTTAATTGTAGTGCCTACTACCGATCCCGGTGGCCGTGCGACCCAAAGTGCAGACATGCGGCCGCTCGTTTGCTGTGATTGCAGGTTCGAATCCGGCTGGGGCCATGAATGCCTGTCACTTGAGAGTATTGTGTGCTGTCAGGTTGAAGTTTCTGCGTCGGGCTGATCACCCGTCCAGAGGAGTCCTACCGCATATGGTGTGTCTTGCGTGTGATCGTGAAGCGTCGACAATGAGGAGCTTGTGGCCCGCTAGGGTCTGTCGCGCCATTCAAGGGGGGGGGGGGGCTCTACTTATTTAGGGGGAAATAAATGTGACTGTGTATCAGTTTTAGTTATTTCAAAAAGTTACAACGGTGAACTACTAGAATTTTATTCTTTGTTAGTACGTCGACATTTTTCTGCCGCGTTGCTTACGTACAGTGAGAATCGTAATTGCTGTGACGACGTACAGTGTGGTAGATAAGTACCGATGTTTCGGAGTAACCTGCTGTCTCCATCACCAGGGTTATGTTTAAAGACTGTAGTGGTTTATGTTTTCTCGCTCGGTCGTCTGGCAGGTCTCGCTGAATTGGAAGTGGGTCAACGGCGAGGCCTAAGTTTACCCAGCGAATACACAGAAAGCTGCTTTCAGAAAATTTGAACCTGCGACCCCCAGTTTAGTTGTCGCGATCTGTTCTTTTTCTATACTGCCTGCCACTGTCAGCGGTTGACTTGTATGTCGAACTTTCAGTGTATAAGTTTTTGCTCACGCTGAAGGAAAAGTAATAAAGAAATGACACTAAGAACATCAGAAGTAACATTTTTACGTTCTTAATCTTGAAGTATAAAACCGACTTGTATTTTAGTTAAAATTTGCGGTACGTAAATACCGGGCGCCAAGGCGTCGTGGCGACAAAATTTTTACAGCAGTGCGTAATATTTTTCTGTCTTCAGTTTGGTACTGGCATCATCTTATCCTTCTGCCGCCTAGAATTTTTTAGGTGGGTCCTAGATTTTTGGAAAATATGTGCTCTGCTGGTTAAAACTAAATATGTTTAAATGTCAATTCTGGCTCGCCATTTTGTGTTCGAAGCAGAACGCATTGATACAAATCCGAGCTCTGTGTTGCTGTATGATCATTAATATGCCACAGTAAGGAATTCAGAAATTGCTCGTGTAATCCAGCTGAGGGTGTTGTGTTGTGAGGGGTTCAGGAGATAACTTTAACAGACTCACATGTATAGAAGAAGTGGGAAAAGTTGGTTGAGGAAGGCCTAAGAAGATAAGAAAACTAATAAATTTTTTTGTCTTATCTTCTTACTGTAATGTTTAGAAGGCCATCACACTGCCCAAAAATTGATGACGTGGGTTAGGGAGGATATGTCGTCATTCAGCACCACAGATGTCAGTTCTGTTTACTGTACAGCAGTTAATTCTCTTATAAATGTCAAATGGACATATGTCACTTGTGAATATACGAAATGGAAACATATCAGTGTTGTTTCAACTTCTTGATATTGAAGTTCGTTTCTACAGCAGAACGTTTCAATTTAAAATGTTAGCTGTTTATCCCACAGTAGCATCATAGGTTGTGGAAGTAAGTAGCTCAGAAGTAGTTTCCGCGATAGTTTAGCCTACCTCGTCCACATTTGTATACAGTATTTGCGGCAAGCAGTGTAACAAGTAGGTTTGTGTTGGGACTGTACATCATAACCAGTATCCTCAGTCCAGCGTGCAGGTTGTTGCTATACATCGCAGTAGAGGCCTTTCTGTACAGTGTTTCCAGTGCTCCTGTGAGGCGCCGGCAATGTACATAGGTAATTCAAAAAGTAAAGGCAATGCTGATATTAACCACAAACAAAGTGAAATGGACACAGAAGTAACGTAGGCAGAACCAGAGCTGACGTCTAGCATATCAGCAACTTCAGACACAGTAATCCGTCGGTCTTCTCGAATGACAGTGTCAGCAGGATTGGTGTTGCCTTGAGAGTGCAACGTTGGCGGGTGCCCCGATCGAGCTTCGTCGCACTCATTCTTCCAGATTTAAACCTTGCTACCCATTCGTAAACTTTTCCCTGACTCGTGCAGTTAACACTACCATACTGTGCTAACGTTCTTCGGTGGATGTCAGCAGGTTTGACCCTTCTGCCCAAAGAAATCTTACCACGGCCGGTTGTTCAATGACGGTGCAATCGGAAAGCGCAGCGTCCATGTTTGCACAGTCGCTGCTTCAGCCAGACTGACAATGGAGTGCCGGGCGATGCGTGTTGAAATCTGTCAGAATCGAGTTACAACCGGCTACAATCGGTTGGCTGCTATCGCTGGTGGTACTCGCTTAAATCACAAATTGCTTTTACTTTTTGAATTACCCTCGTATCTACATTTGTTAGTGACTCTTGCGTTTAGTAGGCTTGTTTGTTGTTGTCTTGTTGATATTGTTGTGAGACAATCTGTAGCGCAGTTCAACATTTCGTATTGTTCTCTGTTTTCGAAAACAGCCTATGAAATGTAGAAAAATTTGTTAGTATTCGGGTAATCTGAACCTGCAGACATGGACAACGGGCGGTCATTGCGGTTAACGAAGATGCAACACTAAGACTTGTTTTAGCTGTGCAGACAGCATCGTGTTCCACGTGGTAGCTTTCATGGTCCCATATGAAAATGCAAAAACTGCGGTGTCCTCTCATCCATTCGCCTTATGCAGTGAATAAATTTATACGTGAATATATGAACATGGTTTCCTTATGCTAAACAGTACAATAATATTGCCATGTTGTTTGCAGTGGCTAGCTGTATGCATGGATATCCACTAACACATGAAGAAAAATGGAATGGAACTTGAAATGAAGAAGGGAAGAGAAAGTGGAAGAAAAGGAACTTGATATACGCAATAGCACACGCAACATCTAGATTGTTGATGCTATCTCTTAAACTACGCATTGTGCCCCCTCTCACCAATTCCAGCGTATAAGGCACAGTAGTATCTGTATTGTGTATCGTTTCTGTTGAGCTGCATGCAGGAAGGTGCTATCTCCTTTTCATTACTACACGGTTAATGAAGTTGTTTTTAACAATTAGCGAAGTTATACAAGCATAATCAAATATCTTTGCGGCACATATCGCCACAGGGCACGACCCAGAGCCATGAATACTTACAAGCCATTTCACTGCCATAATCTTAATGTTATTGTCCCATATCATTCTCGATCTACAAGGTGACTTTTATTTTTCTTTCTTAGAATTTTTTTTTCACAAACTTATGGAGTCCTATTCACTGTCCTATCGTAGGCACATCCTCATGTTACTGGGTGGCCTACACAAACAATGAGGTTTTTGTTAGGCTTGTGTAATATCGTGAATTGCTTGTTTGTTTCATTCCTTTGATTGAAAATATTTTCACGGGCATTTTGTTTTCAAACGCTGGTAACTTTTTATAATCTTTCTTCAAAGTAAGAGACCAAGCCTCTCACAAGTACAAAAGAATACACACACACACACACACACACACACACACATATGTATGTAGTCGAACTCTGTTATAACGTCTTGAAAGGAACTGAATATTTTGTGTCAATAACCGAGGAGTATAATGCTATGGTTAACACTGACGAATTAATTGGCACCACAGAATATCTGACTGTATAGGCAAGGTGTCATATAAACCGATGTCGTTATAACCGGGTTCTAGTGTATGTGGATGTACACACACATTCACGCTCATATATATAAAAACACAGGTATTTCTATATTGTATCATACTGTACCTTATACTCAGAATATATGTATATATAATGCTGTAGACTTTATATAACTGCTAGACGTCGCGATAACATGTGTGAAGTGAGCGGCGTAATAATATTATTTGTAATTATGTTTAATGACGAACTTTGGTTTGATTCTAATGGGACTGAACCTTTGTGTTTTCATGCAGAGAATTGGTATTTTGAGAACAGTTGTACACCGGTCAGTGTCAGTGCATGCCGAACACTTACGGTTGTGGAAGTCATCGTTGTTTGCTCATGATGTCATTTCAAAACTAGCCAGTACACTACCTACGGACTGTCACCTTGAAACTAAAAATGTTGAACATCGTCAAAACACGGTCAAGCGAGGCCAATTCCCGAATCTTGCATGTTACTCAGTACCTACTTATGTAGCACACCTCTGGGTATTTTCAAAGTTCGTAACGTCAATCAGATGTTTTGTAGGAGTTAATAGCTCAGTCGGTTTAGTGGCTGGCCTAAGGGATGGACGGCCGAGCAATCGTTTTCGATTTCGGAGAAGATGGAGAAGAGATTTTCTTGTACTCCATTGTCCAGATTGGCCCTGGGGTTTGCCCACATTCGTATTCAGGGAGAATCAGGGACTTTTTCTCCAGCGGTAAAGCGGTCGGAACATAAACATGGCCACTCATCTTTATCTAATGCCGAGGTCAAGAATAAGTGGAGCTATGCCTGGACGGGGACAACTTTACTTGGTTTGTCTACCGTTTTTTTAATTTGCTTCAACATACCAGAAAAGTAATATGATATAGCTCATTCTTTCATTGAGCGAGCCCCGTTTCGTGTAGAATGCGATTTGTAATAGCATTTGTTGAATAAAGTTGCGTGGAGGTATGATGTTTTAATGCACAGTTGTATACCAAAAGTAGGGAAATGGGGTTCTTTGTAAAGAACAGTTGACCCTTGGAAAGTAACGGGAAGTGTAGCACTGACAAAAAATGTGCACACTTGCGCAGCAGAATTTGCGAGATGGATTATCTTCGATTACTTCAGTATCCATGAAGACGTTTTATTTTTGTGGCCTTGCACAAAGGTTTATTCTTTTGAATAAAAATCGTGTTAGTGATTTATTCAAATATGGGCTTGTGTGTCAACTCACGGGAATGTGCCTATGACAACTGCCAGCATACCTTATATGTTAAATTGCTCCAGATTTTACCTGCGTGTAAAACGTTACTGTAGGATTTGTTGAAAAGCTTCCAAGTAGTCTTATCAGGTAAAATATTAAACTTCCCTTTTTATTTCAAACGCATGGTGATTTAAATCAGCCGGAAACCTTATCAGCCGAGGTCTGCATTGGTCATCTCACTGTTTTAGGAACAGGCTCGTGGCTAATTCGTGCTAGCGAATATAAACTCGCCATCCATTTAAGGGCGTCGTATGGTAGGCTAAGCTGTTAATTCCTCCGTCTGGTTAGTGTGAGACGCAGGTTGAATCTGCTTAGGTAGGTAGTAACCAATTTTAAGTGATCTGTGCTACGTGTAGTTGAAATATACTGTTTAAAGTTTGTCTGAATCCACGGAACAGCGTCATTTTTACGCACCTTGTAGCGGCTCAGCGGATCAGAACGTGCCGCCTTGTGTAGAAACCGAAGGTTTGGTGGGGTTTTTCACAAGAGCACTTTGCTAAACTGTACATCGAACTTGTTCAGAGAAGCACTCTGCTGGCTTGTACCTTGCGCCAGTAAGCAGTAGTCCCCTGGACTGTGTATTGAGTACATTCGCAGCAGTACGCGCCTGGATCGTATTTTGAACATGATTCTTGCCGCAGTCTCGTCTTGCGACGGGTCCATAGCCTCTTCCGAAGCGAGTTCTCCACAGAGTGATCTAGTGCTTCCTCTTTAAATTTCCAGCATCCCATCGTTTCCTTACGATTATCCAGTAGCTGCTTACGTTTTCTTTCTCGTCATCCCGTCACTTGTACCATTCCTTCTATCTTTATGTCAATAACGCGTTTCAGAAGGCAGTTCCTACGCAAGACGTGACCAATCCAGTTAGCCTTTCTTCTTTTTATTGTATGTAGGATATTCCTCTCCTCCTTGACCCTATGTCATAGGCCTACTTCATATCTCCGGCGATCGGCCCAACTGATCTCCATCCTTCTCCAGCACCACATTTCAAAACTTTCCGGTTACTTCTGATCTACTTTCCGAAGTGTCCAACTGTCAGCACCAGATAAAGCTCTGCCCCAAGTGTAGGCCTTTACCTGTTTCTTCCTTAAAATTTAAGTCCAATTTGCCGATGAAAAAAGTCTTGTTGAATGTTGCTTTTGACATTCCAGTCCTAGATTTAATTTCACGTGTACGTCGTGGACCATTTGTTATCGTGCTACCTAAATAGTTGAAATATTCCACATTGTCGTGTTGTTTTTATGTATCGTCATATTGAACACGATTTCCCAGCTGTTGTGCTCACGTCCTGTTAATTTAGCTTGCGTTTTAATATTAGCTTCCCCACTACGCGCACGTCCGGTTTTGTGTTTTCAGCTACAACCTTGTTTGCATGTCTCAGCTCCACAGCGTCTGTTCGTGTCCCTTTCTTCACGTCCTTTTTTGATTTTATGATACATAGGTGGTAAAGAATACAAAATGTGAAACGAATCGTTGTGTGATTTCCATCCTCCGGATATCTCCTCTCCCTTATGTCCAAATGTTCTGCTCAAATCTCTCTTCACCCTCATTTTCGATATAAGTTAGAATCCTAAATTAGGAGCACAAGTCCTACACCGTAGTAAAAACAAGCGTTAAAATTATAATTATTACAAAATGCCGTACGTTAAGAAAACTTGCACCTGTTTTTCGTATTTCATAATGGTAACATTAATTACCCTATATTACCTAGTATGAGGCATTAGATTTCTCCATTTTCGCCATTTTTTCAGGAAAAACAGGTCGTTATTGTAGAGGGCAATAAACTGAATTACACATCTACAGATTTGAGCGGAAACAAAATCTTATTAAAACAGAGGAAGTGTACATAAAGCTCTTCTCAGGAAAACCATTATAAAAATCTAGCTTGTGTATCAATTTGATTGTGCTCTCTTTCGACAAGATTTACTGCATGTCTGTACGTATATCGTATCGCGGAAGCAATTCGCCAATCGGTCACACCAGTGCCGCGGAGATAAAGTGCAGATTCTGTTCCCTGCACGGTTCGCAGTCCCTTCCTTCCCAATTTCTACTGACTGCCCCTAACAAAACCGAACAGATCTGTGGATTGATACAAATGTTCTAACTTCCTGCTGTCGGAGTTAGTTTTAAGTCCACATTAATACGTCTCAACTGCCCCTTGATACGCCCCATCCAGGGTCCCCTGAGGTTTCATCGGTCCGATTGACGCTAACGGAAGTATTCCTGTTTGCGGCATCGCAGTCTTTGGCTGGCAGTTGTCATCCACACCAAAGAAATCGAGTGAAGAACATTTTTAATGTGATCTTGCACTCCTTTCTTATGTAAAGAAAGACTGGCATGTAATACTACATGTATCATTTATAAGCTTTCAAGGAACTTATGGATTTTCACGATATCTTGAGATCATTCTACATTTGTGGGTCAAACTTTTAATTTTGTAATGTCAGTAATAAAAACGTTGCAGTCATACAAACTTTTGAGGTGGGAGCGACACCTAGCGCCACGTAATCCGTTATCCTGACATTTGGTATGCATAAAGATCCCTGTAAACCTTATTAATGTCCTCTCATTTTCTTTCTGTGGTATGTGTAACAGCACCATTGTCACTCACAATGTACAATTAAATTTGTCATTTGGTTCGATTGGTTCATCCGGAGCACCATTATACGCCGACAGGCATAGGAAGTGTCGTACCGAGAGGTCATAAACATGTTTATAGGAGACGTGTGAGTCAGGAATGTGGCCCACGAGCTGCTTCTCTTTTTAAGTTACTTATGATAACAATACCAAAACTGGGGCTGTTTCTTGACGTTGAGGTGACAGGTGAAGGTAAATGTGTCCTTGTACACGCCTTGAAGGTGTATGAAGAGTGGAGGTACAGCTCCATTCGTTCTTAATCTTGGCATTAGAGGAACGTGAATAGCCACTTTCACGCACCGGTCGCCGTACCTCTGGAGAAAGTGTCCCCTGTAGACGTTCAGTAGGCGGCTGGGTGGGCCTCAGGACCGGCCTGGACTCCTTACATAACAGAAAGATCTGTTTCCCTCGTCTGGAATCGAACCATGATCCTTCGTTGGTTAAAAGTGTGGATGAAGCTGGATTGCATACCTGTTAATTTGTGTTTCTTGTTAGTCTCAGCGTAGGGCAGGCCTGTCGGGCGATAACAATCAGGCAGCATAAATTGTTGCCAGGTTTAAAGTAATTTTCTTATCGTACACGAAGCTTGGAACAATATAATACTTACCGGGAAACTCATGAAATCGTATGGACATGCCTTTGGCCTTCGGAAACCTTTTGTTTAAAGTAATGCATGAATACTGGGGCAATTATTGAGCCACTGGGCCAGGGATGTGAATTTTGATACAGACATGATAAGCATATCTACACGTCAAGTTTGAAATATTGGTTGCGGGTTGTCAGTTAAAAACGTGAGCATGGTGTGAAACTGCTGAGGTTTCAAAAATTTAACGCAAACAGAATATATATTTAGTTATTAAGTTATTTACAAGAGGGGATTCAGGTTTACAGAGCCATTACTCCGTACTGATTTGTAAATGGTTACCGACGTTTCGAAGAGCCGTAATGCCTTAATCTTCAGGGTCAAGCAGTCCAAATAGAATACTGCTTTTCTTGGAGTTGTATGCCGATAAGTATTAGCAGTTGGCGCGGTGTAACACACTAGAAGACTCGAACCTTCAGCATCATCACTGTGAGAACATAAAATCTCGCCTTTCTAACAAAGGTTTAATAAACTGACTGTAACGAGAGCAATATTTCTGGGTCTGTAGTTCCATAAACGTACTCTATAATTATTATTTGTTAAGAATAATTGAAATGTGAATCTGTCCCACGTAATCTGTTTGGCTAAAGTCCGGATTTAAGATAGTTAAAAATCATGTTCCGTAGCTTTGGAATTGTGGTAAGTTGTGGAATACAAAAAGGGAAGTAAAGACTCCAGTCAGGATAATATGTGTCTTGCCTGAGATTCGAACTGGGTTTATTTAGTCTATAAATTCAGAATTGTTCATTACCTCTTGTGCAGATATTTTCGTGCCAAACAAATACGTGCCGTGACACTATCAGCGTCACTATTTTTGTAGTCTTTGAGCTTTCCAATTATGAAACATGGATTTCTTAACAAATATGAAATTTAAGGACAAGATTGTGGCTCCCAGCGTTGTTTTGTAAGAAGTGTGTCTTCTTAGTTTTGGAGAAGCATTTCAGTCTCATGTGACGGACAAGCCAAATGTGGTAGAAAATTGTCTCTCCTTTCTTTCTGCAGCACACAAGAAAATTGTATGCATTTTTCCAGCCTTCTTCTCTTGTTTTTCTAAAGCCAGTGTGCGCTCTGGCACTTTCTAAAAGCTATGAAACAAAAATAAATAATGGAAGTTGAAAGAACAGGAACTTTACCGTACGGTCGATCTTCTAAAATTCTTTTCTCTTTCCACTGCCTCCCGAGCGCCACCAAATTTATTTACGAATGACAAAAACAAATAGCAATCGTTTAACGGTGGAAGCAAAGGTTCTGTGCATGCAACAATGTGGAGTCCATTATCGGTCAGCATTCGTCTTGGTCAGTTGCTGTGGCAACACGGAAAGATATTGCGATAAAAGTGGAATATGGTCGCTGCTGCTGGTTAATACACAGCTCTTGATAGGTGGTTCGGTGGGGATCATCTTGTTTCACGGCGTTCTAGGCAGGGCTGTGGAGTCGGTACGCAAAAGTTCCAACTCCGACTCCTCGATTTTTAAAACTTCCGACTGCTTGATTTTTGAAACTCCGACTCCGACCTCTTCATAAAAGCGCAATATGTATTAATAACGGTAAACCTCTAAGACATTTCATCGCCACCACGTGAATCATCAGGTTACTTTTTGACTTATAACCTATATTTAAGTATAAGTCTAATGGTTACTGTAGCTGTCAGGGCTCTGGAGTTGGAGTATCTAGTTAAGATTTTACACTGAGGTCGGAGTCGGAGTCGGTACATTTTTACCGACTCCGACTGCACCTAAAATTCCTTCCGACGCCGACGCCGACTCCACAGCCCTTCTTCTAGGACGCCTGACCTCGTCCCTGTACAGTTTGTTGTGTAGGGGTTTGTCAGGTTGCAAGTGTATGCATCGAAAATCAAGACCGTTGCTGAAGTTATGCGGCATATCAGAAACCAGGATAGCTTGACATAGGGATTAGGCTGTGCCATGGATTCCTGAGGAATCAGGATGCGATTTACGGCAGGCACAGGCCAGAAAAATGCAGACTTGGCTGCATCTAGGTGTTGGTGCGTCTCAGTAGTCCCGTTCCACCAGTTCTGTGGTCTGAAACTCCTAGCATAGCTGAGACCGTTCGGATAGATTTGTGACCAATTTAGGCTGTTCACTCTAATACATTAACCATACTGACCGAGTCCTATTCATACAATTTAAACTGTTTTAAATGATATAATGTTTTAACACGTACTTTTGAAATAAATTCAAATTAGAAACAAATTCAACTATGACAATAACCGTGCAGTAGATGTTTAAACCGACATATTTTCATACACACAATGAGTACTTGGATCACGTTATATATAAAATACAGACCATCCATATTTACGAATTCCAGTTAAAAAAAACAGACAAATGTGGAATGGGGAGGTAGTTGAGGATCATGAAACGGAGAAAAGTGGGTGGGTTAAAGAGAGAGAGAGGGAATACGAAACCGTCAACAACCCCCTTACCCCTCCTGACGTCACCATATCCAGCAATATAATAAAAAAATGGGCAAACACCCAAACACTAACTGGATTTTAAAAACCAAAATATGTTATGTTATGCGTGGACATAAGGGCTGCAGACGGGTGGAGGTTTTTAGTATATATTTTGAAGGCATTCAGGGTTTTGGTAAATGTAACAGAACAGACATTTTCACTCGCTGTCATTACTGGGCATGTACCGAGAAGAAGGGGGGGGGGAGGGTTGCAGATATTTCATACACGTTATAATTATTCTGCTAGCCCCGTACTGTCCCCCGCCCGTCACCACCCCCTTACCACAATATACACGCCCAGGCCCATCCACATCTATATACTATAAAACTGATAATTCGAAAATGAACGGACAATCAGTATAATCACCGTATGGGTTGGATGCTAGCTTTTTCACTGACCACAAAAGCTTTACTAATCCCTGTATAAATGATACTCTCGTATAACATCAATGCACAAAGCCTATAATATTGTACAAACCACCCCCACCCCTTCTCTTCAACTACTGTACAGTTACCCCTATCTGATTCCGTTTGATGTTTTCCACCGTCGATTAAAAAGCGTCACAGCCTTCACAAAGAATGGATTAGTACTACAGCAGGAGTGTGGGGCGGTGAGGGATGGTTGTTTTGTAATTAAAACAACGTGGGGTAATTATGGTTAGGAGCGAAGTATCAATGTTAGTTTAATACGAAGAGAAATTTTAAAGTGGTGTGAGAGAAAGTTATGTGTTTTTTGTATCATTGTAACAAGGGTGGACATTTTTGAAAAAAATAAAAATGCAACCGTGAAAGAGGTACAGTACAGTATAGAGACGTAGGTAGCGCGGAACTGAGGCGAACAAATGTTCCGTTATCTTTTCACGGCAAAGACGGCCTTTAATGTCTAGATATTAGCAATCAAGGTGCTGCAACTAGCCTAACGGGAGTTTACATGACGAAGGAAAGGCGATCTTTTTCAGTAAGCAGTCATTAAGTTTACTTTGGTTTCAAAATCACCGACATGTGGCTTTTTACTTCCTTTAACCCTTTTCAGTCGAAGCGTATCTGTTTTATATAAGGACTCAGTGCGTACCGCGCTGTAAACACTCTCCACTTCGGTTATAAAAACCAGTCTCTTAATGTTTTACAAGGCAAAAGTTGCTGTTTGTTCTGAGATCCGTACAAAACACATAAACGCAATGTGGGCACCACGTAGAATTGTTTAATGTTAAACCTGGTCGTACGTAAAGTTACCGCTAGGCTTTAAAATGTTAAACCTTTAAAGCCTAGCGGTAACTTTACATACCACCGGCTTTATCTCTAAACGCTTTGTATGTTGCCCAAAAAGTGTGTATATGTTTTGCAGATTATCACATTAATTACCAATTGTTTCCATAAACAGCATTAACCGAATGGTCTGGGTAGTGGACGGGGCGTGTTTTCTCTGTGGCGTGCGAACTGAAATTTTGGATGGTCTTCAGCCTCCAAAGGTTAATTACGCATGTGCTGTCATGAACTTTTAGCTGTGTGACAGAATATAAATCCGTCGGTTATTTGACATTCATTAGGAAGTAAAAATAGGACACTTTATCTGTAGACCATCCCCGTCCATTTGCCTGTGACCTAATGTCGACGATTAAAATGTTTGTCGGATTTTCGTGAAATCTCTGGTAGGGTTCATTCAAAAATTTGCGGCGCAAGCGTTAATTCTTGTATGCGTAAAGGAAATTAGGCTACATTTGCGTGTGAACCATGAAGCCCTATTGCATTCGAAGGTGAAGCACGTCTTGGCAAAGTGCGTGTTCTGAGTCACGGAGCACACCATTTGCAGTCTTGCATCTTGGCGGCGCGTTGGTTTTATTCTCGTCAGCAGGTTGGTTTGTTAATCATTGTGCACAGCGTGTTGCTTATAAATCCCCATTTGTTTTTTAGATACGGATTACACACAACTTTAATGAAAGTGTGTTACCTTTTTATTGTTGCTGTTCCAGCTGAAGAGGTTACTCAGCGTTCCTATTTTTTACTTATTCCTATCATCGTGATTTATTTGTTTCGTAGTCCTTCCCTCTTCTACCTACTTGTTCACAGTAGGTGTAAAGGGTTTTGATTTTTCTTTTGATCGTACTTAAGCACACGCCACATTCGGTAGGACTCCTCTGGACGAGGGATCGGCCCGTCGCAGAGACCTCTACCTGACAACACAAACACTGTGCAAGATAAACATCCGTACCCCCGGTGGGATCTTGTGGGGAAATATTTTATAATGCAGTCTGTTCGAAGATAGGAGGGAAATGATAAGGCTAATGCCATTGACAGGACTGGATCGTAAGGATAGGCGTAATTGGGCTTGTATCAGGATCGTATCCAATAGTGTTTTTTGGTTCTGGCAATGTGAAGCCTAGGATTTTACTACAACAGTGGTAATTGTTTTGTTTAGTGCTTTTGAAAAGAATGACATTTACAAAATCCACGCGTGTTAACAAAGAGCCGGGGTACCATAGTCTGTTTATTGAACAGGCCACAATCCAAAGAGCCGAGCAACGGTGGTAGACATCTGCGTCCTTCTGGGTTCTTTCGCAGCGTGTGTTCATTGTTTAATTAGTTAATTGGTTAGTTTGTTCGCTACTAACTCAACAACCTCCGCTGCTCAACAACACACAAGAGCGAAGGTGTTAATTACACCGCGTCTAAAACTTGAAATCTCGAATCTTGGTTCGATCCCCGGCAGGTGCGGTAAATGCATCTCTTCTCTAAATATTTAATTCCGCCGCTGTGGTTCACACAGCCTCCTTCTCAATGGGTATTGTGGCATCTCTCCTCGGGATAAAACGGTCGGGGCGTGAGGCTGACCACTCATCCTATTTAGTGCCGAGGTTAAGAATGACTGGAGGTATACCTCCACTCTCTCATATTATTTCGTGGTGTGCTCGGGCATATATTTAATTTTACAGTTAATAAATGGTCTCAGGCTGGAGTGTGCTTGTTGAAAAAAGGAGTTACAACTCACCTCACGACGTTGCACTGTCTGTGCTGAGTAAGGTGTGAGGGTGTGAAGTCTGAGTGGCATCTATTTGAACTAAATTCCCGTCATCATCTTATAGTAAATTACATATTTTTAAAAATAATATTACATAGCATGTAGACTCAGTATCATTGTTTTCCTCTCTTAGGCCCACCTGAATATCACCGGTCTTGACAGGGGGTGACTTCTTCAGTGGAATAAGAAATAAGAATGGAAGAATCTCAGTAGTGATGGGGAGTGGAGAATTCGCAGATGCGGGCCGTCTTGGCGAGTAGCATGTTCCCTTGGGATAACTCTGTTTATACTCTATATTTCCCCTTTCAGAACGATCGAACCCTCACTGTATCAGCTTATGATACAAATGCCAAGAGCAGATATTTGGACTCTCCCATATTTCACCTACTTTCCAGTGAACAGTTATAAACTTACTGTGAAGGGCCCTCAATTAGGAATGAACCACGCGTCCCTCTTTTTCATCCTGTGGGTTGTGGAGGTTGTTAGAAAAGGGTCTTTATTAGCTAGCAGGAAGTATAGCTTCCCTTGATACGCATCCTCTCACAGTGTCGTAACTTTTTAATTCGCACTTTGCTTGCTTGTTACCCTCCTAAAGGCTAACTCGCCAGTCAGCAACTTGCTGCTATTGTTGAGGCTAAATCGGACGGATATCTGTGGAGCCCATCATCATCTCATTCTGAACACCTTAAGGCTAAGACAGGGGTGTTCAAACATTTTATTGCTTGTGTCTTTGATGACAACGAAATCCTGATTTTTAAGTCATGCGTTTTTGCTACGAGGCTTCTAGAGACGCCTCTGTATGCTTTTTGACAGTGAATAGTGCATCGAAGTATAATCAGTGAACGAATCATCGGCACGGTATCTTAACTCTATTTGCCTTACATCTTGATTTTGTGTGCTGGAAGTACGCAGGCCCATCTTTGTAAAATTAAATGCAAAAATGTAAAATGAAAGCCTGGAATGTCTACGGATTACACTTATGTGTGGGTTCACAGCGTCTGTTGACGAAATTGCTGGCTGAAACACCGAGGAAAGGAGTTTTATTCTCTGCCAGTAGACATTCCTGCTTTCAAAAGCGTCCAGATTGCAGAGGGGGCCAACCCGATCAGCCAGTCTAATACATATCAAGGGTCGCGAACCTGGCCTCTCGCCTCCCGTCTGCTGCCGAGGTTAAAAGTGTGTGCAGATACTGTCAGTCTCTTTCCTGCTACACACTTATGGCTTGGCGCAGCTTCGTCTTACGTTACACTGCGTCTGTTGTCAATTCTGTAAAGCACAACCTTTCTTGGGAAGCTGATAGTCACTTACCTGAAGAAATTTTTTCGCTACTGTGGAGCGCGAATGTGCACTGCCTTGTTCAGTAGAGAAAGCCACTTGACCCCATGTTGAATGTAGCCCATAAACGTTCCACCCTGTGGAGATTCGCTGTAATATTTTTGTTCAGTCTACACAAGCGTGTCCCTTTTATTGTCTGATGTTTCGTTTAAATTTGGTTAAATGTTAATGCTATAACGGAGTACGACGGAAATATCTGAGGTGGGGCGGTTTGTCATTCGTTTCTGTTTCGGATTTTATTTCTGGCCATAGTATTCTGTACTTCTTGCATGGAGACGACGCGCAACGCCTCAGTAGCATACCGGCTCAGTTTCGTAGTGTCTTCCATGCTACGAGGTGGCTTCTTACGCGGAGTGGGGTGCGGATGGCACAGTAGTGGCTAGCTGCAAACGTTATCTAACGACGACTGATGTGAGACTGTTTATCATTGCTCGGTTCTTGGACTTCGTCGTCTAGTATGCTGAACAGAACACAACGTTTAGGAAGTTTGAGCTGCTTTCAGATAGGTAAATCAATCCCTGTACACGCGTGGACATGCCGTGAGGGTTCCAGGAGGTTGAGGCTCCCAGATTTCCAGACAGTCAGCACGTGAAGCTGGTAAGTTTGTCAGCCCTACGCATCGGCCTGGTTTACCCCCCACCCCAGGAAGTATTCCTGGTGCTCATCGCTCATCTCTGTTAGAGGCTGACTCGACGCCAGAGCCGTAGTGCGGCCGGAAGGAGTAGGTCAGTGACACCATCGGGAATGGAACCCGCGACCTTCCGGCTTGTAGCGCAGTGCCTCAACGAACTGCGCCACCACGTGCCCCCAGCTGCTTCCACCCTTAGGTGAAAAAATTTGTAGGCACGTAGTGAGTTTGGTTTGTTAGACATTCCTGTCTGAACGATTAACCCGGCTTGAATGTCGACGGAGTGACCAGCTGTACTCCTTGAAGTTGTGCACAATCCGTCCTGGGATATGCAGGCGGCTTCCGAACATGTACTAGCCACGACAGATTCTTGCTTTAACTAACTATGCTAGAATCCACAAAACAATGAACATCGCAGTGGGAACTGAAGTCGGACGGACGCTTGTCTTCACCCCCTCCCTCCCACCATTGCCTTCAGCAGCTTAGGTTCTTCCCTGCCGTAACAAAGTGATAAAACAGTGATAGTAGGGAGACAGGGATTGGGAGGGAGGGGGACAGGAAAGGACCTGAGAGTTGGGGGAAGGTATCCTAATGTCAGGTGCGGGGAAAGTCTGTGTTCGTTCTTTCGTTGACTCAACTCTATGGACAGGATTTCTTTTTCATTTCTGTTCTTTTGTGTTCAGGTAGTCAACACATTCCCCGCGTTTTGTGTAACCCGAAGATTCATTACCTTGTTCACAGCAGCCCGCCATTAGCTTCGAACCTGAGCCAGGTGAGTCCGGTCGACACCCCAATTAGGTGGCCACTCACCCTCGATAGAATACGGACACTGTTAATATGTTAAGCTTTACTTCTTCCCCTACACATCTTTTAATATTTATGCCTTCTTAAGCACAGGAACAAATATTAGATATATTTGCCTTTAATTTTACGTATGTTTGCCTGAACTCATCAAAACTATATTAGCGTATGTTCACTACGAGCTTGATATAAAGCGCAGTAGTAAGAAGAGTGATTTGTAAGCCAGCAGTAGAGGCATGTTGTCGGGATAATCTGCAGCAAGGAAGTTCACGTTGGCTGGCGACGCAGAAACTAACCTGAGGGCAGTACCGATTCTTGACTTTTGTGGAAGGTTACGAAAATCGTATTCTAAACTACGCAGCTTAGAATGTAGGCATGATTCGCATCGGTTCCACTTTGTATTCACAGATTCAGCTGTTGTCTGATGCGAGAACTTTCTATGTATTTCACATCCCTGGCGTTAGGAAAAACGGGATGGGTGAGTGTTGGTAGAGACCGCGATGCCAGCCTGACAGACTGACTGCCAGGCTGACCCTATTGTTTGCGTGCCCCTGCATCTGAGAGCAAGCTTTACTTACTTGGTGGTAGTTCCTATAGAAAAGCAGCATCACTGTGTATCAGGGTAAAGCTGGGGGGAGGGGGGGGATGAAAGCGGAACTTCCTTTCCAACCCCTGCGGCGCTTGAATCGGGCACGGGAAAGCATCCGAGGGCGTCCAATTGAGCAATGAGCCATCAGTAAAGGGGGATCTATACACGTCGTGAAATGATGCGTGTTCGACCCCCCATCCCACCACACTCGCGCTGGGAACTTCTTCCTGTGACTGCCACTACACCCTACAAAACAGACCAACTTACAGATGATTTTTCTTTCTTTTTATGTCGTTTCCATACGTACTGCAGAAACCATAGGCATCTCCTGATACAGTTGGCATAGTCTTCGGTTAATATTTTGGACAACGTTATTTCCGTTGCTAGAACAGGTATCCGTGAAAAATGAAACGTAGTTCATGTTCGGGAGATCCGAGGTTCTCATAGCGGTTTCGCCGATGATTCAAGTCTTCTGGAACGTTACACCGTAACGACTGGGAAAGTGTTCTGCCATTCGAGATGGTGTAACACCCCAGAACAGTCAACTTTTCTTAATTGATGTTGAATTGATCACAGTCTGAGTTTAGAATTGTATTGCGATTAATGCTGAAGATGGGGGCAGCAAATGCCTCTGAAACCTTTTTATTCACCGATTCTGGTTCAAGATTCACAACTAGTAAGATCATAATCCGATGCTTGAAGTTCCTTTATTTATTCTTGTACTGTCTGTGTGAGCCTGAGTGAGTCATATTGATTTTGTGTGTGAAAGACCTCTCTGTGGAAGTTTAGTGACCGGCATTTCTCTGTGAATGGAAATAGAAGGTGTAGGGACGACGGTATCTGCACAAAGGGAGAGTTCTTTGGAAAATGAACGCGCTTTTATTTTATCCATTTTATTATTTTCAAGAAGTGAAAGTCCATAAACAAACTTCTTAAAGTGCACCAGTTGTATGGTTGGATGGGGGGAAACAAGAAATCCATACGTTTTAATTGCAAACTTATTAATCAGAACCTTTTAGTTGCCGCAGACGTCTGTTTAAGTCTCCGAACTCAGAATTCTGCAGGTCAGGACATCGAAAAAGAACAAGATTACAGGGGAACGAGAATAAGAACGGGAACCCGAGGAACACGTTGAAGGAGAAGAGGTGGGGGAGACCGAGGAGTAGGGATGTTAAAGGAGAAACCAGAAAGAGAAGTGAAAGGAAGGTGAGAAGTAGGAGTAGAAAACGACAAGAAGAGTATATAAAATAATATAAGAAAATAGGACATTGAATGTATTTATCTTTATAGTCGCTTCCAGTGTGTCCTTTGGCACGTGCCACGCCGCAAAACTGACTTGGATAAGATAGGTACAGGCGGTTAATACAAAACAGAGCTTGTGGGCATGTGAAATGACGTCCACTGATGATGTTTTTAATGACAGGTTCAGGTTCCATGACATAAGTTAGTTTCCTGGATGCCTGAGCACGCGAGTAGTCAGCTAGATACCGTGATTTGAAACCTTACGTTACTGTGTCCAGGTCTCAAACAATAGAGACACGTGACAAATGCACATGTAGAAGGAAAAGCGATCTTATTCGCGTAACTACTGAAGACTGGAACGGGCTTGTGACACCCGTTCCTTGAGTGTGAAGAACCCGCAGGTTTGAAAGTGGACAGGTTACCATTCGTAATCAACAGTGTGGACAGTTTTGGTTGTCTTGGAAGCGTAGAACAGGGCGGCGATTCGAATTTTGTGTAGCTGTGACCAAAGTGGACAATAAACACCCTGTTTTTGCATGAAGCTGACATTGTAGTCCTGTAACATGCTTAGTTATAGCTATCAAAATGCCGAACAGGAAGAATTTCATTATCCAGAGCCCTGCAAGTTCTGCATTGCAAGATCTTGGCTCCCTGTCTGTGTAGTAGGCAGCTATCCTTCCTGTAGTCTATTGTTCAGGTCGCGTCTGTCTGTCCGTCTGTCTTCCAGTTGGTTTCTCCTTTACGTCCGTCCGGTATGGGCTACCTAGCAACGCTCCACTAACTAACATGGTTACTGCCTGCGTATTGAAAGTCCAGCGTCTCTGGCCCATTGTGATGCTGATCACAGCCGTCCGAGGGTTGTCTGTGTATAGTCAGGCGGACCGCAGTAAAAATTGCATAGCTGCCAATTTGAGAATAATGTATTAGAGCCTGCCATGTAATTGTTAACTCTTTAAAGCACAGTGCTTACTGTATGTACCACTTGTTTAAAGTTCAGAACTCTGCATTTTGCTTACGTGGTGTAGCTATGTATTGCGTATATTTCTAAGAAAAAATCACTATTGTGGTATTTCGATAAATAATATTATGGGCACTCAGTATGTTTTCTTCTACGTAGGGACTGGGTTTTTGTATATTGCTCAGGCTTGCAGTGGTTTAAATTATGTTAGTTAAATACTGTTCTCTCTGTGCTAGCTTAAACGGCTGGGACTGATGAAACACATTTTTCGACCGTGGTGTTATGACAAACTGAGGACTGTAGCCCGTTATCCACGTCTCCTCTTGGAATCATGGGGCGAATTTTGGGTTCTTTGTGTTCATATCTTTGTAGAATCATTTCCAAAGAGGAAACCGTAAGGTACCCGAAGAAATTGCACTTTTCCAGAATTTGACATGGACATTCGATGCAAAATAGACGTGTGCAGAGGATCTGAAATGCTTTTGATTTTACTTTACTTCAGTAAGATACAATTGTTGGTATCTGTGGAGTGATTGAATATTTTTAACGTGTCGAATAATTCCTCTGACAAATTGTTATAATTTCCGAGTGTGAGGGCACAAAAGAAGAAGTACTAAGCTTTACCTGTCTAAGAGTTTCCGGATACTGTCAATTTAATTTGATCCGCGAAGGGATGATAGATCTAGTGTACGAGTATTTACAGGTGTTAGCTACGAGATGAAATTTTTGATTGCCTGCACGGGTTGCGGTATCCATATACGTATACGAAGACCTACAGATTCCATCAAAACGAGACGTGCCACATAAATCTGCAACAGATGTGCTTTATCTGTTCGGTGGGTTATAAATCAGAAACGGGTTACCACCTGCGAGATTTGAGGCTGGTACAACTCCAAACGACTGAAGGAGAGTCTCATTACATGAAGAATGATAGCTGTCAATCTCCCTTAACCCTTTAAAGACGAAGCGTATCTGTTTTATATAAGGACTCAGTGCGTACCGCGCTTTAAACGCTCTCCACTTCGGTTATAAATCCAGTCTCTTAATGTTCTATAAGGCAAAAGTTGCTGTTTGTTCTGAGATCCGTACAAAACACATAAACGCAATGTGGGCACCACGTAGAATTTTTTAATGTTAAACCTGGCGGTACGTAAAGTTACCGCTAGGCTTTAAAAGGTTAAAGAAAGCGGGGGCTTGACTGAGCTGAGGGTGATCTGCGCAGTAGCAGGAGAGTGGGGAAAGACGATTCGCCAGCCACGTGGTGTTATTCCGAATCGTCGGAATCAGTTACAAGAAGTTGAAGCAGTGATATTAAATTGTGTCATCACGAAAGGTTGAAACACTGAATATCAGGGCTCATGGTGCTTCTATTTTCAGGGCAGCCCAATTGTTGCGGGTTGTAAAAGTATAACGTATTGCAAGAAGACGTGGTCTTTAAACACTTTTTGATCAAGTTGGTCTGTGGCAACAGGAGGAGAAACTGGCTAAATCAACTCCTTCATAAGTGAAATCAAATGAGGGACCCTGTTGGAGGTAGCAAGCGTCTCAGAAACGTTGGTACACGCACACCATTCCACTTGGCGTCATGTTCCAGAAAACTGGAATTTTTACTCGGGTTGCGACGTATGTCTTGTTACATTTGTAGATCGCAGATCTCGAATGCGGCTTGCAGTGTCTGTCGATCACGATCTTGCACAGAGAGGGTGTCGTTGCTTTGTCTTCCCCGGCAGCAGTTCTAAATGACCGTTCTGTACTCCTGAGTTGTGTTGTTATAGGTGGCACTGTTTCTGACGTGAGGTGGCAGGGATTTATCCGACCCCATATTAGGGTGGGAATTCATGGTGCTAACGATAATAGGATAGTACGAGCGAGCTGCACCTCAGTAGGTCACGTGACTGCGTGGCTCCCGTTTAATTCTCGGACACGTGTTCAACGAAAGCCTCAAATAATAATAAATGATGATATAGAAGTGAGTCACATTCATTGAATTGCATTCATTCATCAATTCGTTTCCCATAGACGCGTGTTTGGGTTCTTCTCAGTTGTGTGTTACTATAGAATATAAGAAGGGGCTAAGGACGGGGCTTCATAAAACGTTGTCTGGCTTTCGCAGTTCTACCTGGAGTTGCAATAACATATACAACCAGACTTTCATAGATGCCTGCATTAAGCTGAGTTACATCATCTGTAATCATACCAGACATTAGAATTTTCTGCTTATCTTATGGTATTGAAATGGCAATAAACAAGACGTACGTATAACATAACATCCAGGCACCTTTGGCTTTTTTCCCTGATAACGAGGAAATTATACAGTGCAATATTACGTTAGATCGTCAACCTTGAATCTACCAACCAGATGGCGCATTGCCGTGTTCGCAAGACCTCTATGTAACGAACATGTATGACGTCATCACCACGTCATAATAATTATGAGGTGAGCTCGAGGGTTATCGTCACTGGCGTGGTGGAAACGTGCACAAATATACACTGGCTATTTACGTCACGTATCGCGCGGATTGAAGGAGAATCTGATGAAGAGACACAGATATGTGCAGCTGACGCATAGTTTTGAGTGGCGCATCTTATTAGTTTTGTTTAAAAAACCAGTTCCTATCGGACGTTGGATCTACCATTATCAGATGAAACACAAATTACGATGCCTGCTGTGCTGGGTCCGTTGGATGACATCCATACTCTGACCCCAACAGACTGTACCTTAATGTTTCGTAACGTGGTGTGTTTATGTAATAAAAGCTGATCAGCATTATTTGTCGCCTCAAGGACGCACCGTCGTCACGGGCTTTAAACCTACATTATGTGAATTAATGCGTGAGTCTACGTTACTAATCGTTTCAACAGTGACGGAAGGTGCTGCTATAATTAGGCCAATTTTTAATTTTTCGTCGTGTTATGTTTATTAGATTGAGGACTTAATGTGTGTGCCGGTTTCAGATTCCTCAACGGAGTTTGTCCTTTGACATCATCGTACGTTTCCTGAACGTTTCCAATTCCCTGCTATACTCGTCACTGTTTTTCCCTTTTCACGGGTTCCTGAAATCAAGGAATACGTTGACTAGCCAAGTGGTTATCAACTTCTCAAGACGTACTGTGCTTCAGGGAGATAGTTTATTTAAGAGGTCTCTGATGGTAGGTACTGTTATGTACCTGAAAACAGAAAGACATTCAGCTTGCCAAGCAGTATACAAATACCGTATTTTTGTTTGGACAATGCACAACATTTAGAGCTTTCTGCCAGGCTGAAAATAATGTTACTTATTAATACTTATTGTAACACACCTTTATAAATAGAAACATTAGCTAGTGTACGTATTTATACCGTTTGATTAGCAGAGGTAATTAATATTATATGTCCATAGTGTGTGTATGTCCGATATCAGCTAACTGGCCCTTATTCAAACGCATACATGTAGAGTAATGCCACTGTTGCGTTACCAGCGGGCCGTGTTCTTTAAAGCACATCTCTGGAACAGCAGTTGCCGGGGGAGCGGGGGGTGCACTTAGTTTACGCTGCGAAACAAATCGTTGTCTAAACGCTAGGTCTTCCATCATCGTCCCTGGGCATTCAGTCGGCTGGGAATCAGGCTAGCTGGCTCGCTGGACATTAGCATTTGAGATTGCAGTACGAAGGGACGCAGTGTGTGTGTGTGTGTGTTCCTATTCATCTGTCTGTCCATTCATTTTTACGTATAATGTAACTCCTGTTATGCCGGGTTAATCGTAGACACGCTGCATTGTGAAGCAAAAGTGTCACATACTAGGAGGATTCTAAACTCTTTACCTGTCTAATTAACTAAGTCACTAATTACCTAACCAACTAGCTAACTCGCTCCATGGCGTAGAGCTTATCTTAAGAAGCTGATATGTGGGCATCTCGTCAATAATTTTTCCGGCTTTTGTTGGAAAGTGAAGTGTTATTTCTCTATTCATAACACCGCCAATTATCACACTTGTCAGTTAAACCAGGCTCAAAGCTGCGTACACTTCAAGGCCCGTTTCATTATTTCCATAATATATTTTGCTAGGTGACCAAGCAGTTAGCTAAATGATGTACTGAGGGGCTAACTCTCAGGTGGTCAGTAATATAGTGCGGTTTCTTTTCCGAAAACCTCGCCGTGTTTACAAAGACACTCACTGTGCAGTTCAGTTGATAATTGAAAACACGCCTTTCGAGAGAAAAATGCTGTTGTGTATATGTATTCAGACTCAAAAGAAAAAAGTAACAAAAGCCAAGACGAAATTTCTACCAAAGCGATCTTCATGGTTAGGTTAGATCTATGTGGTTTTGTGAAGGTGGACACGGTCTGGTTTTAGGACTGCTGTCTTGCAGTCGTGATGGCTTGCTTGGTAACATTTAAGCACATTCAGAACTGATTTGATCAGCTTAATAGCATGGCGGGATATTTAGATTAATTGCTGTCAGTGTTTTTTCAGAGTGTAAGTACATTACGGCAGCACATAAGATATAATTGCATTTGCTCTTTTCAATGACCTTTAGTTTTGTGCAAAGCATTGTGCCCATAATTCTGTCATCTCATATAGGTTGATTGCAATTACGATGGGTTTTTGAGTGCTGTCCAATTAATGCTATCAGTGGCATATTATAGCAGCATGCGCTGGCATAGATACAATACATTGCCTCTCTTTCAGTCATTAATTAAACTACTGTTGTATAGTCTCGTTCCATGAAACTGAATGCCAACTTTCAAAAAACTCAGCCACAGGAATAGTTTTTGTACAGACAGTTTCCCGTTCGTAGGACTGAAACGTTTGTACCTGCGGCGAACATTGTTGCACGGCCTGTCGTCGCTGAGAGGCGCAGGATGACAAAGGCTCAGTCTGATTTCGTGTTTACACCTGCTTATTTTTTGTAAAATTGCCAGTTGTTACAACGCACCTGTATTCCTTCTTTGTTTATTTGTTTATGCACTTATCTGTTACTATTTTTTGTTTAGTTTTCGTAATCCTCTGCCTGTTATATTTCTTGAAGTTTCTTTCATTTTCTTTCATCGTTCCTACATCTGTAAATTCCTCACCATACTTTTATTTTCTTTCGTAGGCCTGTTGTTTTACATATTATTTTTGTCCTGTCTTGTGTTCTCACCTTTCACTGTTCCTCAAGGCGTCGTGTATGCACAGAAAGAAAGTGCGTTCTCGCCTTGGGTGCGGGAAATACGTCTTAATTTTTCATCTGTTCATAAGTTTAAAAAATATCGTGGAAACTGTGGCACACTTTCTGTTACAGGCTGTCTCGTACGTTCTAATTGAAAAGCACAGTAAGGGTTATGAGAATACTTTGTAGCTCACAGTGCTGCTCCTTTGACGCAGGTCGATCACAATTTCGCACAAACTATAATTTCCTTTGGCCACAAAAACCACCCCTTTGAGTAATTACAGACCTTACATAGCTACGTGCGTACGAGCAGAGGTGCAAGACCAAAGGGGTGGATTGTGCATGTGTTTCTGTGGGAACAAGTTACCTCTCTCCAAAGGGTTGTTGGGGTGGGCGGAGTAGGGGAAAGAGAGGAAAGGGGTTACAATGGAACGTGATTTTTAATCGGCGCGACAAAAGTCAGAGATCTATCATCACAGGAAAGACACGGACGGACGGACAGGCGAACCTTTAGTTGCATAAGGGTGGTGAGTCACAGAGGACCATACACCCTCCTTTACTACGGCGAGTCGACTGCTAAAGGAGCAACCAACTGGATGCTGCGACAGGATAGAGCGTGTTCCGTTATTCCTGGCGTGGTATGTGATGGCTTTGTGTTAGGGGCGCTGAATCTTTGCGTTCAAATCGAATTAGTAACGTGACGTATGTCACCGTAAATATACAGCTCGTAAACTTTTAAAATTGCTTCGGTATTCTGTCTCTGGTTTGTCAAGGAAAGGGTTAAAAGCAGGGCCGATCTAAGAGACGGGCCAGCCGGGCAGCTGCCTGGGGCGCCAACCTATAAAGGGCCTTTAAGACATCACTGGAATACTCGAAAAATATCTTGCTAGTGAACTGAGGTTTCTACATGCGAAAGAACTTATCCGAAAATTATCCGTAATTTGAGCACGCGCCTCAAAAATATATGCCAGCCGTGTTCTAGGCTGGAAAAATGTGAAGAATATCGGTTTGAAGGGCGCCAAATTATTAGTCTGCCCGGGGCGCCAAATTATTAGTCTGCCCGGGGCGCCAAATTATTAGTCTGCCCGGGGCGCCAAATTATTAGTCTGCCCGGGGCGCCAAATTATTAGTCTGCCCGAGGCGCCAAATTAATACCCTACCTGGTGCGCCCATGTGTGTCGGGCCGGACATGGTTAAAAGACGTATTCTCGTTCCAAATGTCTCCGCGGGCAACATAACACAGTGTGGCGGCCAATATGTTGCCCTCAAGCTGTGGGTTGAACAAGCCCGACCTATATCATACAGCGTCGATAGTACATGTATGAATATTAGTCTGCAGCATTGGTAGAAAGACTCTGGCAGGATAAAACCCACGTACTCATAGAAAACCCGTTCCATTGCCATTTTGTCCACCACAAATCCCACATGGACTACCCCGGTGTCAAACCCAGAAACCAGTTTTGTTGCAGTGGAAATGCATACGTTGTCGCTATGCTTAATTAAGTACCATGTCATTTTTACGTTGTATTTACCGTGCATTTTCTTAATATAATAATAACAATCCCCAACCAATGCACTAAGATATCACTTTTATTTAACACTCACTATCCCGACATGTTTCGACGCTTGTCCGCGTCATCTTCAGGGGATTGTCACTTTCTTATCACAAGACACTCGTCATGTTTAAAAAAAGGCAGCTAAAATTAATGTCAAATTAAATGTTGATAGATGTGGCTCCCTCCAGTATGGAGGGAGCCACATCTATCAACATTGTTAACGGCTGTACCGGACGGAAAAGAGACAAGTATCTGGAAGGATAAACCTACGACGCTGGAAAACATATATTGCTCTTTCGTGACGATAGGGTGGCCGTCGTGGAGGCACATGGAACTTGACGAATATATTTCATATTTTCGCGCAATATCTTAAGTGGAGCGTCATGAGGGCTCAAAAATTCGATTCTTAGTTTTTAGCATATTTCAACGCCCCGCTCTTATGTGCATCAATTGACGTTAGTTTTATTAAAATCCAACATCTCGTTAAATTTTAATAAATTATTATTTAAGGCTATGCCCTTTAAATGCCACACCCACTTTTTGCACTGCAGCAAAAAAAAAGCTGAAATTCCTAGAGTTTTAGGGTTAGAAAGGATATTTCTTTCTTCGATGTGGAGAGAAATGTTGGTCTGTAATGTTTCACACACTGCCATTTGTGTCGACAGTCGCATCTAGTTCTGGTGTTTTTTTCCTGGAGGGGTGTGTGTGACTTGTGTTCAGTTATTATTTCAAAATGACTAGAACAAAGAAATTTGCATCGAAACCAGAATTTAGAGAAAATAAATAGGTACGTGTTAACAAGGACACAGGCGTTTCAGAAAAGAGACAGCCTCTATCTGACCAAAGTGGCGATATCAGTTCTGTTAAACATAACCTCACAGCATCAAACAAAAATATACATGGCACTTCTGTGAATACTGAAATGAAGGTAGGTGAGAACAATTTCAGTAAAAGTGGAAGTAATTTTACTCAGGATGGGAACACTGTAGGTAGTATCAGCCTGCTTTGTGCCTTTATACAAAAAAACAATAATTGCAAACATTGTTGGTGGTAATATTTCTTTTTTGAAAATCCATCAAGTGGAGAGGTATTGTAAGCAATTTAGTTATTAAATGCTGTACATGTGATCATACTTCAGGTATAATGACTTCAAACATTACCAGGAGCAGGTTCTATGCTGATAACATCCGTTTAGTGTATGGCCTAAGGTAAACTGACAAAGGCAGTGACGCAGGTAAAACGTTATGTGCAGTGCTGAATATTCCCCAGCCTCCAATAAGTTTTGGTATTTATAATAAGACTACTGGTTCAGCTGTGGCTGATGTGAGTGTATCCTTCATGGTGCAAGCAGCCAGAGAAGCTGTAGCAGAGAATGAGGAAGATGATCCATCACATATAACTGCCTGTTTTGATGGTACCTGGCAAAAACGTGGACACACATCCCTGAATAGCATTATATCAGCTACCTCTCTTGACATAAGGAAAGTGAGAAGTAGAAATAATGCGCAAGTCTTGTTTTGTTTGTCACAACAATCCAACCTCCCAATATGAGTGTAAAATGAACTATGAAGGTGCAAGTTGTGGAAATGGAAGGTGCTGGTGTACTCAACATTTTTACTAGTATCATTCTCTTTATACCCAAGGTGTTTGTTACACAAAGTATCTTGGTAATGGGGCAGCAAAGCATATCAAAGGGTGGTTGCAGGGAAGCTGTATGATCCCAACATAGCTGTAACAAAATTGGAATATACAAGACATGTACAGAAAAGAATTGGAGCAAGACTGAGGAGACTTGTGAAAGAAAAGAGAGGAATAAAATTGCATGACAGGAAACCTGGTGGAGGCAAAGGTCGCCTCACTCAGTCTGATATAGAGAAATTACAAAATTATTATGGTTTAGCCATCAGGAGGATTGTCAACAATTTGGAGGTCGTGAAGAGAACTGTGTGGGCTGTCTTTTTTCGTGAGTTGTTAACAACTGAGAAACCCCAAAATGGTCTTTGCCCAAGTGGTTATGACAGTTGGTGTAAATTCAAGAACAGTGTCAATTCAGGGGTTGCATATGAACCTAAACGTTCTTTACCACCCGCTGTTATGGCTGCAATTAAACCAGTGTTCAGGGATCTTGCTGGTGTAGATCCCCTGAAGAAATTTTTTCGTGGGAAAACTCACAATCCTAATGAACTTTTGAACCCTGTTATTTGGACAAGGATATCCAAAACTGTTTTTGTAAGGCTTGACACACTCAGGGTTGGGGTATGTGATGCAGTATTGTGTTTTAATGATGGTGTAGCAAGAAGGAATGTCCTAAACATATTGGGCGTGAGATCTGGCTCAAGCCAGTGAATGCTGTCAAACAGGTAGATATGGAAAGGATTTGGAAGACAGAAATAGCAACACTGAGCATCTAAAGAGAGGCAAGGAAAAACAAAACGGCACAAAAAAGAAGAAAATAAGATAAAGGTGGTCCAGATGATCCAATATATGATGCTGGGAAGCATTAAGTATGAGTCTGTATCATTATTTACCATCATTTTGAGTGATGTTAAACTTTAAGTCAATTTTTCTTAAAACTACAGTTTCTTAACTTCCCGTACCAATATCTCATGAAGTGTATGAGGTGGAAGTCTGAAAATTTCACCATCCGGTAACAACATCGTGATAGTCAATCAGATGAAGATGTGGGGTTGTAGTTACTGCAAGTAGCTGTGTGGGTGTAAGTGAATATGAAAAAGTACTTTAAAAGTAAAAAGAAATATGTAAATTACAAAAAATATATAATGGAAATTGTATTTCTTGAAAACAGCAAATTCTTTATCTGATTGTGATCACGTTAATAAACTAGGGGTGGTAAAATGTTCAAATTTTTGTCTCCAGTAGTTTCTTCAGAATGTGTAGGCCTACCTAAACGAAGCACAATCTAACATTGCTTGAATAGGCACATACGCTCCCTGCGTCTCCCGTTAAGAGCTAAACAGTGAAACTGAAGGGGGCAAATCTAGAATTTGTTGTAACCATAGCACTGAGCGCGTGGAAATTTCAACCGTGACGACTTGTAAGGATCTGGATAGACAGCAAATCTTATTTTAAGAGCTGAATCTTGGTGCAGTGTGCGGTGCTGAGGAATTATTTTCGACAAAAGTTGACATCGCAAGAACGTAGCAAGTATTCTTTCTACAGCATGTGCCTATTGCTTCCTTTGGTACACGTATATACATGCTAACATAACAGACAGAAGTAACCATAGCAGAGCAAGCTTCACACACACACACACACACACACACACACACACACACACACACACACACACACACACACACACACACACACACACACACACACACAAAACCTGAAGCTTCTACCACGCATTCTGCACAGTAATGACACAGGTGTATTTAAGCACCTGTCGCGCCCATTTTGTAGCCTCCTACATACTTGTATAATTCCGGCTGCACAACATTCAAACCGATGTCATAGAAGTTACAAATGCAGAAACCATTTTTGGAATAATCAGTGTTCTGAAGAATCTGGATTCTGACGGTTGCTGTGAAACGCTGTCTCACTGCAGTGAGCAGTGCGATGCTGCATCGCTCGTTTGTGTCGTCATGTGAAATTAATTTCTTAACAGCAGTGTCCAAGGCATATGGAGGCAGAAGCGGACCAGCAGACTGGCCCCGTAGGTCTCCATATCCGTGTAACTGCAAAGGAAATGGTAAGGAGATGGTCCGCACCGCCCTCTCCTCCCTTCCAAGTGCCGTAACGTTCTCGATGGACTCAGAATCCACATTCGAGGTGTTTTTGTGCATCGGTTGACTTGTAAATGTTGTCCAGTGTGTTGGAGTGAGGTCATTGTATTGACGTGTGTCAGATCACCAATGGAGCTTGCGAAGAACTGCTGTCAGTGTCGGTCCAAGCTTGCAGAATCCTTGCTTATTAGTGCTCTAAAAATGTCGTTGTTTGGCATATCTTGCTTTTATTAGCATACATTTGTACGCGTGTGAAGATTATTCTTCCGTTAGTGCTTTGCATTGAAAGCAGCATTTTGACGTGTGAAATTCTGCGCAGAACACAGTCTTTACTGAGATGTTAATGGAATTAGATAAAATACTGTTCCAGTAGTCACCCTTATTTGGTGTTCACCAAATTTTCATAACCTTCAGCACAAAATCACGAAATCCCACCTTTAGGCCCTCATTATAAAGGTAACCGGGACAGCATATAGTGTTCGGTTTGTGGGCAGCACATGGAAAGGGAATTTGTTTTTGTATTTCTCAGAGATATCCACACCGACTCTGGAGCCCACTGTTAGGGGGTGCCGGCGGCTGTTTCGCTGGGAGTAAAGCGACCGTGGCGTGAAGCCGACCGCTCACTTTCATCTAGTGCCGAAGTCAAGATTGAGTGGAGCTATATTCCTGCTCCCCCATACGCTTTCATGGCGTACCTAAGATCAAGTTTGTCTTCACCTTACTTCATTGTGTAGCTCATTTTTCCTACTTGCCTCTTACCTCCCGTAACTCATCTTAATTTATTATTCTCATAACCAACAGTTTAACGAAAAGGAAATTCTGATTGCTAAGAGGACTGTGTAATGTATATTCCATCCTATTGTAAAGATGCATACCATAGCACATTTTATATAATGCTTGCCACGTTGTAATGTGCACATGACGTCACACATGTATATGAACCTGAAGCCAAATATACGTATTGCAAAATTGTAATTAACTTGTACATTTCCTATGGTCAGCTGGCACCGCGCATAACGATGTGACGTATGGAGACACATTTGATATGACATTTAACCCCTTCCCTCTTCTGCACCCTAACTACCCTTTCCGTCCCCTCGTGTAGTTAATAGTGAAATATGTAGTGTGTTTCACTCATGCACAAGACGTTTAATTCTTGAACAATAGCACTGCTTGCTGGGTCTTTTGATTGAAACTCTTATATCAAATTCAACATTTTCATAGCGAGGGAGTTTGCTCTATAACGTTTGCGGGGGGGGGGGGGGGGGTTTAAAATTAAATACAGGACTATACAACCTATTGTTTCG
>BLKM01008356.1:2539400-2584138 GCA_013340265.1 Coptotermes formosanus | reverse complement strand
ATACAGGCCTAGACTACGTATTGTTTCGGTGGTTGTACAGTTGTGATGTGTTCAGTTGTTTCAACTTCATTTCGTAGTGTTAATCATTCACGTTTGAGCATCCCCTTTTGACTGACAATGCTCCTTACTTGCCATTAACAGATTTTCATGTAGGAGGTCGTGGAAAAATAACATTAGCTCTTCCTTAATTCATTTTATGTGACACGCGCGTCATTTTCTTTCTGCTGGGAAACAGAGTACAAAACTGAGACTTTCTTAGGTAAATACTTAGCGAAATGTTTGCAACAAATTTAGGTCTTGGGCAAGGTAAGGCTTAAAGCGAATTAACGTGATTTAAATCTGTAATAATAATAGCAAGGCAGTAGACTATGTCTCGTATAACATGTTTAATGCAAATGTGCGAAATGACCGGAAATAAATTTCCTAAATTTAATTTATGCTTTCGACTTATGCAACACAAGGATCGCATGTTTACACCTAATTTGTCAATAGATTAAAACTACAAATATAGAAACACGTAAAGTCCTTTGTTTAAACTGTGCTTAAAATGAATAAAAGTGACCGAAACCTATTCCTTTAAGCAGGCTATCTTATATGCCTCTCGAAGTTCTGTCAGAGGCCTCGTGTGTATATTTCAGTGTACATTTGGACCCTTAAATACATCGAATTATTTGGTTACGTGCAGGTATTTTGTACTGATGATGTCCATAGACGTCATCAACGGGCCAGCATTTGATACATTTTCGGGGGGTTTCATTATCACATCACAAACTACGACGTAATTTCTGTAAGCAGTCCATGACCTTGACCCATACTTTAAGGTTATTTTAAGACTAAGGTCTTCTAGGATATGCCATAATATATTTTGTCACATAGATATAATAGTTTCAACGGAAAATTTAGTCTCTTTATGATAGTAGGGCGCTGCTTCTTTAATCTTCTTCCTCCGAAAAGTTGGCAACAATTTATTTCGCTACGCGGCGTCACATCCCAGAATTATTACCACCGTGGGAACACTACATTTCATAAATTTATTTTTATATTCCTTGTAGGCCTTACATCGGAATTTGGACACCACAGTTTGCAATCAACTGGTGGAGTCTTTCGCAGCTATGCTGATTGGTGGAATAGTCATCTTGGCGTTGCACCGTGTCGAAATTGTTAAAAATTGAAATATTTCGGGGGAGTTTTCTGCCTTTTCCTTTGGCCTGATATGGATGATTGTAGCTCAGGAGAATATAGAAACATAATACAACTTTTCCATAATTTTTTCTGAAGAAGGAGGCAGCGTGTTCCTCGAAGCGACCGAGCTTGTGGCAATACCTATTCAGGAAGAGTAAGATGCGAGGAGACTGAAATGAATCGGTGGTCTTATTCTTTTGGAAGCTGAGACCCTTCACACTTTAAACTGCTGGAAGTAAGGACGCGAAGAGAGCCTTTAAATTTGAAGATGTTTAATTTCGCTGAGTGTACAGAACTGTTCACGGTCTCCCAGGCGAGTAACGAGGCATGCTTTTGTTGATTACCCCCACATACACAGTTTCCTTCTTGTCCTAGCCATGGCCTATTCTGTGTGACCGACGCATTAGGCTTCCTCTGACTGCGAGGTGAGTGTGGTAGAGGGTGGAATTTGTTAAGGATGGAATATCGTGTGTTGTCAGTGCCACAGTGATCTATGAACTTGTCAAATGGATGTACATTCCAAAATTAAGTGGATGTGTTTACCGTCGCTTAAAGAAATTGTGGTATTCAGTCATTTACCTTGTGTTACTTGATATTAACCTTTTAAAGCCTAGCGGTAACTTTATGTACTGCCAGGTTTAACAATCAACAATTGTACGTGGTGCCCACATTGCGTTTATGTGTTTTGTACGCATCTCAGAACAAACAGCGACCTTTGCCTTATACATCATCAACTGACTGGTTTTTGTAACCGAAGTGGAGAGTGTTTACAGCGCGGTACGCACTGAGTCCTTATATAAAACAGACAGGCTTTGTCTTTAAAGGGTTAATCCACATAATTGTCGTTTTTACTATAATGAAAAGAGTTCAATATCTACAAAATAACCATATGTTGTTCGTGCTGTGACTTGTTGGTACCCTTTCAGAATATTTAGATATTGTTAGTTAATCCAGTGTTCTTCCTCTCCTCAAATTAAATTCAACTCAAGCACTAAGTACTTACTATCACAACAGTGTCGTCGAGGTTCGAGGCCCGTAAGGATTTGATGACTGTGACACAGGGATATGTGTCGTAGTTGCTTTCTTGTCTGGTCTTCATCAGCGATATAAATTGCGATGAACTGGAGTCTTGTCAAATGTCCGAAGATTCACTACTTTAAGAGTTGATTCTGAATCGGTTGAGCAGGCTGTTGAAGCGCTTCGTCTATACACTAGCATTTGGGAGGTTTACAGTTCGAATCACCACCGGGAAGACAACTGTCGTAACTGTGATGTACGTGGAGTTTCTCAGTTTTGTCCAGACAAATGCCGGGAGACGCAGTATCCTTTACTCTAAAGCAGAAAAATATTCTGAATCCAAACTGGTCACAGAACCAAATCTCTGAAGACGAGAAAGAACTCACTGCCATAACTCGTTTTCATTATACAGAGTGTAACAGAATAAAACCTGCAAACCTTCAGAGGCTGTATAGTTATCAAGGAGGTGGAGAAATTTGAGACAAGGACCCTGTGATCGGATACGTCTCTTTGCGTTGGTAGTCCAAGTCTGGGTTCACCTCAGGAGTCCCAATTATGACTGCCATGGAAACAGAAGCGAATTTGGTAGCGAGAATTCTAGCAGCACGTAGAACTGTTCAGAACACACCAGGGATCTTTGAGAGGGTACGCCAGAATATGGTATGTCGCTGCAGTGCCTGCAGTGAAGTTGGTGACCGCCACTTCGAGCAGCTCGTCTGAATTAACTGAATGTAATACCATTGAAAATTCTACACGTAAGATACGAACAATAAGAATTTGTGAACACGAAACTGAAAATTAGAAAGAAAAAAAAAATGCTGATCTGAGAATTCTGCTCTCGTGGGTTGTCTTCCTCACGGGCCACATTATCGACACCTGTTTCTGTATATGGAGACGTTTCCGACTACATGTTCTGCGTCTCAGATTGACCCCCGTTAACCGCCCTACAACCCCTGGACGTTTGTAAAAACATTCAGTTACACCCTGTATGTATTAGGTTATATGAACGATGCCATAAACAACTCAGACTATGTAGGCCTAGCTTGGAATGATATAAATTAATTGGAAAGCGTATGGACGGAAGATATCGTGGGCCTAATTTAAGAATTTGTACCTAAATTTGCTTTGAGTGATTGAGAAAGTACGCAAAATATCTCAGTCAGGTTGCATGTCATGGCTGGGATCTAATCCAGATGCAGTCCGAATAAAATACGAATCACTTTGTTTTGAGCCAGTGTGCTCACAGTAACAACTTTTATGAGGCAGTGTCAATAATATTAACAAATCACAACCATAAACAATCCATTCTTACTTCTTAGTTCTGATTGATTATGTCGTTTGTCCTGCCGCGTTCCAGAGTTTATTCTGAAACTATGAATGTTTGGTTTCAAGGCTCCTGTTAATACATTACTAGAAAACTCGGCGATGCAGAAACATAATTCCATGCCTCGATCAGAATTTTGACTATAAGTCGCAGTATTTAAGTAGTTCAAACACTCTGGACGTTGTAATGAAGGTTATTTCGTCATATCGTGCTTTCTGTCATGGTTATTTTGGTGAACAAGAGACACTGGTATCGTATCGCTCTGAGCGTAAAGTCTACCGCTGATCACAATTTACGTGAAGCGGTGCGTTTGCTTGGTCGGACAACAATCTGAGATAGGAGCCAGCATCCCTCGTGTAACTTCTGTTGACTCGAAACAAATAACAAGCGAAGAGCGGCTTAGTGGGAGAGGTAGCCTATATACAAGGGGTTAAACACTGTAGTACACGACTGCTGCTGCGAGTCGCGTGAGAGAGCAGTCTTCAAACTAAGTCTCCATCGACTTTCGAGTGTTTGAGATTCGTACTGATTTACGTACGAAAACCCTCTTAAGATTCAACTTCAGAACAGTAAGGCTTACACATTATACTGAAACGTGATTTTGTGAATTACTGTCCGAGCTGTACAGAGGACTTCTGTGTTAGGCAAGTGAAACCATCGGGATCAGATTAATTAGATATTTTTTATCTTGATTCATTTATTTTTATACTCATCCGGATTTATCTCTTCTTTGTTATAATTATAAATTCCTGGAACTCAGTCCGACAGAGGACCTAAATGGGCTAATATTGTAAGCCCGTGCATATTGAATGTTCAGGAAAAACTTCAGCAGTGCCAATTTTTGTGTTAGTCGTGCTTCAAAATAGAATTCATATTGTGTTTGTCTATAAGCGGCATATTATTTGGTGACGTAATTAACGAGACCATAGCATTGCAATGAATGATTCACAGATCTTAGTACGATTATTGGCACCGAGAGATTGTGCTCGGGAGGTGCCCATTTCGAATTATGGCTGGGACACCTGTTTCCAGACGGAGGCTCTTCATGATTTTCCTCATTCCGTGCCGGCAAATGGGTGGTACCAGATATCGCTTCCGTACAGTTAATTTCCATTTGGTTTTTGCTTATCCTTCTACCACCCGGCGCTGTAGAGACTCAGACACTGACAGTGTCGTTAAGTAGACCGGACATACAGATATAGTTACTCAGAATGTTGAGTTGAATTTTGCGAAGATGATGATGGCTGCAGTCAACCCTGGTGATTGTTATGAAGGTTTGAACACTGTCAGAGATTAACGGCTGCAGTCAACCCTGGTGATTGCTATGAAGGGCTGAACACAGCCAGAAAGTAACGGCTGCAGTCAACCCTGGTGATTGTTATGAAGGGCTGAACACAGCCAGAAAGTAACGGCTGCAGTCAACTCTGGTGATTGTTATGAAGGGCTGAACACAGCCAGAAAGTAACGGCTGCAGTCAACCCTTCATGATTGCTATGAAGGGCTGAACACAGCCAGAAAGTAACGGCTGCAGTCAACCCTGGTGACTGTTACTAAAGTTCCCACCAGTTGTTACGTTATAGTTTTCATTCCGTTTACAGGCTCTCTTTTCCTTTGTGATCTCGGTTTGTTATTGATAACTACGGGGAGGTGTGAAATTTAGGTGTTGTGGCGAGTGGGCGTTTGAAAGTACCCTTTAATTACAACATTCAGTTTGTAAACGCGAACACAAACACTGGCTGGTTCACTCGCTCACTCACTCACTTACTCACTCACTGCTTCCCTGACTTTCCCATTCGTCTGCTCTTCTGTTTCTTAGAGCTTTGTCTCCTCTTGTTTAATCTTCGAAGAACTGTTACATCACTCCGTGGACTGGAATTTTTATATGTGGATGAATAAATTTATCCAAGTGGGGGTAGACAGTAGGCATGTTACAGTCATAGAAACAAAGAATAAGCTCCACATTGAAATATTTTTTAACAAAATCCTTTGATGTGCGTATAAAGTCAAAGCACCTGGTACGTCCGCCGCAAACTGTTAAGTCGTCGCGCAAAGGTTCGATTTTTACGGCATAGTTAATTCACGTTTCCACACGAGAGAACCCGCATGTGAAAAATAAACTATTTGCACTAATATTTTCTTCTTGATTACTGGCGACATAGTAGCCAATGTGGGGTAGTTTTGTGGCTTGCAAGCATGATGGTGGGTTTACTATTTCTTTCAGTAGTCGTACATAACGCATTGCTGTACATCATTTGTGCTTACAAGATTGCCCACGATGAAGGAGATTGGTCTACATATTTTGATAATTTCAAACCTCAGAAGCAGCGTGGTCTGGTAAAAACTTCCTTTACTAACATGGAATTCTTGCATTAAGCCTACCTGTTTGGCCACACGTGTACCTTATTTTTGGGGGGACATTAATTGATTGCGAAGTCTGGGAATGTGTTACTGTACTCTGCAAACTTGCTGGTGCCTTTGTACCTTGAAATAAGCTACCATTTCAACAGTACGGAATTTTAAAGCTTGAATAATTCATCGTCTTCGTAATAGATCATCAATACCATTAATCTCTCTTCAGAATGTAAATAAATGGTTTTTGATTTCCGTATTTGCATTTCACTGATATCCGTATTTTGTATCCGGTATGGATCGCAGGCCACTTTATTACGCCACAGCTCCTTCAAAGTTTCCATTGGACGTCTACTAGATCAACAACTTGAGTGCGGTAAGGAACGCCTTCTTTGCATTTATGAGTGATGACACCGTGTTCCATTGCACTTTTCTAGACGTTTCGGAGAACCTGGCTGTCTCTTGCTTCCAGGCGGGTTACGGGAGATGTCGGATTAACCCTTTAAAGACGAAGCGCATTTGTTTTATATAAGACCTCAGTGCGTACAGCGCAGTAAACACTCTCCACTTCGGCTATAAAAAGCAGTCTCTTAATGTTTTATAAGGCAAAAGTTGCTGTTTGTTCTGAGATCCGTACAAAACACATAAACGCAATGTGGACACCACGTAGAATTTTTTAATGTTAAACCTGGTGGTACGTAAAGTTACCGCTAGGCTTTAGAAGGTTAAGAATATTTCATCACAGCAATACTAGCTAGCATAAGAACATCGGTTATGTCGCCCATCCTAAGGATTCTAAGTTACACAACACAATTAAACAGGTTGTCAGTGAGGTATCTAGTGGCGTGTCAGTAAAAGTCTTGGACGCTATCAATCAACTGTTCTCGTGTTTTTACTTGCCATCAAATCCCTACCTATGTTGTCAACATTAGACACCGACATCGCAGATCGGTCTCTTGCTTTACCCCACTGTTCTTAACTTCTCTCTCCTCTCGCGCAGGTCAGAAGTCACTATGAAGAAATACGACAGTATCAAGGAATAACTTAACTTGTTTCACTGTTGCGTGTTTGTTAACATGAATTGCACTAAATTCTAAAAGCTTTTGACGATAGTGTATAATATTGTGTGGTGATGGTTTTATGGACTTTATCCATCGTCCGAAGAGTAAGATATTAAAAATTAAAATCACGACGTTTCGGAAGCTGGCTCTGTTTCCGTCCTCAGGTGACTGGAAGGGGAGAAGAGAAGAACACCTACTCAGTTGGGCCCCTTAGACAGAGGAGGTGTTCTTCTCTTCTCCCCCTCCATGCAGTTTAATTTTTAATTTTTAATTTTAATTTTTAGTATTTTACTCTTCGGACGATGGATGAAGTCCATAAAACAATCACCACACAATGAATTGTACTGTTTCGAATTTTTTTTTTACGTTTCTGACTTCTCTCCTTGGGTACTTTGCTTATGAAGAAAATTATTTTTAGGAACAAGAGATGTCCATTTGCTTTGCTTGTAAGTTGTCAGTCGGTGTGCAAATTGTGGTTGTGCTGTTAGTGTAATAACTTCATATCAGAATGAAGTGCTCTGCCTCTGTCATTCATCTCGATTTGATGACCAGGACTGTATCATCCATACAAAACAACAGACAAAATTATATTTATGCATATATTAATATTTACGTTTTTTAGAGGTTGGTAATTGAATGGTTAAACGGAGCAGAGACGGGAATTATTTGCTAGCACGCAGCGCGTATAGACTTTCTTCTGTAACGTTGCCTACCCAAGGTACGTACGTTCCTAGTTGTTACAGACGGACGATTGTAGCCTGTGTGTAACTTGGCGTTCACTTTGTCTGCCCTACTCTTCCCCTTGCTTTTGGCCCTGTGAGCTTGTCAGCGTTAATTAATTGATCGTATTGTCTGTGAAAGTAATTACCTGTTCTCCCCCTTACCATGTCACGACATGACACTGTAACTGCTGCGGCCGTAGCTGGCCCGTTATTGAGATCAAATTACTGAGTTTTATAACATTAATAGCTCGCACACAACCACTTCAGCACTTTAGCTTCATGGCACTGCAATCCGATCTCATGAAAGGAAAGGAGTCAACCTGTGTACATAACCGCTCCGGTTTCATCCTCTTGCAGCTTCGTCCAGTCTTGTCTGTGCTGCTTTTGGAAGGACGGGAACTTGCGTTCTTTTTTCTGGCAGCACGATTTGTGTTTATTGTTTCAGGGCTCAGTTGGTAAACAGCTGATCGTTGGACAGTTTGAGAAGTACGGGCGATGTCAATATCAGCGCTTCGTGATTTAGATCAATTTAGCTCTCCCTTTGAACTTAAAATACACAATTGTTTTATAAGGTCAACTAAGCAAGTCTCTTCTTCTTAATTTCTTGATCAACTAAGAATCTATTTAATTTTTTGATGAACTAAGCAATTGTCTTCTTAATTCCTTTATCAACCACGCAACAGTCATCTAATTCATAATAACCGTGTTCAATGATACTAGTTACGCGTGAAGTTAGGGAATCAGTACTTAAATAATAATAATAATAATAATAATAATAATAATAATAATAATAATAATAATAATAATAATAATAATAATAATCCGTCACAAGGTAAGCCTCAGCAGACCTGTTTCAGCCTCGCCTAATAGTCTCTCCAAAGTTCTGCCAAGGTCTATAAATCATTATTGCTTTTGGCATCAGTACTCAAATATGGTTTTGAATGCTGGGAGGCTAGCACCTCGGCCAATTCCAAAATGTCTGTAATTGTACTAATTGCAGGCAGTCAGGCCTTCGTTCCTTGGACATTGTAGCCTGCATACCTGACGCCGAGAACAGTGACGCAATACTCCTCCTTTTGGTCGTTCCTCGGTTCAAGTCATACGCTCACTGTGTTTGGTCTTTCGCTTCCGCTGATGTTCATTTTATCATTTATGTCGGCCCTCCTTTTCGCCAGTTATTCCTTCTTGTTCATATCACCGTGATCAACTGCTTGTTTCTTACTGTCTCGGTTATATCATTCCGTACTCGGTTCCACGTATAGTTTTGTTTGCAGCCTTTTATTAGCCCAGTGAATTAACGTACCGTCAGATGAAATCTTCGCTCTTCTGGGATGTTACGCAGCGTTGATTGGTAGCTAGTTACTGATGTTTCGGGACAACCTGTAAGCCCCCCTCTTCGAGGGTCGAGCAGTCCAGGAAGCAGACGAGACCGTTATGTTGCCCCGAAACGTCCGTAACTATCAGTCAACGCTGCATAACATCCCAGAAGAGCGAAGATATCATTTACACCGCGGCGAAACCTGAAATCACACATACCGTCAGATATTTCAGGGTTTTTTGTTTGTCTGTTTGTTTGTTTGTCTGTTCTCTTTAGCCCCTCGTTACTGCTGTGGTAGGAGTCCTGTCTGTGGTAACGCCTCATTACATTGCATTCCAGCTTTGTTTGCAGACAGCTGGGTCCGCCTAGGTCCTACTAGTTTCAACGGAAATATCGAAGTCTATACGTTGATATCAAGTTATCAGTTCTGTTAAAGCTGATAAGGAGACTGTTACTTTCGAACTGGAATGAGGTGGTTAACCCCTTTTCCCCAAAGCAGTATCCCTGCTTTGCTCTTTGTCACTTCCGGTCATATCCCGACTTCCTTCCTGGCCTTGTCCTCCACACCGTCACTTCCGCAGACTCCAGGAACCAGCGACAGAGTAATGCGATTATACAAACCTTGGTCTTCAACCGCCCTCTCAGAACATGGCGGCTTTTGCTTTAGCGCAGCAGGGATTTATGTACGTTTCAACTTAGCGTGCATACGAGGTTTTAATAAAAATATTCTTGTGTGATTAAGGAAATAGAAATACCGGGAGATTTCTTCTTCTTCTTCTTTAAAGGTTACCGATTATTGCGTCTTGCGAACTCTTATAGTGTTGATCGATCCCCTGGGCGACCTGCATCTTCTCCTCGAGCGGTAATCTGTGGTTTAGTCTTTCTCAAACATGTTTTCTCCATTCGTTGGTATTGTGCAGTTTCAACGGTTGTGTCTACCTCGTGTAATGTATTGCTGGTATAGTCTTGTCTGGCGTTGCTGCGGCCTCTCGCTCTCTCTCTCCCCCCCCCCGCACGCACGCACGCGCGCACACACACACACACATCTGATGCAGAAGGGCTTGCTGGAATGTTGCACCTGCTGCAGATTTCACGTTAGACCGCAACCGGAGTCGCATAGTGATGTCACCTCTGAAGTGTTTCGCAGATTCTGTCAGCGTCACACCATAAAGCAGCCCACAGCGGCCTGCTTGTCAGCCTCAGGTCGTTTGTTGTAATATTGCTGGTGGAAGCTCCTTAATAGTCAACGGGAACTGCATCCTTTCAAGCTTCGTCTTGTACCCCTTCTTTTCTTTTTTCCTTCACGTGCGTTAGCTGTATCCCTTTCCACATTAAAATAATGGACCAAGTAAACCACATCCTTGCCAATCCCGGTGGCCATGCCGTCTGAACCGCAGGTGTGCCGCTTTTTGATTGCTGGCTTCGCGGGTTCGAATCCCGCTTAGGGCAGGGATGTTCGTCTCTTGTGTGTTTGTTGCGTGTTGTGTAGGTAGAGGCCTCTGCGAACAGCTGATCACTCATTCAGAGGAGTCCTACCGTGTGTGTGTGTGTGTGTGTGTGTGAGTGTATGTTTGTGTGTGTGTGTTTGTGTGTGTGAGTGTGTTTGTGTGTGTGAGTGTGTTTGTGTGAGTGACTGTGTGTTTGTGTGAGTGTGTTTGTGTGTGTGTGTTTGTATGTGTGAGTGAGTGTGTGCTTGTGTGTGAGTGTGTGTGTGAGTGTGTTTGTGTGTGTGAGTGTGTTTGTATGTGTGAGTGAGTGTGTGCTTTGTGTGTGTGAGTGTGTTTGTGTGTGCGTGAGTGTTTGTGTGTGTGAGTGAGTGAGTGTGTGTGAGTGTTTGTGTGTGAGTGTGTGTGTGTGTGTGTCGAACTGCGTACGATTTAGAAACCTTACAACGAGGTGGCCTAGGCCCTAGGTGGGCTGTAGCTCCCCCACCCCCCTCCCCCAAAAAAGGACACAAGCTGGTCTGTGTAGCAAATTACGTGCATTTAGTAATCTAATGCAACGTTCTTCACATTTCAACAGGAAACTGCTGCTATTATTAAAACAAATTTCCAATTACTTGCGTAATATATTTTAAAAACAATTTCAGTGCCTGTGTAACATATTTCGCATGTAAAAACAAAGTTCGTTAAAAACACCTAAGTGCAGTCAAAGTCAGATTAAATGGAATAAAACGATGTTGCACTGTCCCTGTTATTCATAAAAACACTATCAGTTCAATCAAAGGCTCCCAGCTTGTTATCACCACTAGTTAATATTTCAGTGCAGCGTAATTACTCAAATAATATTGAAAGAAATCGACAACTCTCGAATGAAGTGCTTTGTTTGTTAGACATGAGCGATTCAGTTGTATATCGATGTCTTATGTCGAGACTCCTACCCTTGATATGGCTCTGACGTGACTCCAAAATCCATGCCGTTTCTTAACCTTGGAAATCGGCGTGCTTACTCACAAGTGAAGGGTACTGTATGCGGTATATTGTGCTGCCACCTGGTTCGATGACTTTGGTGGCGTGTGTACCGTCACAGTCTAATAAACTGAAATCTTGATTTCTATGAGGAATTATTGAATAAATTATTTTGTCGCATTTTATGAGGTCAGCAACAGGTGTGGAACAGTAAATTAATGAATCACATTTTACATTGTATCCTGATTGGCTGGACCGGGATGGCGGAATCGGTGTAGCGACTCTGTAGGGCTGGACGGTCTGGGGACCGAATCCCATTGGAGGCGAGGTTTTCCGCACCCGTCCAGACAGGCCCTCATACCCACGCAACCTCCAATACAATGGGCACCGGATCATTCCTGGGGGTAAAGCGGCCGGGGCGTGGCATTAACCGCGCATCCACATCTAGCGCCAAGGTTAAAGAAGGAGTAGAGCTATACCCTTACTCCCCCTCTGTGCCCTTATGGCAGGTTATAGAGTGAATTTTACGTTTACGTTGATTGGCTTGTTTTTAGGTATCTGTTGATGGACGCGACACCTGTGCCCCATCAGGTGGCGCTTGACGTTTTACTGCTTCGAAGATTCACCAGATGAAAGTCACTGTTGAGCTTATTAGACAGTTTAAGAAACAGCTGTCATGTGATTGTAGATTTTAAAGTTGTGGGTTCAAATATGTTATTAAGTGTTGTATACAATAGGTAGATTTCGTGGGCCCAATCAATGCAAGTAGAAATTTATGCCCAGCAGTTAAGGGAGACTTGCATAGTTGCATATTTGTTCAAATTTCTTGTAGGCTAAACCGACTGTTTTCAGGTTAACTGGTACATACGTGGTATAATCCGTGGAAGAGAAATCGTAAAATTTGTTGTCCAGTTGTGTAGGTATCTGATAGAAATTCTAAGTTTAACTTTAAGACTGACTTCAAGGGAATGTAAGCTATATTTGTGTGTTAACGTGTGACAGTCCAGCAACTTACGCATCATGAGTAAAATTACGTTATTGTGTCAACATGCATGAAGTCTGAAGTTTTGTTACCACTTGCGTGCAGTGATCCATGCGAGATTTGGGCTTCTCACTGCAGTATTGCTGACGATTTATGTAGTTACCAGAGGACATCAGTCTTCGTACCGTTGTTCAGCTTTTGTGCAATCAGTAGTGCAGTTATTTCAGCCTTTAGCTGTTCGCAGCCGAGTGTTAACTACACGTTCCTCCCGCTGTAATATTAAAGACTTATGCATTTTACCCACACTTTGAGTTTATGATTTTTGTGGTCCTCACAAATACCCCATAGAACAGAGCCCTTCCTGAGAAGCTAACAGGTCCTCAGCTTGTGAAGGGATTCCATGCATTTTATGGAACCCGAAGGATCATTACCGCATTCACAAGAACCCGTCATCTGTCCCTATCCTGAGCCAGATTAATCCAATCCATGCCCCCATGCCACTTCTTGAAGATCCGTTTTAATATTATCCTCCCATCTACGCCTAAGTCTTCCAAGTGGTCTTTTCCTCAGGCCTCCCCACCGAAACACTGTGTGCACCTCGGTTCTCTCCCATACATTCTTCTGGATTTGATCATCCGAATACTTGATGAGTACAGATCATAAAGCTCGTCGTTATATAGTCTTCTCTACTCCCGTGTCGCCTCTTTCTCCCTCAATGTGAGCGACCAAGTTCCACACCCATACAAAATAACAGACAAAATTGTAGTTCACAAGTCCCTCTTAATTCTCTAAACAGCATTATTCGACTGGTCTTTGTAGTGGTGCTGGAGTATGTTCTCTGTGAGTTTCGAACTGTATTTGTGTATGTAGCCTAGATGAATGTCTTTCTTCAAACTGTTAAACTGTGCATAAGAAAAATGATAATCCCACCTACTTCCGCCCCATTCCATGTTCACGATGGCCCCACTTTCTTCATGCAGAGCGCAAGGACTGGTCATAACCTGCTGGTGAACTCTGATATAAATCACCGTTACAAACACCAGAGTCGCGTGCTGTAAGGGGAATCATAGGCTTGTGCGTTGTGTTGCAGCAAGAACCATCAGAGAGTTGTGCAGACCAGTTCTGCTTCGCCGACCGCGAGTAGCCCCAGTGAAGTAGAGGGCGCAGGGAATACCAATATGTCTGTCATCGTCATGAGATTAATGTAGAAATGCTCCTTTATCCGAGCATCATTCTGTCACTTCTATCTCGTGTTGACGCATGTAAGTTTATTCATGACGAATAAAATGTTTTATGTGGGGCATTAGCGTCTGAATTTTCGGCAGAGGTTTTGGTTTTGGACTCTTTGAAAAATTTGGCTTCATGTTTGCTGTTCGACTGTACGAAGAACTCCATGGTGCAGAGCCGTTCTTCATAAACTAATGCTTCATCATTCTTTAATTTTCCTTTAATTATTTCGTGTGGACCTGCGAGGCTTATATAACCGCATTCCTTGGTTAGTTCACCATAATGTATTCTGATCTTATGTATGTAATGTTCTCCATCTCCTCTCTCTCAAATCGACATATTTTTGTCTGAAAATTCACCAGTAGCCTCATGCCATAACTAACTAACACCATGGAGTAGGGTCCTTCCTGAAAAGCTAAAAATCGTCAGCTAGTCAAGAAATTCCCCACATTTTGTGGAACCCGAATGTGCATTACCGCAGTTACAAGATCCCGCCACCTGGCCTATCCTGAGCCAGCTCAATTCAGTCCATGTCCTCCCATCCCAATTCTTGAAGATCCATTTTGATATTAGCCTCCCATCTACGCCCAGTTGTCTCCCAATTGGTCTCCTTCCCTCAAGTTTCCCTCTAAAATCCTGTATGCACCTCCCGCCCTGTATTTTTTAGAATGTGTTTGCCTGTAGAGCCCATCTGGGGGAATGTAGAACGATCATGTTCCCGAAACGTCGTGTTTTAATTTTTGTATTAAACACGGAACCATGGACAGAGTCTAAATACAGAATGATTCCAAGTGTGATACACCACCATCAGAATCCTACAAAAATTTGGATTTTTTCGTGTATTATTTTCTGAATTTAAGTAACATATTAATATGTTGCTCTGTTGGCCATTTGACGGTCCGAACATATAAAATCTTCTTTGCCTGTTTCTTCAATAAGTTCGTATTCTTGAGTAGCTATGTGCTTTATACAACTTTAATTGACCATAACCTAATGTCTGTGAAAGGAACATATGAAATGAGACATGTCTTTTATATCATTGCGTGATCTGAAAATCCTTCAGTTTGTCCTTGTGAGATTTATGGTGGGGAAAGTGATACCGAGACGGGGCTTTCTCCGTGACTTCGGCTTTCCCCTGTCATTATTATTCCACCAATACTTCAGATTCATATTGCATGCCCCTGCTCTACCCTGTACATTATATATACTTGTAGCAATAGATAGCGTCATTGCATAAAACACCTTTTCTCTTTCTCTCTGTCCGTCTTCTTTATGACTTGAAAGTTACAGGCTTGACGTGGCTGCCCATTGCATCTGCTGATAATAACTATGACATGTTGTGAAAGTTAATACTCTGCCTAAACACAAGGTGTTATTATAGGCGAAACAGTTGTCTGCTGATCTGGATATCGGTGAAGGACACGCGCGTTGTATGCAGTGAGTTACGGTGCTCTTGGCATTAGATTAGTGGGCATATGGTGAAATACACAGACTTTCGTTTCATGATTGGAGCACGGGGCTTATTGCATACTCGCGAATGGATGAGTGCAAGAAGGGGGCCATGTTAGTGTTTTGTCACCGAGGATGATATCTAAATCCGTATATCGGGACTGAATTCTTTAATCAAAACCGCAAGCATGTATGGTCGAAGGACGCCGTAATTCAGCTATGCGATGCTGTTTACACGTTGTGGTATATATAGGACGCACATACGTACAGGATGTATTTAAGTAAGAAGGTTAAACGTCTAGGGCCTGTATGGGGGTTGACTGTTGCGGTCGTTCAAATATACCGGGTGTTTGTTTATATTGTCATTTGGTGCATGGATCGTGGTCTGACAGTAATCGTCTGTCAAGCCCCGTAGACGAGAGACCCGAGAGGTCCCCAGACGAGAAAATCGAGATGATTTAGGTCGGATAATCGAGAACGCTAAAAGAGCACCGCACAGTGAACGCGGCGTTCAGATCTTCTCGTGCGTCCATGCTGAAGTGAACTGGAGCCCCGTCTTGCATGAACCACGTGCTTCTGCGACGTGTAGCGTCACATCATCCTGCAACTGTGGCAGTGACTGCTCCCCGGAGTCCGTGTGGTTGGTCCTGTGAAGCGTACAAGAAGTCCGTGGGATCCTATTAAAAATCTCGAACAGTACCACACCAGCCACTGATGGCAAATCTTCGCTGGTGGCCTTATTCGACTGAGGCATGTGGTGTTTGTTCTGTCTGCATATGGTTGTTGTGCCCGTCGATAGCATTCTCTCGATTAAAGGGTACATTTTCTGTGTAGAGCACAATGCTAGGTAACCCATGCTCCCCACCACAGCGTTGGAGAAACCACTGACTAAACTCCTTTAGCCTGGGGGCAGTTCGCTGGACCCGCTGTCTGAACATCTTACTGATGCATGGCATGCCAATCAGTAGTCTGAGATGCATGCATGGCTCTGCCCACCTAGACGTGTGCTGGTTATGGGTGTCAGCAACGGCTTTCTCTTACCGCGTAATGCAGCCCTCCCTCATCGACAGTCGTGTTTATTGACATTCAGCAAAGCACTTTTGCACCCATTTATGGGTGCAAACGTGCTATTTTCCAGAATTTTTCGGTGTATTGGCGTACCTTGAACCCACCTGCAAGCTATAGAAGTTTCTCAATGTTATTCAAATACACCCTGTAGAATATGTATACATATGTAATATGTACATATATTTATATATAATAGCTTTATTGAGTTGTTGGATACAGGGGTTATTTTTATGAAAAGTGTAAAATGGAAAGAGGTGGAGAAAGGGTTATTCACTGCATGACATCCCATCCTACCGCGATAAAAGCAGGACAATCCGTTGTTGTATTACACCCCAAAATCCCTATATGCCATGTTAAGTTTGTCTACATACATGGATAACATTATAATATAACGTAACATGCCTGTCTAGTTGGGTGAGAGGTTGGGGGATTTAAGGTTGAGTGCACTCATCATCGATGTAACCCACACACTGTGGTACAGTACTAGGCCAAGCTTGAAGAACTGTGACAACGCGCGTCAACTCTGCTGCATGGGTTAGTTCAATGCAAGTGGACATATCCAGCTTCTGTTGTTGCTCATGATGATAGGATGTCAAGTCTGCAACATCCCTAAAATTGTAACGTAGCGGGGGTACAGAGGTTGAAGGTTTTTTGTTGAACACAAAATTAAAGTAGCGTCTATAAACGGCTATTAGTACAGGGTACAGAGTTTTCACAGAAATAGGTTATGTATATGCATGCTATACCATTAAAGAGCACAACGTGGAAGTGCGTGTCCGTTGTCATAAAAGTGGAACCTAATGAGTTACTGTGGTAGGTCTGTACGCCAATTTTTGAATATTTATAAGCACTACTCAATAAAATCATACGATAATAAATACACCACTGTTTATTGCAGATTGTAAGCAAAACCATTGAAACGAACCTCTGTGATCTCGTTGGTTTAAGACAACACCACCTCTGGGTATAGTTCTACCCTTTCTTTAACCTCGGCGCTAGAGGGGGTTTGGTGGTTAACGCCACACCACTGCAGCTTTACTCCCGGGATAGTGACCCGGTACCTATTGTACAGGAGGCTGGGTGGGTCCCAGGGTCGGTCTGGACGGGTGCGGAAATCTTGCCTTCAACTGGATTGGATCCCCGGACCGTCCAGCCAGTAACGAGTCGCTCTGCGGACTAAGTTAATGTAACTACGTTGTCACTGGACCTGAATGTGTAGCATTGAAAGACAGAATGACGAATTTGAAACCACGTGGAAAGAAACTGTAGAGGCCGAACTTGAGGTACTGCCTTGGAATTTGTCTATAGGAAATGAATAAAACCACGCAAAACCCGGGTCAAGGTATCCTGTCTCCGTGTGGCGAGATTATAACGCGAATGTGAAGTGGGAGTGACGGCAGTGTATTATGGCAGACTGAGAATAGGAAGGTGCTGAGGCAACAGTAAGGTAAAGTCTGAGGTTTCCACGGTGGTGGCTATAAAGATAGACTCACTGCTTCCTGGGAATGACGTCATGGAGTCCGCTACATATATGCTTTCTTTTCGGATGCCTCCATCTTCAGACTAGAAGATGCAGGCGGCAGTTTTCTCCGAAACTTCGGTACTCGTGTACCAGATTACACGGCGTCACATCCCAGAAGAACGTAACTTCGAAGTTGTCCCTGCACTTAAATAGCACAGCTTGAATACGATCTGAAGAATGGAATTTAGTCACGTCGCAACGAGTTATTGAAATATGAAACGCGTGTTTGCTGAGTACGAGATTTTCGCTCTTCTTGTATGTTACGCAGCGTAGATTGCTAGTTAGTTACCGACGTTTCGGGACATCCTGTCAGTTCCGTCTTCAAGGGCCAAGCAGTTGATTACTTGACTGGACGTGCTAAGTAGGAATTTGTGAACGTCACGCGTGAGTGCAGTCTTATATTCCGGCGGTCCGTACCTAACATACAGGCTTGTAGACCAGCTGTTCTGACTGCGTTTTCGTGAGTTTCCTTAGTCCCCTGATAAATGCTGGAATAGTTATTTAAGCATTCAAGGTACAGTGGTCGCCATACGTACCACGTACTTCAACATTTTGTCGACTGAGTGTTTCGAGCAACTCGAATACCATCTCGAGTTCAGTTATTACCGAACGGCGTATTTTAAGATAATTGTTATTATTTTGTACGTCATTAACATTTTAAAGCCTAGCGGTAACTGTACGTACCACCAGGTTTAACATTCAAAAATTCTACGTGGTGCTCACATTACAGTTATGTGTTTTGTATGGATCTCAGAACAAACAGCAAATTTTGCCTTATAGAACATTGAGAAATTGGTTTGTATAACCAAAGTGGACAGTGTTTACAGCGCGGTACGCACTGAGTCCTTATATAAAATAGATGCGCTTCGTCTTTAAAGAGTGAATTTGTCGAATCGGATTTTTACCGTTATATGTAGGCGACACTGTGTGCAAGGGTTGTTTAGTATCTGTTTATGGCAAGTTGTATGTTTGGCCTTTATTATTGCCAAAGAGATTATAAGAGATAAGTCTTAACGTGGATGGTACTGTAAATGATCACGAATGTAGTCTTGCAGATTTGTATTGGACTTACCAGATTGAGGACAGAATTCGATGACTAGATCTTGCGACACGGTACTGAGCCTTTTGGTTCCGTAAAAGTCAAATAGTGTCTTTGTCCAGCGGCATAATTACCGGGTTCTAAAGCACGACTCTCTGCTGTCGAGTTGATTGTATTTTTGAACATTTTATTGTGTAGTAAATAAAGCAGTTTTCATGTATAACCTTTTGTTAACTTTTTCATGTTATAATCCTAAATTTTAGGTTAAATTAATTTGCAATCAAGATGATGGTCTTCGTGGATGCGACTCCATGCAGTTTCGTTGACGGATATCTATCTAGCGAATTGTACGCCGTCTCACTCCACTCACTGCGGAAATAATCTAAAATTAAACGTACTTTTAAAGGCACCTTTAACATAGGAATTATGGGCACCACTGAATTTGAAGAAGAGAGACACTTCGAATTTGCGAGAATTCGGTAAAAAGAATTTCAGTTTAATAGTACTTATTCCATTCCGGGTTTTTTTATACTTTCTTCTCTTAGTGCAGTTTTGTGATTTCTGTCACTGTAAAGCCACAGTTATGTCACCTATGTGCAGGTAATGCAATAGATTTCTTTCGTTAGTCCCAAAGACCAATCGAATCCAGACTAATAGCGCCAGTAAGCACTTTTGCTAAATAGGTACGTCCTTCAGAGTGTGGCTGGAGTTGAGTACTGTGATGTTGTAAGATGAAAATAAGTGCCAATTGGAGGGGCCGGGGGCGTGTAATGGATAGTGCCATATACTTCACACAGTAAACAGGGCCCAAAATAATGTTGGTATAATGATGCAACCACTGTCACGCGCGTTTGTAGGATCATGTGGTGCACCTGTCCACAGCTTGACACTGCTCTTCACCGCGACAGTGTTTCAGAACAAACTGTTCCTGGCACGTACACCACATATCTGTTATACAGGTGGTGAAGTGTGTCAAGAGGAAGGGTGAGGTGATGTGTCAACACCACGCAGGGTTGGGCATGACATAAAAAGGGCATAATTTTCTTTCGCTGTCGATGACCCTGATTTTAGGGAAACACTTTTCATAGTCGAAATGAGGGATGCAAATGAAGGTTCTAAAATTAGGAATTACTGATGCATTCGTTGCCCGCTGTGATTTTTTTATTTGGCAATTTTTTCCCTCCCTGTAGACCCCCACAATTCGTTAATGTGACAGTTTCTGTGTGTGACAATGTTGTGCAGATTATAGTGATTATGATATTACTGGGGAAGAGGGGGGGGGGTGTGGTGGGGTTGTGGGTACTCATGTGACACGATGCAACCGACTGCGGGCTAAGTTGTGACAAGCGTTTGACGTTGTTCCGGAGCCCCCTCTATACCAGCATGCTCACCAGTCTCGCAGTCAAATGTTCAACGCACCGTAACGGAGAATCCGCTGCCGTCAGACGGACAGCCGTGTCCAGGATCACGATCATGATGACATTCTGTGAGTGTGTAGCTGACAACTTGAGTTTTCAACTCGTGGATCGTGACATTAATTAATTTGTTTTGACTCTTCCTGCTTCTCAGTAATTATGAACGTGTTCTGCCGTTCTGGTGAAACACATTGCTCATAAGTTAACTTTGAAGGATTCTGACATTGGTGTATTGCAGTGGGCTTGACAAGTATTTTGGACAATGTCCACCATGTGGGTTTATTTTTTACACGACATTTCAGAGACTTTATAACTCTACTTAACGTCCCCCCCCCCCCCCCACTAGGACTCGCCCGCTCTCCTTACCATGAACCTGAAGACGATGGCGATCAATCTCCGAAAGGGGGCGGAATTATATCTGACGTCCGCATGTGATAAATATCGTAAGAGACGCTGTTTAAGACAAAAATACGTAGGAAATTGACGCATAAGAGAATGTCTTGCTTCATATTCGCTCAGTGAATGTTTGTGTCTATGTGCCTTACCTCATGCCACTGTCAGTGGCTCGGACTGTGTAACAAACGCCAGGGTGGTTGCTGGATACAGATTTGGAAAGGATGTGAAAGAATGCGGTCGTAGCCTGATTCTGATACTGTGGGATTGCTGAGAGAGACTCCTAAAGGCCTCCGTCAAGATAAGACTGTCTCCGGGCCAAGTTTAGGGACCCCCACGCCCCGCTCCCATCACCGAAATCGAAGCAGCTGGACTACCCTTTCTTTCCGACCATAACGCTGTCTCTTAGTATATGCTCAGCGAACAAGATACGGCGCGCCCTCAGTTTGCAGACGTGGCATCCCAGAAGGCAGTTTAATTTCGACAGTAACTTATTCGGGGCGCGGACTCTCTCTTTTTAAACAATAATTAATCATGACGATGCTAATTTGTATGTTCTTCGTACTGTGTTCTTTTCTTTCTTTCTCTTTTACTATCTTGCTTCTTTCCTTCTTTCAATGCCAGGCCGTTCAAGCTTTGCTAGATTGGCAATAACCATTGACTTTTTATGGACCTAAACTCGCACATAACCCTTCTGTTTGAAATGTCTACTTCTCTACCGTCAGGGCATGATGCATACCGTAACGTTTTCTGTAATAGTTTACAGACGTTATTACGTTAATTAGCCAGTTACCTTTGATTATTTGTAAAACCGTCTTTCTCCTTGTACTTCTTTCTGCGAGCATCTGGAACAAAATTTTGCAACCTTATAGGAAGGGGCGCTGAAAAGTAATGCCCCCTAATCTTTTACTTGGGAAAGCACACTTAGAAGTACAAACTGAAATGAGTTATTATTGAGGCTTTTCCACACCGCGCGGCCGAATTTTAAACTACTGTTGCAAGAGGGCCCTTAATTATGTTTGTAAACATGGCGGAGTGTAATGCGAGTATGTCAGTGCGGGCGAAACAACTTTCAGTGACAGAGTCGCTGACTGCAGAAAACGTGTTTTCCATCGACAGTCACCGGTGAATGAAGGTTGTTCATGGAGAGCAGTGTGTAGACTTCAGCAAAATTTAAGGCCCCAGCGTCTGCTAGCAAAGTCACTGTTTGCTGGCGGGTTGAAGAAGCTGTGCAATCAGGATTCACACCTACTGGCGCAACCTTGAACTCTGAGCGGTATTTTGAAACACTGGGAAAACCGAAGGCACGGCGTCGAAGAATTCTTCTTCACATGGAGCAGTCTGTCTTTCAACATGACAAAGTTTGACCCCACAGAAGTACGAGAACAACTGCGGAAACTCCGGGTCTTGGTTTTACCATTTTGGATCCCCCGACATATAGGCCGGACTAGGCGTTGAACAGTTAAGTCAAGACAGCGGTTAAGTTGTGATTCAGTCGTCACGATGCACAGTTGTAACATGACGGACGTGTGACACTATTTGAACACTGGTCAAAGTGTGTAGACCTCAAATGTGATTGTGTGGAGAAGTGACTGGATAGAGGTGAAAAATAAAGGTAGTGAAATGTACTTTTTTTTTTCCGTATAAAAACTGCGAGGCGCACTTTTCAGCAAACACTAGTATTTGCTGTCATCTTTTGAGTGATACACTCAGCATGTAATGATAGTAACATGAAGATGGTAATTACAATTTAAAATAAAAGCCGCAGAATTTGCGAAAGCGTGTGTGAGAGCCTTCATTGCACTGAGACGCACCCGTCACAAGTGGGTTAAATTCACATACAGAAATGTCTGTACTTCGCTGTACGGACATACAGGCCCTCTGATATTTTAACATTCTGTAAAATATCTTGATCATATATAACTGCAGATACCATGGCGGGGTGCAATAGTATCAGTCGGATTAATAACACAATATCCCACGGAATAAACTGCAGGGTCACTCAATCTTCAATACGATGCTGCTAGAAACCAACACCCTTCCTCTAACGTACTCCTGTGGAAAGGGGCTGTAGCAATGGAGTGTTCAAATTTATTTTTATGTTCTTTTACCTCCGCCCATGAAACCCAATCAAGTCGTAATTCTCCGAACTTTAATCAATTCCAATGTTACAACTGTAAAGAAGGAAGACATGAAGCGGGAACCGCCCCTTCACCGTCCGTATAGCATACTATTTCTTTATAACTTCCTTATATAACAAATTCTCATATAACTTTTTAAACCTATATACTGTTTTTATGTCTTTTTTTTGTCTGTCTTCGTCTGTAATCTCGTTTATCTGTTCACCACTTCTTATTCTTATACTCATCTTACGCTCTTTGTTTTCTATTGTATCCTTTCCTTGCTGTTTTCTTCTATGTACCGTCTCTGTTTTATAATTTTCTTCATATAGGAATATTTTCAGCCTATCCCCTTGCTGAATACCTCTCGTCTTGTATCCCCCCCCCCCCACCTTTCTCCCTCGAAGAGCGACGCTATATTACCTTTGCATACTCGAAGCCTCTGGGTGTATTCTGATATCTTGTAAATTCTCCTTAACTTGTCAGCAGGCAGTCAGAGAGTTGTTCGCTGTCTTGTAGCTGCATATTTCACTCCTGTGGCTGTCAGTAACAAATGCGCGTCCTCGCGATATTATCTGAATAATCTTACTGTAATGGGGTTTGAGATTTCAAGTGAAACCAGGGACAGTTTATCGCACCGAAACGTCGATACTCATATACCATATTACATGGTGCCATAATCCGGAAGACCACGACATAAATTTTTCGCTGACCGCTTAAAGTCCCGTGGTAACTATATATACCAGTTGCTGTAGCATTAAGAAACCCTCTGTTTTGCATACACAGTGTATTTATGCCCTTCTGTGATTCGGGCAGTCAACACCGATTACTTTCCTAAACAGCATTAACTGATTGGTCTTTGTAATGAAGACGAACTTGTTCTCTGTGAGGTGAGAATTGTATTTTTATATATCTTTGAGGTGAGCTTCAACCATTAAAGGGTTCAATAGCTGTACACGAGTGTCGGTCTCAGAGAGGTGTTCATGTTGTAACGAATTCTCATGTGACTGACAGGCTAGACATACACGCAGGACTTCGGCTAGATGCAGTGACTCCGTAGCGGTATTTCTTATTGATAAAACCGACATATGCACGTACAATATGCATAATAGTACAGTTTATTATTTCTTGCTACATGTTTCGGCGGCCACGCTCCATTATCAGGGAGCATACGTACCAGTATGTTTAACCTTTTAAAGCCTAGCGGTAACTTTACATACCACCAGGTTTAACATTAAAAAATTCTGCGTGGTGCCCACATTGCGTTTATGTGTCTTGTACGGATCTCAGAACAAAGAGAAACTTTTGCCTTATAAAATATTAAAAGATTGGTTTGTATAACCAAAGTGGAGAGTGTTTACAGCGCTGTGCGCACTGAGTCCCTAAATAAAACAGACACGCTTCGTCTTTAAAGGGTTAAAATATAATAAAATATGATACATTTACAATAGCAGTATACATTGTGTGGTAGTGATTTCCGTCGCTATGTTCATAGGATGTAAAGTGCAGTGAAATATGTAAGAGTAGTTAATTTCTGCATGCTTGAAATATTGTTGTGGGTTTTGCAGCGGCATACAAACGTCTAGTATCTGTCTTGATCTGTAATAGATGCTGTCCCTGTGTTACGCGATGTTAGTGTTCTGTGTAGGAGTGACACGTGTACTGCGAGAGGTAGTCGGTACTCCCACTCAAACCAAATAAACTCCCTTACACAAAAAAGAGTTCAGGTATTTTTGCAACCCAATTTACAACAGACCTTTGAATAGAGATCAAACAAACCGCCCAATAATACTTCTTAACTGTTAAATAGTGTCAGCTCCCTGATGATAGCGCGAAAATAACGCCGAAACGTGTAGGATTTACGTAAAAGATAGTGCGAATGAAGTATAGAATAGTGCGTATGTTGGTGATGCATATGTTTCTGGCTTTGCCGAGTAATACTTCGGATGTGGAAACAAGTAGTTGCATTATAGGCCGGCATTTGCAAGAGATGTCACTTGTGCAGCATTGTAGTGTGAAGGTCGTCAGCGAGTGACAGATAGGATACACAGCGGAACAATTTTGTGTAACTGCTGTAGTGGACACTTCTACACGAAATGGTTTCGTAAATGATAAAGATGTTTTAATAAGTGCTATAAGCGGCTTTCTTGTGACCATATTTTCTTATTATCGAGTCTGGAACCTACGATTTACTCATAAATGTTATAATGTTCAATAAATACAATGCCTTACTCGTTGGACGGTGCTGACATCACAGACTAACTGCATTTTCTATGTGCTATGTTTGGGATAAATTTTGCAAGAACTCAACCCTTGGTGAGCACGCCCGCAGTTTTATTGCCCTGTTTATGATGTACTTGTCGCCTGATCCATACGTCACTGTGGTGGAGGCTTCACTTCCATCACAGTAAGATACAAATTGTCTTCCGTTGGTTCATTCATGAGGATTTTCTTTTTTTAGTTTTAATTTCTGTAATCCCATTTAGGACGGTGAATTATTAATGAGTCCATTAACAATTGTCTCGTGCACTGAAAATATGGATAATATTAGGACAGTGAAGTTCCAGAATCCAGTTATTCTCTTTTCATTAGTTGATTCATACAATGAAGTGCGGTTTGTGATTTTTATTAATGTGTTTTATGTATATCGGCCAAGCGAACTGTCCTATCGTTCAAATATTTCCTGTACTTCTTTCATAATACGTGTGTGTCTTCAACGTGACTCTGTCATGGACACCAGAACTGTAGTCGTCCCTTCTTTGCAGGAGCCTTAACGGACATTTCTATCTCTTGTCGCAATAAAGGCCTATAGAAACGTGATAGACAAATTATTTTTGCACTGTAAATTTCCATCGATCCCAGTGGCCGCGCGGTCTAAGGCGTAGGTCTGCGGCCGAGCGCTTGCTGGGATCGCGGGTTCGAATCCCACCGAGACATGGATGTTTGTCTCTCCTGAGTGTTTGTGTTGTCAGGTAGAGGTCTCTGCGACGGGCCGATTCCTCGTCCAGAGGAGTCCTGCCGACTGTGGTGTGTGTCTGAGTGTGATCAAGTGAAAATAAACACCCCTGACACCTACTGTGAGTAGTAGGAGAGGTAAGGACTGCGAAACGAAACGAAATTTCCATCATGAAACTCGAAGTTGTGTTCTTCATTTGTCTTCTTTTGTTTACGTGATCATTTAGTGATCGTCAGTTGTTCCTCACTTGTGCATAGTACGGGCGAGTAACCTACAGTTATGAAGTGCGTAGTAGATTGAAGTTGCATTTCTGGAGCCCAGAAAAATTTCCATTGCTGTCGCTTTATCTCTGTGAATTACCCGTAATAACCCGTTATTGACATGGTGTGTTATGGGTCGGCCTATTTCTGTACGCACGTGCTCTGATAATTCTGTCTACCTGGCTAAGATGAAGCAGCAATTGACACATTTTATGAGAACACACAATAGACGGAATTTCGCTGTCTTGCCATGTTGAGATAATACTGTAGACGACAATGGCTGCTACAGACGATCTACAGCTTGTCATGTGGGCCTAATCCACATCACGGTGTTCCTTAAATACATAAAGTTTTGACTAACTGCAGGCTGCACAGTCAGTCAGTCAAGTAATGACGAAGATGACGGCAAGTTGAAAGTCACAGAGAGGTGGATGAAGACAGTTAAAGAATGCAGAGATCAGTTGGAGGAGGATGGGAGGGTCAATATGTGATGCATCCCGTAGTACAGTAGATGTTCCTTTTTTAGAGATTATTAGCTAACGTCAGGCGGGCCCTGTGGAGTCATAGTGCCGGGGAGTCGAACAGAAAGAAGTACTGGAAGGGAAAATCTCCTGTAGGGCAGTGACGTAAGTGAAAGGAACGCGTGTGGTGCGCAAGTTCTTAGAACAACGTTGTCTCCTGCAGGTTGCTTACTGGTTGTTCGTGGTGCAAGTGACATGTACATATGTCGTTTTGTAACGGTACTTAACACAGGCTTTTTTGTAGCAAGTTTAAGACTTTTAATTCATCGGTAACAAACATTTATTTTCTCTGCTACTATCCTGCTATTTTCACGTTGTTCTTTTTGCTAAATGCACTAAATAAATCTGCATAAGTTACTGTGTAATTACGGGGAGCCGACGTAGTGTAGTATGTGTAGCGACTAGGCTACGGGATGGGCGGTGCAGAGTTCGAATCCCGAGATTTATCTTCCCCATAAACGTCCAGACCGGCTCTGCCGTCCTCGAACCTCCTATTGAATAGCTATCGGAGTTACTGTCCGGAGTTAAAGCGGCCGGGGCGCGAAGTTAACCATTCACTTCTATCTAGTGTCAGTCTTTTCCCCTGTATGCCTTCTTAGCGTGAACCGGGAAGGACTATAGACTTCAGACATATGCTGTATATAATTAAAAATAGCCCGTAACTGGAATTATACAAAAAATTAGCTCTTCCTTTATTTCTTGAAAAAGAAAATTAATTTCTATGTTCCATGTCCAGCAAAGCGCTGTGTCAGAACTGAAACCCTCAGCCTTTAAAGAATAAGGGTGTGATAATTTTCTGTCCAATCAGGGCTATCAGAATGGTGGGATAATTATTATCACGAAGAAAACAGACAGTACTCAAATGCTGATTCGTCCATCATGAATCCCATGTGAAGTGAACTGGCATTGAACCCGAGGCTTTGCCCTGAAAATATAACGTTTAATTGCGATATTTGATTCGGATACCATGCCACATTTACTGAGGACAGCGAGGTACATTCATTTCGACTATAAAACATTTGGAAGCTTTCGGACCACTGAGCCAGAATTTTGTGTTCGAAGAAAACTTTCATACGTGTGAAAATAATTGGTTTCTATACAGAAATATAAGCTAAACTTTACCGAAATGTATCCTGACTTAAAATTCTCCAAGAGAATGAGGTAATAAACGTAGACCTGCAAGACCATTGTCAGTGTCGGCTCGAAGCCGCAGCGGTCCACCATTAATAACACTGACTGCGTGGTGGGTGTTATAATAATAGTAGTCCGATTGTTGTTGTCACTGAACATAATACGAAGAGTGAAATCGGCATGTTTGCATGTACGTACGGATTTACGTCCTGGTTACTAACTACGTTTATGCTGCGGGGTCGGTCTGGAGAGGCCATTACACACTCACGTGCCGTTTGTGGATCCGTGGTTTGAAAAGCCCGACACTCCACCCTGTCCTGAACTGCATAGTCCACCTCTTCACACCATATTTGTTACATTTTCCGTTTAGTCCTATCTTCCCTCCAGACATAAATTCCTCAGACTTTTTTTCTACTTTTTCTGTCAGTCTTCCAGCTAAAGTTTTGATCCACTTCATATCGCCTGCATGCATTCTGCATGTCATGCTCATCTCATCCTTGAGTAAGTCCCCTAACATTATATAAAGGTACGGATTCTGAGGCCTCTCATTATATTATTTTCACTACCATCATCTTGCTTCTTCTGTCATATGTACAGGTGTTACCCTCAGCACCCAGGGATTAAATGATTAGGGGCTGTGAAGCGTATTAAATGAAAGTTTGATTTTTACGCACTGTGTTTTGTGCGTTGACACGTTTATATCCACGCCACGAGTAGGAATAATTGAAGTTCTTAACAGCAAAGACGCATTTAGAATGTCTTTGTAGCACTGGAGAGAACACTGCGTGGTACAGTGTTTAGGACAAACCTGAAGCTGCGAGGATATAGTCACCACTGTGCATACGTAATGAGGCAGATCTCCATAACAACCACTTGGACAGGACGTGTGGTCGCGTAATCGAAATGGATTTAAGGATATCAGGCAAGTCTTTGAGAGTGCATGTTACAGGGGATTTGAAGAATATCTTGCGTGCTGTTACTGTTGGTTCCGCAGAGCTTAACAACGGTTTGTTACGTTCAGTTTAAGTGGACAACAGAGAAGTAGCGGATTTTTGTTTCTTGTACGGCCAACATATATGTAGGAACTTTCTTAGACTTGGAATTATATTATTAAGAATACCAGACTCCGCGTGGCAGATCTGCGAACGCATAAACCATGTACCAGTCTTGTCTTGCACATTAACCTCGCGAGTCAATGCTATGAAACAAAGGGGATAGTTAATAGAAATGGAAGATGCACGTCGAATAATAGGAGTTATAGTTGCACTATGTTGTATAAAACAGAGACGCGTTCTTCCGGCTACCTCGGCGTACAGAAAGATTAGTAAAAACACGAGAATTCTACAAGGATTATAAGGCCGTACAGGTTGCCCAGAAGTATAATAACAACCAAATAGAAGGCTGTATTTAATTAATCACAAGCTGTAAATAGCCATCGACTACTCTGTTTTAATTAGTTCAATTGTCTCAATTTTAATCAGGTGCAATCTAAGTGAAACGAAAACACTTTTTCTACATAAATGTAACCGAGTTGGAAATATTATTTCCATATAGGAAATAGGCCTAATAGAAGCTGCACATTCACAATTTTACAATTTTACAGTTTTTATAATTTTCACAAGTATGTGTAATAACCCTTACAATTCATGTGAAAACAAGGAGAGACCTTTACCTTGACACTTTTCTTTTGTATTTTAAATATGTGCCTGATGATGGTCGCTTAGCGACCGAAACAGTTGCAATAAAAACTAAAGGGTAAAGGGTAAAGGGTAAAGGGTAAAGGTGTTGTTTGTTCTGGTTGTACTTGACTGAAGGAAAGATAAAAAACAGTACGGTACGTGCACAACGGGATGGGCAATCCGAACGTTTGGATGGTGTTGTCTCTTATATATGCATTAGTAGGATTTGGTTCCTTTTAGGTCGTTGCTTGTTCTTAAGTTTGTATTTCGCCTGAAGACCAAAGCAGCCTGCTTTGGAAACCACGTGTTTGTACACTAGTGACGACAGAAAAATTCCGAATACACATCGGTGATGCTTCGCGTTCAGAGGCTGCTTGGTTGTGGTCATGAATATGTGCCGCACATCTTTTCGTAGCCTACGTACTGTACGTTTACCAAGCTATTCCGGTTCCTCTTGTATGTAAATTGTGCCCCTGTAATATCAGCGGGCTGATGTGATTTGATGGACGTTATAGCAGTTGCTAGAAAATTTTCACTTTTAACTTATTATTCTTTCTTAAAGAAAGCACAGTGGTCATGTGTGATTACTACGCCCACTGTGCGTCGTCTCAGCTCTTGGACCAGCTTCCGTTACTTACAAAGGAAGAACTCATTATGAACAGTATGTCATTTGATGTAACCCACCCGGCCTAACGTCTTAAGAGCACATTTGTAACATACTGTACTCGGCATTAGTAGTGTGATGGATACGCGGCAGTGTGTGGGAGCGACGGTTGCGCCAGGTAATGTGGAGCCCTGAAATGGTTGCTGGAAGAATATGCAACATTTGAAGGTGTTCTGTAGGATGTAAAGTAACAATAGAATGGTTGGCGCCCGAACATTTTAGCTTTATGAAACAGTGGGAAAGGCAAGTGAAGTTTGGCAATGACATAATGCATGTTGTCACAGTAAGCACTGACATTCGAATTCTTTTGCCGAACCATGTCCTTGTTGAATCCGTTAAATACAGTCCCTCGTCCAGTCCCAAGTCTTGTCACCTAAACTATGCCCCTTCTTTGAGAAGTGCCAAACTACTGAAAGGAGAAGGTGCTGATAGCCCTGCAACTGAACCGGGACTTTCGCGATGAGAAATCGTCATTTATTGTTTTAACTTTGCCGTTGCTAGTATACCATTTTTCACAGTTCACAATTTTGCGCAAATATTAATACCACTGCCTTCTTGCTTTCAGTCGACCTGGAGAATCTGTCGTCGGACGACGTAGTAGTGACCTCGGTGGCTGCTAGCGTGGGCGGCGCAGTGGCTGCAGGTGACCTATGCGCCCCATCAGCGGCCGCCATGAGCCCAGACAACAACCACAATCACCATCCTCTTGCTGATCAAACCCCTCACCAGGACGAAGAGCAGAACAGTCGGATAGTGTCGTCACCACCTGAAGGTGAAACACGGAGGATATTTGTTGGGAGTGATCCGGGGGGTGCAGGACTCCAGGGGTTGCTTATGGTGAAAGTGAGGAAGGATGCGGATGATAGACAGGGTGAGATCGAGGTTATGGGTGATGATAGTGAAGTGGTGACAAATGATGGAGGGACCACAGTGACTGATGAAGTGCCTCAGAGACGCCCGATGTTGAGGAGGGAACTGCTAGGGGAGGAGGAGGAAAAGATGCTTCAGGAATGTCTGCAGAGGAGTGACACCGCTGTAATATTCCCTGAACCCGTCGAACAAGGTATGTAGCTTGTGGCCCACTGCATTTTGAAACAGTAGATACACCAGCAGCACTCATTATGCAGGTGTAATAATGAAGCTTGAGTTCTGCACACAAGTGGCAGTCCGATCATGTTTCTCGTGTTCGTTGATAAAGGTACGTAGTGTCTGGCCAACTCTGTACTGATAGAGCAGACGCACCGACAGTACTTGCTGCAACTGATCTGCACAGGTTTGCTCTTTGCTTAGGCTGTTGGCGTTCAACATATTGGTCATAAAGGCAAACTCGATAATTGTTACAGGTTTAGCGTAATGGTAACGCAGAACTAAGACTGGTGGAAGTAATAATCTTCAAGCCTTCTGAAAAATTCACCTGAAGTAATCTTTGTGATGTCTGGTTGAAGAGCGTCTTTTCCAAACAGAGGCTGCTCTTTCGGTATTGTTGCACCAAGCTGTGTGTTTGTTTAAGACCTCGTATAATCGACGTGTACAATACTTTCACATCGCATATAATTTACACTTCAAGTGTTTGTGAGGTGAAGTTTGTTGTTAAACGGTTCGTTATTGGTCGCTGGGCTGAAACGCACTCGTATGTGCTAAGCGATCCGAGCTGTAATAGCTGTAGATTGTACGACAGGAGTTAGATTCCTGCTGGCAGGAGAAATATGCTCTTAACCGCGTCCGGGACGACTGGGGGCACCATACTTCACATAATAGGTTCCTGGAACGGAGCGGCTTGAGCCTGATTCTTAATATTCTTTCCAGAGTTTTGCCGAACTTTACCTACACGTTCTTTGTTTTACGACGCCCGCTAATGGCTAGTCGGTTAAGAGCTGAGTGTAATAACAATTAGTGACCTTGACTACTCCAGCACAGCAACCTCTCTGTCATTTCTTTTTGTCCTCTTAACAGTCTGAAATAAATCTTCTCAGGATCTACTGATGCCCTCCAATTAAAGCAAGCAATTAACAAAGGACTTTTCTCTTCGCCCCTCCTTATATTTACCCTGAAGGGTGACAGAGACAGTGTGGCCAATTAAAAGACCCAAGTTTCCCTGTGAATTGTGATCTAAGAAATCTTGCCAGTAATGGACATGTTATTTGCTTCAGTGCTTCTCCTTTCTCCTACTGTATGTTGTTATTTGTGACATTCTGATGGCACGGTATTAGGTCTTTATATCCTTCTAATAAGACTGTCTGTGTTTGTGCTGATCCTTTAATTTAAAAAGAAATGTTTTACGGAGTCGAAACGCCATTGCCCGCTCTGCTTTCTCCCTTCCTCCTCGCCTTCGTCTATATATGAACTCAGCTTAGTATTTTATTCTATGCTTTTTTTTCATTACACAACATTGCTCTTTCTAATTGTGTCCCCATTCTGACCTTAGGGCCACTCGACATAAGTCGACATTAATGCCGTCTTCAATTAATCGAGCGTCTAGGAATCTCTTGTGAATGTTTCGGACATTCCAAATAGAAGGGGGGAAGTAAATTGCATTTAAAGAAATGTCTGGGAGAAAAAATGATCTTTTCTGTCCTAATAGTATTATTGTCCTGATGTGGCTTATAAGTTCTCTGAAATCGGACGTCTGTGAAGGCAGTAACGACTAACGAGTTTATTTTGAAGTGAAATAAAGAGTTGTCTGGTGTAAAGGGTTCTGATGATAGTAATTAGCACTTAGAAGTGCTTGGTTTCTGGTTTTTTTGCATCGTCTAGCTTACGAAAAGAACAGTTCTTGGAAACTGTAACCTGTCCTCGTGTGAACATGTGGGGAAGCATCTGCATAATTTCATCGCATGTTAAGTGCTATGCCTAATAGCTGCTGAATTATTTTTTTTAAAATCGTATGTCTGTAGAAATTTCTTTATTCGCAGAACACCAATAATTTAAAGACTAAAAATGTTTTTTACTCCAGAGCTGTAGTTTTCAGATTGTTTCTTCGAAGGCCACATATGCAGCCCCACTGACTGTTGGAAATTTATTAGTGTCAATTTTTTGATTCCTACTTTATTTGGACGAATGTGTTTAGTATGGTCAGATAAAAACAAAATTAGTTTTGCGAGTACTAAGGTCAGTTTGGTACCGGTCCGTGACAGACGCTTGAGCGACAGTGTATCAGCTGGTATGGTTAATTAGTGTCACTGGTGTCGAGAGCATTGATGAAATGAACGGCAGGTGAGACAGGGAGCCCCTGTCCATCGCCGATCTGTCAGTACAACTGATCACAGTGAGGGTTAAATGGTGCATTCCTGGGATCATGAGTGGAATAGGAGGTCATCAGGTCCGGAAATTGTAACTGCCTCAATCCGACTAACCCGGTGGTATCGTGCCTTACGTAGAACGCCAATGTTTCCGTACCGTGAACTAACTGCGCTGTGCAGAGTCCTTCTGGTGAAGGTAATAACGGATTAAGAAATTCGCAGCACTGGTTGGAGCTCTGTGCTTCATTACGTCATTCACAGTGTACTGCTTTTGAACCTCTGCCTGAGTCAGTCAAATTTAGTTCTCCCACCAATAAAAGTGACTTCAACATCCGTTTTTATATTATCCTCTGACCTACGCCTGTCTCATTAGCTTCTACTTCCCTTAATATCTTCCGAATATAAATTTGTATGCATTTCTTATGTACCCCATGCGTGCTACTGGTCCCTTTCAATTCCATTTTTAAATTTTGTAGATCCCAGGTGTCGGCGTATAATAGATAGCCATATTTCGTATAGGCTTATAAGCCACAAGGCCTCTATACTTTCTGTTGGCATTTCTGACCATGCATCCAACCACACATCTCTGTACTGGCACATGGAATTATTCAGCCTATCATTTCGTGAAGTGATGGAGCAATTTGTGGGTGTTTATTTGAAGCATTCATGTGGCAGTCAACAGTAATAACAACACGATAATCAACACACTTTAAACATGTCTGTCAGATCAGTAAACATTGTGTATTTATTACAATAAATACACAATGTGACAGACACAAGTAGGCTACTATGGTGGGTTTATTGTAATGGATATTTCAAAAGGTACACCTTCAAAATATTATACGAAATTGGCTGCGGGTTGAAAGGTTTTTGGTTTTTGACTCATTTTTCTGTGAAAGGATGGTTGGATGTTTCATATACTTGTACCGCATATTTATTTGACGACGGTTGCGTCTCCTGAGGTATTTCTGTACCTTCTTTGTAATTGGAGGTTCTGTCTCGAACCTTGTTACTTAGTGCAACAAATGTCCATCATTTTAACAAATAACATTTACAAAAACTGTCCTGAGTTTGACGATCGTCATATTACTCCTACTACGACGTGTTTCAGTCTGTTAATATATATAACTTGGTTACGTGTAAGTTTTCAGGCGTTCACAGCCGTTGCTGTTCAAATGATGGTCGTCTTGTAGATTTTTGCACCGTTTATAGTGTGATTGGTTTATTCCTACGTTTTGGAAGAACGTACTGCCTCCTTCTTCAGGGTGACGGAATTGGTCCATGCAGATGATGAAGTGGCTGATCCCCAGTGGCCACGCGGTCTAAGGCGTGGTCTGCGGGCTCTCGCGTGCTGGGATTGCGGGTTCGAATCCCGCCGGGGGCATGGATGTCTGTTTCTTGTGAGTGTTGTGTGTTGTCAGGTAGAGGTCTCTGCACCGGGCTGATCACTCGTCCGGAGGATTCCTACCGAATGTATGTTGTGTCTGAGTGTGATCGTGAAGCTTCGATAATGAGGGGGCCCTGGCCCACTACAGGATTTGCGCCATGGAAAAAAAAAGTACTTTGATTAGTCGTAAATTAGTTAAATTTAATAAATCATATCACATATAAATTATATTTCCCAAAAGGTTATTAAAACATTTCGAGTGAAGTAAATTTTTAAAACGTGATGGTAAGGCTATAGAAATGTATGAAGCGTTCCATAAATGTTTGGATTGTAGAACAAGCCTGGGAGCTCATGCACCATAATAACGTTCATCAGAATGTATACCCGGTAAAAGGGCAGAATTTAGAAAATAAAATAAATTATGTTAATAATGAGATTTGAGGTTCTCACGGCTGTGACTGTGTGAGTACTGGTACGACTATTTTCTACCCTGAAGATGGAGTCCGTGCGTTCTTCTGAAACGTTGGATCGTATCTGCCAGAAAACAATCATTGTATTTAATGTGTTCCATGTCCGTGCACTATATTATACAAAAAAAACTTTAAACACCAACGAATGCACAAAGAGTTTTTTTGTCAATTATGACACACTCCTACATGTTTCGACCCTGCTAGGTCATCTTCAGGGAGAAACTTTCCGTTGTCGTTACACTGGGTTGCACTATACAGTTAAGCGAGAAGTTTCTCCCTGAAGATGACCTAGCAGGGTCGAAGCATGTAGGAGTGTGTTATAATTGACGAAATAAAACTCTTTGTGCATTCGTTCATGTCTAAAGTTTTTTTTTGTATAATCGTTGTATTATTTCGTTCGCGGTTGCGTGTTACCTCCGCCTAATTTGCATCTTACTACATTATACCCATTTTCTGTCTTCTCGCGATGTCCTATACCCAGTCCTTTTGAGCTCCTGCCCGTCACCATTATCTCTGTTTTAGTCTGATCTTCGGTCTTCTCATTTCCCATTCTCTAACTATTCCTTCTGTAGTGGGTACTCCATACAGGCGCCAGGGGCAATTGGTTCTGCTGCAACCCTTTTTCCATACTCAACCCCCCACTTTCTACCAGTTCCATCTACGTTATAGTTGTTACAAGCTCCAGAGAGGCGCCATCTAGAGCTGCCAAGTTTCAAGCTCCCACCCTTTCTTTTCTCTCTCGTTTATATACACAACTATGATACTCGGCTCAGGGATTCCCGGCTCCACCCCCCACTTGAACCCTCTTCCTTTAGTTACAGCAAATCTTAAAACTTCATATTTATTTTTTTATCGTAGTACATTATTTCATCTCAGTTGGAAAATCCTTTTGTTAGGTGCATCATACGCCTGAACAGGAGCGGAGGATGGCGTATAATGGTGTAGTATCGTTCTTAGACGGGGTCATTGCAGATAAATACAGGACAGACGCTGGCATTTCGGGAGTCACACAATTGCTAAGTGGAAATATTGTATCGGTTCCGAAGCATTTTGCCAAATAGAGGTTGTGTAAAGAGATTAGGGTGTCTGCTTATATTCTACTGGACATGTTAACAACAAAATTGGTGTGAGGCATTGTAAAGTGGCATTGCACTTATTGGCCTTTCTTCAGTGCAACGCAGGTTCTCAGTAAGGAACTAACTGTGTAGATTTTCTGGGGTTTCACGAAATCGAATCTAAGGGCCCGTACAAAATTTGCATTCTTAAAGGCTATCTATGAACGCACAGCTGAAGAGAAAAACTGTAGTGAAGAATGGAAAGAACGTAAAGGAAGAATTAGGCAAGAATAGCAATACAGTGTCGTCGTTTTAGTCTCATCCCTTCTTCTTTGTAGTATTTGGAAAACTGCACTTCTGTGTCAAGCGAGTGGTTAGCCAGGCAAGGGAAGGTTAGAGGCCGGTAGAACCCATGTTTATTTATTAATTACATGTTTTAACTAAATACATCTTCGAGAGATAGATTTTGCAAAATATCTCGAAGTGATAAGATAGTTTCTTTAACGGCGCTGTCAGTTTCTAAAATTATATAGCGTCGGTGGCATGAATAAAATACGGTATGGAGCATGAGTGGAATAATAGTGACAGAGGAAATTCGAAATCTGTCCCAGTGCCAGTGCCACTTTGTCCAACACAAAACCAACATGAATGGGCCTGGAATCGAACCCGGACCTCCGCGGAGAGATGCTGGCGAATAATCGCCTGAGCGATAGCACAGTCGGGAATATCAGAAGGAACTCGGAAATGTACTTCGAGTCCTAAACACCTCTTAGCATTAACTCACCGCTGTTTTATTTTACTTTCTTGACGCACAGATTACGTAAGTGTAGCTGGATTCATTTGCCTTACACTTGTTGGATGTAGGCCTAACTTCACATATTCGCATCGTCAACACTTGTAATTTTCTAGAGGTTATTGACGTTAAAGCAAGTGGTTCGAATAGTATCCTTTGTGTTTTGAATCTTTAGGATACTTATTGGAACGTTTTAAGGCGTACTAAAAAAGACTGACTGTGACTAGGGTAGAGTAACTCTCAAAAAAATTTAGTGGATTTTTACCAGCATCACTGTCATAAATTGCACGGACTGAGAGTCAGTCAATCCTTCTTGTAAGTCAGTACGAAAACTACGTACTTTTCGTGGGGGAATAAGATAATTCTTAAACAGTGAAACAAGTTGTCGATTGAAATATCTTGATAAAATAATAAGGTATTGTCAACACAACTATTCTCCCCGGCCCCCCCCCCCCCCCCGCCACTAATAGGCCGGCCCGGCTTGTGCAGAATTCGGAATATGACTGCAGGTCTTAATTGCGTCTAAAGTACGGGTGTCTACTTTTGCCTACCAGGCGTTGCTTGTACGTAATGGGGGCCTGACAGGCTGAAGGATCGAACCGAAGACCTCTGGAATAAGATTAGTAGCCTTGACGCCTACACAGCAGCACGTAGTAATTTTATAGGAAAGTTAGTATTGGATTTTGTTGTTAGTAAAATATGGAGAGTTTTTTTACTGTTGTGAGTAATGTATAGTTAGGCACTGCCGCAACCAGTTATTGAACCTGAAACAACGTATCACATCTTGCAGATTGCGGTTAAAGCTTTGCATTTCAGCTTCGCAAGCTGCTTTGAATTGGAACTGGGCATATGCCATGAGTCCTACGGTTTGCTGTCTGTTTCGCAGTATTGCTTTCCAGTGGTTAGCCTTCAGGCATCACATTCAGGACGTCCGTGTTTGAATGCGGGCTAGAATTTGGGCAATACTAAGGATTATTATAGCTGTCGTCTGTCCCTCCAACGAGATGCTGCGACGTTATTTTTGTTATGACATTAGTAATAAAACATTATTTTGTATCACACCGTGACAGGGTACTGTGGTAGCTATTTGTAGTTAAGTGCTTATGCTAACAACCAGTTGGGCTTGGCAGTAGTTACGAATAGGCGTAGAAGACGTCAGAAATAGTCGATAGTGGTTAGGTATGGTTTGGGCGGTATTGCAGTGTCCAAAAGTAATCATAGAACAGCCTTGGACAACAGCGAAAATTCGTGAATGTTGTAGTTGTTTGATGTGTAGAGTAGAAGTTCATGAAGTACACATCCGTCATTATGGGCCCAAACTCCGGTTTGTTGTTTAGGGCTGTGTGTCCGACTGGAGTTACAATTTTGTCTTTGGCTTCCAGTTCAGATAGTAACTTGTCATTTGAATGTTGCATGGAATTGGTCGATTGGTGATTGTACCACTTTTGCTCTGACATAATCGGTGTATTTGTCTGTTAGACCTCCTTGTGTATATGTGCTATTTCACGGTCCTGTACTTCGTTTCTAGGATTCATATTATAACCTTGGTTTGGCATCACACAGCATGGGAATGATGGGGGGGAGGGAGAGACTGAATCGTAAATAGAAAACATTTTTATTTAGTTGTATTGTTGCATCGGGGGGCTTGGAAATGGGTGGAGTCTAGCTAGGACCTATTTCCCATTCATACTGTGAGAGATGTTCTTGCTGGTGTATAATGGTGTCTTCGTCCGCAGATTATAGCACGAATATATTCTAAGTAAATGGGACTAGTTTGTACAGCGACATACATTCAAGCATGCAGAAACTAAATTGAATGATCCTGTTACTTGCTTCATATCTTTTTATATTGCTTAAATTATTCTTTAAGGGATCCGTAACATCATCGAGACGAGGGCCGGAACAGCAACTAAGACAGATTGCACGTCATTTGTGGTCATATTGTCCGGTTACCTGCTTACCATTTATGAACGGCCATTCAGTTTGCACCGCTCACCGTTTATAACCAGACCGTAAAGTTTGTACCACTCCTTATTTATAACCAGACGCTTCAGTTCGTGCCACTCACCATTTATAACCAGAATTTTCAGGTTGTTGCACTCATCGTTTATAACCAGACTCTTCAGTCTGTACCACTCACCGTTTATAACCAGACCCTTCAGTCTGCACCACTCATCGTTCATAACCAGACTCTTCAGTCTGCACCACTCATCGTTCATAACCAGACTGTTCAGTCTGTACCACTCACCGTTTATAACCAGACCCTTCAGTCTGCACCACTCACCGTTTATAACCAGACCCTTCAGTCTGCACCACTCATCGTTCATAACCACACCCTTCAGTCTGTACCACTCATCGTTTATGACCAGACCCTTCAGTCTGTACCACTCATCGTTTATGACCAGACCCTTCAGTCTGCACCACTCATCGTTCATAACCAGACTCTTCAGTCTGTACCACTCACCGTTTATAAGCAGACCCTTCAGTCTGCACCACTCATCGTTCATAACCAGACCCTTCAGTCTGCTCCACTCATAGTTTACTATAACTTAAAAAGTTACACTGCTCACTGCTTAAACATTCCTCCCTTCGGTCAACAATAGATAACCTACGCATGTGAAACAGCGTCGTAACAGTGACGAGATTCTCATTACCACCTTCGTGTTTCTCTTTTGTTTCTTCTTCCCGATCTCCGAGTGCTGCTTATCTGACTGGAAGTAATATAAAACAGAACTGCGCCATAGGCAGAGTGATGTACTATCTTGTGCGGATCTTCAGTTCTGTTACATCTATAGGTAAATTCTTTAAAAGCATAAGATTGTAAACGCCGAGGTGAAGCGGGGGGACGGCATGGAGGCGCCATGAGTGATGGTTGCTGCTTCTCCCCACCGCCAGCCGGTACTTTGACAAATGATCGTCTTTCTCTTTGCAACACGGCGTGGCCATTGTTCCAACTCCCCATACTCGCTTCGAGCTCACCCCCTCCTGGAGGCCTGTACCAGACCGGAACTTGCATAACCGGAAACAAAACGTATGCATCCATAACAGGGACTTCCACGTAGACAATAACGGGAAAGCAAATTCCCTACCTTTTAGAGCTATTGAAATGTAAACCGCGTTGTCGCTAGGGTTAGGTGATAGCAAAATATTTGCGGCGTTAACTTGCCTCGATAGGCGACATCATTTCACACTTCTGTCAGAAAACCCTATTGAATCTCACACTCTTAGCTATCAAATTTCGCACATCTTCGCCTCTGTCTGTCTGCTCATGGGTCTATTTGACATGCATGTCACTTAACTTGAGTTCATGTGAGCGGATATTATGAAATGCTATGTCACAATTTCGCAGTAAATATTGAGACCAGAAGTATTTTGAGTGTGCCATTAAATTCACAACGACAATGTCTTTTAGACAAAATATGAAGGACTGAAGAAATGTACTTATTTTCCTTCCCCTCCAAAGATGTGTTGAGACGAAAGTGATGTAAGAAATGAAATTATGCATTTAATGCTAGGTACTTACTTGTGTTTTGCGGTGTTAAATAAGTCCTTAATTACCGTCTGCATGACTTTATTAACACGTGGTATCAATTCGTCTCGGACTATGAATGGCTACATGTTTCGGCCGAAACGGTCATCTTCAGGCCATTTGGCAATAAAAAATGTAAATAAACCACAATTAAATTTACGAAGACACTAAGAGTAGATTCATTTTAGGGCATACTTGCTAGCCTTCAGCGCAGAAAATGTCTTCCTGTCTGCTGCATAGAAGTATAAATATACTTTGCTGTTTTTCATCTGTCCGTCGCTTTAAATAAAGTTGACGGTACTTGAGAACAAGGTGCTGAAGAGAAATTGAGACCTGGTGTGGAGAAAGTGGCAGGAGGAGGAGATAAGTTGCAGGATGAAGAGCTTCATAGTTTGCACTCTTCACCAGACATTGTTAGCGTGACCTAATCAGTGAAAATGAGATGGGCCTGGAGTGTAGCCGGCATGTGAGAGATGAGATGTAGGCCTACATGTAACATTTTAGTCTGAATACTTAAAGGGAGGAGACCACTCACCAGACCGAGGCGCAGGTGCAAATGTGGTATTTAAGTGATTCTTAAATAAATAATCTGTGAGCTGGGGTGCCCTGGATTCTTCTGGGGTTTGGTGGTGAGTTAATGAAGCGGCTGATAATGTGCAGCTCGTCTGAGGTAGTACATTCTTCTCGTGTGTGTTTATCCTTTAAGGAGTTGGTTGGTTGGTCGGTCGGTCGGTCGGTTGGTCTGTCGGTCGGTCGGTCGGTCGGTCGGTCGGTTGGTCGGTCGGTCGCTTGGTCGGTTGGTCGGTCGGTCGGTTGGTCGGTCGGTGGGTCGGTCGGTCGGTTGGTTGGTTGGTTGGTTGGTTGGTTGGTTTGGTTGGTTGGTTGGTTACTTTCTTGATACAAAAAGCGAAAGAATGTGTTTGTTGGAACCTAATTTTATAGACCGTGCTACTTAACTGTTTCAATTTAGATAGTTCCGAGGGTACTGTCCTGTCCCGTCATGCATGCTTTTGTATACCCACACACATTTCCTGTGTTTGCTCATCTACATGTGCAAACACAAAGTTATAGTCAGACATGCGATACGTGACGGTGTCATCAAAAGTTTGTATGTCGTTTTACATGCTGCAAGGTCAGACTTTTTCAAGTTATTTGACGGCAGTCATTAGACTATTGGAACAATGTGCTGAGAAGAATATTTAGACGTGAGAAGTGAAACTGAGATGGAAATAAGTTGTTGGTTTGACTTTAATGTAAGTTAGCAGTATTTTGCTTCATGAACGCATCCTCATTCCCCTTTAAAAGGCTGCAGTCCACTAATCTTGTGCTTTCTTGTACATCAAATTACAAGCCGAGATCCATCCTACAAATTGCCCATCTGCCAAAGGTTCCTGTGAGGTTATCTTCTTACAAGTGCGTGGCAGAGGATAAGATTCAACCTCTTGGAAGTTGCCACAAGAATTTGTGTGGTTCTGCAAGTTGCAATAGATCCAGGAGTTCGTCTTGCTAGAAACAGAGGGAGGAGACGGTAAAGATATTTAGAGGCTTGAATGCTAAGAGCATTCGGGGGATGGTTTTCACTAAATCTGTAATAAAACGTTGCAGACTAAGCTCAAGTCCAGTAATCTGTATGTCCGGTGTATAGTAGCCCCCATTCCCCCGGCCCCCCCCCCCCCTCTCCGCCGCTTTTCAGAGGCCCGGACTGGTAGTTCCTTATGGACTTATAGGAGCATCTAAGCAAAATTCCTGAGGCGTTTAATTTCTATTTCTACAAAATCCCATACTGTATTCCTCTTCACTCGCCACCCTTGTGCTTAAGTTTTCGCTCAACTAATCTACCTCCGTCTACTTCCCCTGCTTCGTGAGAAAACACAAGTTTGCCTTTCTGAGCAGCGTAACATAGCGTTACTACTCAAGACGGGGACTTTGCTTATGAAGCAACAAGGAGCTATAAGACTGGGTACTACAGCACAGTTCTACTGAGTTGGTCATTCGCACTGACCACTTTTGTTGAACTGACATTCTGAATACCGAATGCTTGTTCGCCAGTAAGCAGTCTAAGCAGCCACGCCGTATCGACCATTCTTCGTTTGTTCGAGTTCTGCTGTTCATATCCAGGCACGGATGTCGGTTTTCCTGGCCGTGGTTTTTAGGCGCGTTCGCAAAATTGCAAAAAGGTGACTATTAAACTCGGCTCCCAGTGGATGGATTGTCATTAAAATTGACATTTGAGGATTTTTCGAAAACCTGTCGAGAAAATTCAAGTTTGATTAAAATATGACAAGAATAACGGGTACGTTAAATGAAGACATATGCACATTTATGATAATACCTCGCTGAATTCTTCTCAGAATGGAGAATGTTTCAGACAAAAGTTGTAGAGAAAGTCAAAACACACATTTTATGTTTAAGAACGTTTTTCCAAAAATTGTGTCTTTTATGAAATAATGCGGAAAAATATGGTAGGGGCAGACAGGCCACATATGACAATATAATATGGTGTAGAAAAGATGCGTTTGCCTGCTGGATAACAAAGGCAGGAATACAGTCACGTACACTCTCATAATATTTACTACTTCTTTTCCACGGCCACAATGGTTACGCGAACGCGCCTGAACGTTGCGTTACACGTACGCTGCGTGTCGTGTTAATGTTCTTCCTGATCCCCACCAGGCAAACCATGCCGCCCACGTCGTGTCCATTTCCTTATCCGTTACTCCAGTCACCGGGCTCTGTCTAGTTCGAGCCGCTGACGGTGTCAGTAAGTACGCACACCTCCAGCACCATCTGACCGCTGTTTCTGTACCGTATTGTCTCTTCTCTGATATAATCTTGTCCTCGTTTCTATTGCTGTTGTTTAAATTCTGTTCTGTTGGATTACTCCATTTTGATACGTTCCAAATGTTTTTCTCATATTAACGTTCTTTTACAACGATAAAAGAGTTATTTGCCACCTTAACTTATCTAAATAATATACAGCTGTCTGACATGCCTGCAGATTGTGCTGAAGTAAGTACAGAAGGAAGCTATCCAGCCTGCTTGTCTACTTCATGTTTTATTTGCTCCTTGCACTGTTGTTCGAAGGAACATGGCTGCTTATTCGCACCCCATTTTACTAGGCCTATATCATAAAAATGTTCTGCAGCCAGTCCTCGAAAACTGAACGAAAATGAAGAAGGAGGACGTCGATATTTGCTCGCTGATAAAATATTACAGTCGGCGTAAGGTATGAGTGACAATGAATGCATAATAAATTTTGGTGAGAAACCTCTTGGAAGACGGTCACATGGAAGACTGAGAAGTTGACGGAAGTGTAGTATTGAATTAGATCTTAGCGAAGTTGATTGTGAGGATAGGAGGTAGGCCTAAATGGAACTGGCTGAAAGTGATTTCCAGTGATGGTCGCTTGTATTGGCTTTTTTGGAACTTCGGGTTCCGGTACGAGAGAATTATTTACCAGTGGTTAGGTAGTTAAAACACACACACACATCGTGTTTCGTTTCGTAGTCCTTACCTCTTCTGCCTACTCACAGTAGGTGTCGAGGTTGTTTATTTTCACTTGATCACACTCAGACACACACCACAGTCGGTAGGACACCTCTGGACGAGGGATCGGCCCGTCGCAGAGACCTCTACCTGACAACACAAACACTCACAACAGACAAACATCCATGCCCCCGGTGGGATTGGAACCCACGATCCCAGGAAGCGCTCGGCGGCAGACCTACGCCTTAGACCGCGCGGTCACTGGGATCGGCCACACATCGTGTACCGGCCGTAATAATGTGCGTACGTTCCGTTCTTGGTCATTGCTCCAAATTAGCTGCGATCGCCGAAATCATGTCTTCTAAGCTTAGGGTGACCGGAGACAGTGATGTTACTACAGATGCACTCCTAGTAATTAATGACCGCAGATTCTCATATTGAGCGAGCATTCAAGAACGCAGCCGCATCGTTGGAGGGGGAGTGGTGACCGTGTTACGAATTCAACCTTACTCCACTTCTTCACGCAACATGTTGTTGTATATAGCTGTTCTACATCTTAGAATCGGTGGCAGTACAGCGATGACAGGGAAAGGGTCATAACCGGACAAACTCCATGAAGAGCCTTCTTTGCCCTATTTGACTGTGGAAAAGGATGTCAAATGGGATGAAGCTTTCATACAGCAGTTGCAGTCTCAGTGAATGCTTAAGAGACAGGTTTTGATGAAGAGGGGCGTGGAGGGGAGGGAGTTTCATACAGTTCACACCTCCGGTAGGTTTAGTGAGGAGGAGGAGGAGGAGGAGCGGCGGCGGTGGGGTGCCATCCACCTTCGTTACTCATTCCGGCAGTAATAAAGAAAGGTAACGCAGTCACTGTACAGGATCTTAGGAATCCAGCAGGATGAGGCTACCACATCTGCAGACAATCGGCACATGAATGTGGTAAGGTTGTCAGCCCTAAGCATCGACCGCCTT